>CP092089.1:21082625-21210125 GCA_029203775.1 Neoneuromus ignobilis | reverse complement strand
GAAATAAATATATCTTCTAAACCTTTCAGATTCAATTGGTCATTATTAGACGCTTTCAATCAACTGCTGGTTAAAGGTATTTCTCAAAACTTTCCATTTCGACCGATTTAACTTTTTTCTCTTCCAAAATGTTAATTTTTCTCAATGAAAATTTATCAGAATTTTCATTTTGACGAATTTTTTTATATTTCTAATCCATCTACTGACGTGTCTTTTTTGAGTCTTTTTTATATATTAAATCTATTCAAAACAATGAAATTCAACTTATTGTATATTATTTAGGTATGAAATTTATATTCAGTGTTTTTTTTTTAAAAAAATATAATGTGATATTAAGTGGTATTACGTTTAAATATCTTTAAAAACATCGTCGAACCTATTTTTGTTTTATCTGATCAAAAAAACGGGTTTTTACGTTAACTTGACATAATTTCTGCACAAAATCATATTTGTAACTAAATCCGTTCCTGTTATAAAACACATATGATTCTCAAGAAAATATTGGTGTTATATACAGACGAGACCATGACTTTGCAAGCTTGCAAACAGCTTCTCGACTTTCGCTATCGTGCTCAGTCGAGCAGCAAACTTTACGATTCAATTCACTTGAAGAATTGCTTGATACTCGCAAGTGTTAAAGTTCGCAAATCGATTTCAACAGGCTTAAATATCTAGTCAGATCTGCGCGAATCCGAGCGCCGCGAGATATTTTCAGCGTTGCAGAGATTCGAACTAGGTATAAAGATTTGTGAGGCCGTGCACTTTATACACACATACAGTTATATACACACATACTTTTTGTACATATATATATATATATATATATATATATATATATATATATATATATATATATGTATATATATATATATATATATATATATATAATATGTGTGTGTATGTGCGTGTGTGTATGTAAAATATATGTGTACAGATATGAATAACTATAGAAAAAATATATTCATGTTTTCAGAGCATAGACTAGCTGTTATGAATATAAATAATGAGTTATGTATTGATCATACACAACTATATGGGAACTATGGTTAAATTAATTAATAACAATTATGAAAAATGTTCATAATTTTATGGATTCAACATTATTGAATATTAATAACAATAAATTAAATTACATCTAATAAAAGTTATGCATACATACATATCCACATATAAACATGCACAAACACACACACACACACACACACACACACACACATACACATACACATATATATATATATATGTATATATATATATATATATATATATCTGTGTGTGTATAAACATGTCTTTTATTATTAAAATTAAAATTAAATTAAGTGTGACATTAATATATAATAAGAAATTGATATTAGCATTACATTTATTGTTAATAATTTAATATTTCTGTAAATATTATAAAAATAATTAATTAATTCTAAGTCTGTTAAAAACAACTAGATTTATATTTTTTTATTTACTCCCAGACATAGAAACATTAAGGTCATTATAGTGAAAATCTTAGTAGACGTTATTTACTTTTGTATTAGTATTTTCGCGGAAAATACGCCAATTAACTGAAACTAATCGTAAGTTCAAAGTTCAG
This sequence comes from Neoneuromus ignobilis, assembly GCA_029203775.1. Classification (NCBI taxonomy): domain Eukaryota; kingdom Metazoa; phylum Arthropoda; class Insecta; order Megaloptera; family Corydalidae; genus Neoneuromus; species Neoneuromus ignobilis. The sequence continues at coordinate 21,208,540 of CP092089.1, read as the reverse complement.
TTTAATGATAAATAAGGATTAACATTTGTCGTTCATTAAAATGTCTAAGCTATACTGTTTTGTGTAAATAGGGATTTCTAATATGATTTTGGATCTTAAAGAATTTGTTTTCTTTAGCAAAGTCATTTTTCGCTATAATTTAACGACTATATTTATTATACATTTCAGATAATCCTTATTTGAATTTGTATGATTAACATATATTTAAATTACTGAATCATTTCTATCTTTTATAAAATTAAATAATAACCGTCAATTAAATGTAGTTATTTGCAAAGTTAAAGAAATTCCTTGAATAGAACATAAAATCTTACCCCGGATGTTTTACAACTAAATCACTTACGTTTATACAACACCCTGACAATGATGGTTTAATTATCGATATATGCACCAGAAAATAAAATGAACAATAACTGTGTTAAGGGTGAGTGATTTATTTGTGTTAAAGTAAATTAACCATAGTATCAAGGCAAATATTTAGTGAATTTTCCCGGAATTCAATAAAACGGTGACATAGAATTCCAAACAATGAAATCAATTTTGAAAAATGATGTTATATATAAAGGGTTTATTACTTTTTTGAAAATTATATATTATAATCTCACCTTTCCTAATATTTATGTACACGATATATATATATATATATATATATATATATATATATATATATATACACCCGTCCCTCAATTTACGCGGAGTATCCGTTCCACGTGGATTTGTTTTACGCGAATGAAAATCGCGTAAATTGAGTTTGTCAGTACAATAGAAAAAATATTGGAAATAAAAGTTAGTAAAGTTGTAGAAACACATATTTATTTCACATAGCTTAACAAAAAAAATAATGACGTTTTAGAAAACAAAAGTAAATAAATTTTATTCGGTGTCACTATCAGTATTGTAATTCAAAAAAATCAACCTTTTACATATGTATATCGTGCTTTTATACGTTCAAGTTAGAATTTGCGTTAATTTGATATATAATAAATTTCATGAAAAATTATATAAAATGAAATCTATCTGACCGCGTATAAAAAGTTCCGCGTAAATCAATATTGCGTAAAAAAGTAGAGGTATAATTTGCCGCGTAAAAAAAGTCCCGCGTAAATTGAGGGACGGTTGTATATATATATATATATATATATGTTTAATGATTAAAATTGTTTCCGAAAATTTATAGTTTTCGAAATGCATTTTTATTTTTTCTATAGTTAAAATATTTTTTATTTTATTGTGACATAATTTTCTTTAGAATTAATAATTAATTTATTGCTTGTTTTAATTATTTGATTATCAAAAAAATTCGTCTTTAACAGATAAAAATATGAAATATATGTATATATTTTTTTAAAAAAACAAAGTAATAAATAATTTAATAAAGGTAATAATGTTTCTTTTTTTGACAATAGCAAGTTATTGAATTTGAAACATGTATATATATATATATATATATATATATATATATATATATATATATATATATATACATGCTCAATAAATAAAGTATATTATATGAATAGTGTAAATAAAGAAGTAAAAAGTGACCTAGTTCTGTATAATTTACTTATGAATATTTAATTTTTATACTATTTAAATACTATACGAGTATTTTACTTCGATTGATATGCTATGTACATAGTGAAATTTATATATATATATATATATATATATATATATATATATATATATATATATATGAAAAATTAAATATATAATTTCAACTGAAAGATACAAACTATCTATATCTGAATGTATATAAAAAGAAGAAAATCTACGTTTAAGCGAAGTAAATGTACATAAACGAGTATATCTAAGTATAAAGTTTTCTACTGAAAGCTTCGTTCAATCATTCTGATGTCCAAGTTGTAGCCACAATCTCCTGTTCAAGAGGTCACTGCTATTATCATGACTAGTGACTCTATCCGCACGCTGGTGTCGTAAAGCAAATTGATTCCGATAGCTGTCCGGTCATGGACAACGAAAACCACATAACATCGAAACACAACACTGTTTATCGGTTTGGTCATGACTGAGTGGGATGCTTTACAATTTTCCTCTGTAGACGTCAAAAAGATCGATTATTATAGTCTACAGTTTTATGTCTATGTAATTTGACCGAAGGTTGTAAGAAAACAAAAACAGAATCTTTTATTCTACTCTGTACAATATTAGAATTTTGATATTGTAGATCAGTTGATTTATTGCAATTATTGATTTTATTTTATTTATATGACGATTTTTATAATATTTGTATTTGTTTAGTATTTAAAAAGAATAGTTAATATCACGTATACGTCTATTTAGAACCAAAAATTTAATATAAGATTCAGTAAAGAGCAAATCGTTTTCAATTAAAATAAATTTATTGTTATGAACATTAATTTTTTATATTGACTTTTTGATATTATCAATTATCATAAACTTTGTTTTATCAGTAATATTTTTATTTATTTAAGTGAAATATAAATATAAATTCAGATTATTAAAAGGTTAATTAATAATAAGAAGTAAAAATAATTAATCTATATATATATATATATATATATATATATATATATATATATATATATATATATATATATATATATATATATATATATGTATATAATTATATATTTGTATTTTATTTCATATTTTTTGATAAGATGAACTTTTTATAAAACTCTATTTTATCTAGATATCAAATTGATGTTACTGTTTACTATTTTTGTTAGTTAAACTTTGAATTTTTTTTTTAAAAAAGAGCTAAATGTTTAAATTAATTTAACTTTATTGATTATTAAATATACATTATATTTTTGAAAATTACATTTTTTTACATTTAAATTTTATATAATTTTGTTATATTATTTCATATTTTGCTATTTATATTCCTTAACTTCATTCATAGAAAATAACTAATACTGATCATATTATGAAATATAAAAATACTTTTACATTTTTTAATTATTTTAAGTGCTTTTTAATATGTATTTATTTTTTTAATATATATTTTTTCAAATTGAATATATTTTTACAGGTGGCCCAAATGAGACTGAAGGTTTAGGCATATATTTATATATTAAGCCCTTCAGTCTCATTTGGGTGACCCTATAGAAGTTGGTTCTAAAAATATATTTTAACTGATTAAGATCGTATGTAAGAATATCATTATCATCATCAGCTCCTTTCAATTTACTGTTGGATGAAGGCTTCTCCCAAAATTTTTCGCTTATACCATTTTAATATCTTCTCTCTCTCTATATATTTATTAAGAGAGAGAGAGAACATATATATATATATATATATTAAAAAAATTACAATAATAAGTCTTAAATATAAAAAAATGTTTAATTAAAAATTATTATTTTATATTTGATAATTGCGTTAAATTATAATTTTGATATTTTTAAAAATTCAAATACCTTATTGTATAATTTTTCTTTTTTTCGGTTAGAGCTTTTTGATAAAACAATAAACTCTACTTATTGTAATATATTATAGATATTTTTCAGAAAGGTATTACAAATAGATGACCTTTTTGTCATAAAAATATTTTTATTAAAATAAAACATTTTAACAAAGAAATATTTTTTTTATTTCTTTGTTATAAATTAAATATGATAATTTCTTATTCTATAACTTTATTTTTAGTTTATAAATTTTTCAGTAGTTTTAATATTTAATTTTTATATCTAAAAAAATATTTTGTAGATACAAGCGTATATATATATATATATATATATATATATATGTGTGTGTGTAGATGTGTGTCTATATATATATATATATATATATATATATATATAGGAAAAATGATAAATTTAAAAAACTTTTGCTATATGGCGGTTCATTTTATATATGGTTGTATCGAAAATTTGCTAAATATATAAAACAAATTTATTTCTGGAAAAAAATAAGAAAAACACATCCGTACACTTGTGCGACTCGCATTTACAGAATGAAAAACAGTTCACAAGAAGTATAGCTACAAAGGTAAGCGTTGACGCGTGAACTTGTGCTGAAACATCTTTGTTCAAGTCATGAGGTGGCGGATGTCAGTCGTCGAAGTAAGCGGGCCGTGTGATCCTATCAAAAAAGGAATGGACAAGTCGAGGAAAGTTGAAAATTCAATTTATTCAGAAGAGATTGAAGTTGAACACTTCGTATGACGGCAACACATGTGGAGAAATTATAACAACATTTGTATGGGGCACGATCTTCCTGGTTATTAAATGAAAAATTGTATTTGGTAAAATTCAATTTTGTTAAATCTTGCTTTAGTCAAGTGTGAACTATTTATTTTTATGGTTTCGTATTTCATCATTAATTTGTGCTTAAATATTACGCATTGAGTTAATATTTGTCTACAATTTCTAAACAAATTATTTCTTTTTATTTAAATTAACAATAATTCTTAAGGATTTATAGATTCAGTATTTAAGACTTATATGTACAAACATTTTTATAAGTATGCAGAGAACATAAATGTTATTTTGTATTTTAATTGTCTAATGTTATATACATGCATTGTATATATATATATATATATATATATATATATATATATATATATATATATATATATATATATGTTGATTATAAAATAAACAATAAGATTACTATTATATAAATGTAATAATAAAGAAATATAAGGTTATAAATTAATAAAATAAAAAATTACGATTTTAGTCGAATTAAATTGTGTAATAAAAAATTAGAAAACTAAAAAAATTAAAAATTATAAAAATATAATAAAATTATCTCTGCTATTAAATTGATTTTATTATAAGCTTAATAATTTATGTATTATAAAATAATTTTTATAGTCTATACAAAATCATAAATTAATCGTGAAATAAAATTAAATATAAAATTTGACATAAGAAAATAAAAGATATGACATCGATAAAAATGATTATATGAAGTCAATGACCTCTATACAATCTGACAATCCACTTTGCTAAATTAAAATAATACGGAATCAATTTAAGCCGTTCATATCTTTCTTGACAAAAGTATGTTCTGAAATGAAATCAATGACGGATCCCATTGAAGGAACAAAAATTAATCAGAGTGTTTTCCAATGAAAGAAGAATCGAGGACGGAAGGAAGGAAGTAGGACAAATAGTGCGTCTGTCAACAAAGCGTCGTGAAAATTTCGGATGAACAGACGAAAAGGAAAAGCTATGAGCGCGTAGGCTGCTGTTGTACTACGTCAGTGAAAGTCGCAATTTTTCCCGCGCTACGACGCGGAAGTATTCGCCAGCATAGAAGCAAATAGGGGTTCATTTGTGAACTACTTTCAGAGATTTGCAATATTTCGCGCTCCGCTTTTATTGGAAAATCGGTAAGTGAAAAAATCATTTGGTCTCGACGAAACGAAGATGCATGTTGAAGATTATTAACTTTTATTTTATTCGATAATGGAATCAAAATCAGATTTACGAATGTTTTATATATTTATTATGACTTGTGCAGACAATTGTCAGATATTTTGCTTTATTTATTTAAATACTCTCTCGAGTTTTAGATAATAATGTTATTCGTTTATATTTTATTACATTATATATTTCGATAAAGTATATAAAATTAAAAAAATAATTACTCTATATGCAATAATTTCTTCGTTATTATTTGAATTTTTATATTGTGATTTTTCTTAATTATATTCATAGACTTTATTTTTCATATGAATATATAAACTTTGCTAATTGACAATAATTAAATCACATATAGACTAACTATTATAAATAAAAATATTTCCATACAAGATATTGAAATAAGCGATGCAAATAAAAAAATACTATATAGTATTTGTTTCTATGATTTTTCATTTTTCCTGAAAAAACATATTATATTGAAAAATTGATACGTGAAACTTTATATGAACAGATCTTTTGTCTCTCATATGTTGAATGAAATTAGGTTATATATCTAGGTTATTCATCTATTATGACATAGTATCAATACGAGTGAGTTGAAAACTAAAATAGTTTCTGTGGGCATGAATATCATATTTCATAGTAAAAGCGACTTTGTAATTAATTTATGATCGTCGACCAGTTTACTAGCTTGTTGATGAACCTTTTAATAAGTTAGCAGTTTGTTTGACAAATCAATGAGCATTCATTATAAAATGTAAATCTTGTTTTCAAATAAATAAGGATTAGAATAATTAAACTGAAATTAATTGTAAAATAATTTTAGAAATGAAAAAAATATTTACATATTTTTATCCTTAATGTATTTTTGGTTGAATTATTTTTTAACCTAAAATAATTTATTTTCATTAAAAAAAATACTATTAGTTACATATTTTTTTTCTTTAAGGCGACCTAAATAAGATTGAAGGATAGTAAAGAATAGTAAATGATAATAAGCAAGTAAATGCATGTTTACATTTTTCAGTACCGTTTAAATTACTCTATATTTTATCGATTTTTTATAATTATTATTGATGTTCACTAAAGAAGTTAAGTATAGTATATAGTTTAATTATAAATTTATATATACAACGTGTCCGAAAAGAAACAGAACTTTCTGAATGAAAAACTTTTTCATTTTTCTAAAAATCTAAATAATTATTTAAAATGTGGCTTTTACACATGAATAGATTTTAATGTCTGTTTTGGGGGTGACTTTGATGACCCTAGGGATTTCTGTAGATTCAATCTCCTTTCATCGTTTTTTCATTTTTGGAAAAAGAAAATAGTCGCTCGGTGACAAATCTGATGAATGTGCACGATGTTGAACAATATATACTTGTTTTTTGGTCAAAAATTCGCCTAAAACAACGACTTTTTGAGGTGGTGCATTGTTATGTAACAAGTACTATCTTCTACGCTCTCGATATTTTAGCCTAATTGTTAATATTTTCTATCAAGAGCGCTCCATAACAACTGAATAGTACTTATCAGTGACAGTTTAACTTTCTGAAATGAATTTTCAATGAACGATGACTTTTGAATTGTAAAAAATAGCTATTGTTTTTGTTGAGAATTGTATTCCCGAGCAACGCTATGCACACACCTACATCTGTACGAGCTCAGTGCGAAGGTTCGAGGCTACCTGACTTTTATTGCACCAGATGTACGCCAACGACAAGTCGAAAGATATTCGGACATTTAGATACTTCTGAAGTGACCACCGACTTGTGCACATCAACCAAAAGACTATCTTCACAAATTGTATCTCTCTTATTTTATAAATACAGCAATTCATTAAATTCAGTGTCACATTATTTCATTATACAATACGCTACATTATAACCCATTTCAACAGTTTTCATTCACAATTTCTGAAAACGCAATTTTCTTATTTTTGGTAAACATAGTGGCTTCCATGATGCTTAGTTTCTGGATTGTATTTGAACCATCATGTTTCGTCTTGTTTAATAACAGAATCCGAAAATTTGGAATTTATTTTAGTCTTTTTAATGATGTTTTTGCAGTAGTCAACGTATTTTTTTTTTGGTTTTCCATTATATATTCCATTATATTTTTTTTATTTTCCATAGTTTGTGTGACTCAAATCGACAAACCTTTATTTTGTTAAATTTTTTTTTAGGATTTCATAAATTGTATCTTTCGACAAGATATACTCTACGAAAAGCATTTTAAATATCACATTCGAATCAGAAGCAATAATTTCTGAAATTTTTTCATTGATTTCCTCGGTAGTTGAGGTTTTAGAACGGCTTAATCTTGAGTTGATATTTTTGTATTTTCTATTAATTTGAAAATGTCCATACTATATGTAAATTTATACGAGCAGACAATCATTACGATAAAGTTAACGTATTAATTCAAGTATTTCTCTAAATATTTTAGCAGTCTTTAAACAAAACTCAATATTTGCACGTTGTTCTATTGTGTTTCTGTGATAATGTAATACAGTAGCATTACTTCAACCAGTATGTTTTAGAAACTACTTGCCATACTTTGATCAAATTTCGATAATTGATAGAGAAAATAGGCATGCATAAGTACCGCTCTTTATATCTTAAATGGCGCTGCAAGTTTCAATGGGAAAATAAAAGTTCGATTTCCTATCTGGCATTCTGTGTATTATAAAAATATATAAACTCTTTTGACTGTATGACGAGTAATGAATCATTAAGACATCATTAAGGAAATTATTTATGTTTCAATCCAATATTAACAAAAGAGGAAAAATAATAACAAAAACAAAATCAAAATATGTGTCCTTTTTTCTTAGATGAAATTATTTTAGTGTTTTTGAATTTTATGTATATTAACATTTTTGTGTGTATATCCTTTTGTGCTATTTAATAAAATTTAAACAAAAACTGATTGAAATAAATACTTTTTTAATTTAAGTATTTTAAATAAATAAAATATTATTATATTCAAGAGAGAAACAAATTATTAATTATATAAAAATAAAGCGATTATTAAATTTTTTATGTGGAATATTATTAATATCGATAAAAAGTATTACATAAATTAATTATTTCTTTGTAATTATGTAACATTGATAGATACAAGTAAGGTATTGACACAGTGTACTAGAATAGATATCAATTTCGTGAATAACTAAGAGCAAATTAACAGCCATTTCAATTATAAATGTTTCTGAATAGTTTAGTTGTTGTTAATATATAATACTATAATATTTATTTCAAATTACAAATAATAACATTATCTATTAATGGTTGCCAATTAATCAATATCTATTAAACATAATTTAATTCAGGGCCCTTGCAAATGTCTGTAAGTTTATAATACTTGAGTTGAGGCAGTCTATGTAAAACTGTCGTGTATCTGCAACACGACACGATACGATCCCTTAAATGCTTGGCAGACGTGTTCGTATAATTAGAATGAACTCGGAGATGTTACCACCACTCAACGTATCCGTACTTTGGGCTACATAGACGAAGTCAGCTAATGGATATGGCGTCATCAGAATAACCGCATACATTATAGGTTAATACGATGCATGCATGCATGCAGAAATTTATTGAATTGGGAGAATACAAAATGATACGATGCATTTATTGAAGTATATGTGAATAAATAATAACATTAAAAGTTAATGTGTTTTTAATTACTTCAGTTAAGTTTCCTTTACATAAAATAACAGATGAAAATTACTTTAATTAAAATTTAAATAAGATGTATTAGTATTTTATAGAATGTGTTTTAATAGTTTACTTTTATGTCAGAATTTATAACTGATTTTTGTTTTTGCAAAATAACATGAAACCAAATAATTTGCATAAATATTAACATGAGCTATACATATATATATTTATATATATATATATATATATATATATATATATATATATATATATACTTTTTATTGTTACGTTTTTAAAAATGAATTAAATTTAAAAATACATTACCATCATTTTTCTTATTCTCTTGTTTTTAACAATTTATGACACATAAATGTAAAACTAAAAGTAATAATTACCATAATTATCGGAATATAAAAATTAATATTCTAATTAAATTTTCATAAAACAGAAAAGTTGTTTATGAATCTACGACTATAAATAAAGCACATATATATATATATATATATATATATAAGTGTGTGTGTATATACAGAAGCAGTGGAAATTTCTATGTGATCATATAAATTTCGAGCAATGCGGATTTCGTTGCCATCAAAAGATTTGCGTGTCTTAAAAGTTTTCTCTGTGTGAGACTGCAATGCGACTTATGAAAACGCATACGCTTTTGAATATTATAATAATGCTCTTTTGTTCTAGACATATTATTTATATTCTTTTGTACATTTACATCTTTAAAAATGAATTTACGTATTTATACATACATATGTATATATGTATATATATATATATATATATATATATATATATATATATATATATATATATAGCAAGTCATATAAATTGAAATTAAATTTGATTAATCGTATTTGTTAAAATTATTAATTATTATGACAATTATTTTCATGTTAATTTTTATGAACTAATATTCTTTAATTGTTTTTAAAGTAAATTTTATTAAGATTGTATGAATTATTTTGTATTAAGAAGACAAATTTTGAATTTTCATTATAAAATAAAAAAATATAATTTACTTGTTTTAAATGAAATAAGAAATGTTGAAAGTCATATATAATTAACGTTGTTTTTCATTGTACTTTTTTATATTTTTAATCGTTGATTTAGATCTTAAAGCTTTTTTGTTATATACATTTATACGTTTCTCTTTAGTTTTTATATCTCATTTTTAAAAGACATAAAAACGTACTCTTAAAACGTACATTTTAAATATTAAAAATAACTTTTTTTCAGTTTTGTATAAAATATGGTTTGCGTAAATATTTTATTCTATAATGGATTTTATTTATTTATTAAGTTTAATAGAAATATACATTTTATAAATATTATCAAAATTGTATGGTTTCAGCATTTAATAAACTCTGTTTCAGATATTTTATTTTAACTTTATATTCACTAAAAAAATATTTATTGATAATTACATTTTAAAATTGTAGAATTTATTAAAATATAAAAAAACGTTTCCATCTAGAAAATAAATAAAGGTAGATATTATGTTTGTAAGTTTTAAGTAAAGAAATATTCATAATTAAATTTTGTATTTGTACTTAAGAGAAAAAGTAATACGTTTGACTTAAATAGTAATCAATAATTGTATGTTTTTTGCTGATTTTGAGTTAAAATATCAATTTTTGTTATCTGAGAATGATAATGATAGAATGTATTTTAAATGCGCTGCATACTGTTGACTTTCAAAAGCATAAAAAAGCGATCAGTGCATATCATATCGAGAAAATCGTGTTTTTAATATCTTTACTCATTTTCTTTATCGAATAAAAAAATTTTGTCCTATATTAATAGTTACTTTCTATATATTTGTTTTGGTTTATAATATATATATATATATATATATATATATATATGTATGTGTGATTATTTTTATAATATTAAACTATTTTGTTTTTTAATGTTATATATTTAGAAAGGTTAATAACTATTTTCTTTCTTTATATAATATATATATATATATATATATATATATATATATATATATATATATATAAATTCAAAAGACCAGAAGGCGGAAGGGAGATATTTGCCAATATATATATATATATATATATATATATATATATATATATATATATATATATATATATATATATATATAATCGATAATAGTTATGTATTTAACATAAAATTGTTTAATGTATTATAAAATACTTTAAATATATATCAATTATTATTTATTACAAATATAAGATTTTATTAAAAAATCTCTATATATCTATCTTATCAGCACCTGTATCTATTACTAAATTCAAGTCTATTCTTAGTAAGGAGAAATTTTAGTTGCATATAATTACACAATTATTTAATATCAGCAATACCTTTTTATTTTTTTTAAAAAAATGATATAATATTATCTGTAATTAATAATATAGGGTCATCCAAATGTGACGCCTAGATTTGTGTTTCATTAAAAAGAAACATGTGTATAAGGAGTGCATAGGGAAACATGTGTATAGTTTCTTCTGTTTCTTTTTAATAAAACATAAATCTAAGCGTCACATTTGAGTGAAAGCATATTTTTAATTTTAATGTTTATTATAAAGTAATATAAAGTCTATTTCTTATATACTATTTTTCCAGATGTTTATTTAATATTGTTGTTAATTTAAAACGGTATTTTTTAATTTAATACTTATTTAAATGTTTATATTAAATAGAAAATATCAGAAATAGTTGTTCTTTTTTAAAAAAAGAATAATGAAAGTTTTAAAAATGAATAATAAGAAATCCTATCTCACAGTCTATTTTCCCACTTATTTAGTTACAAATTTTTCAAACAATTCTTTTATATATTATCTTTATACATATATTTTAGAATAATAACTTGTATTATTGTAATATTTCTATTTAAATAAATTGAAATGTCATATAGTAGAGATCTTAAATAAAATATAATATATATATATATATATATATATATATATATATATAAAGAGAGAGATTAAATATAAATTTTGTACTTGAACAATTTTAATTTTATTTTAAATATTAATAGAATATTTTTAATATAAAAGTATATTAAATAGCAGTCAACATTGGCATATGTACATTTACTTGAACGTTTTTGTATATAGAACTGAGAAAAATCCAGAAAAATAAAGTTATAATAGAAAGCATTTCAAAAACAGATAATATTTAGTATAAAAGCGTTCTTAAAATGCATCATATGTTGAATATTTAAAACTGAGCATTATAAACTTGACTATAGTGCAAGGTAGTTGGCTTGTAGGCAATATACATGCAATCAAAATTCATGATTTAGCATCTTCGGATATTTTTCTGTTATTAACTGAATTTTTTAAATACTTATTAAAAATATTATTTTGGGAATAGAAATAATTGATTTTTTGTATATTATTTTGTTTAAACTGGTGCTTATTTATTTCTTTATGTATTTACATCTCTCTCTTACTCTCTCTTTCTCTCTTTATATATATATGTATATATGTATATATAAATGGTTAAATGCTTTATTTAATGTTTAATTTTTGTATTCAATTATTATTTATTGCTTTTTATATCGTCATTGAATTTTAGTTCTTTGTCATTTGATTTGAAAATTAATTTTAAATGTATTTATGTATTAAAATAGTTCCTGCGTCTTATTAAAATAATGAATTTATATTATATATTTTTTTAAAACGGTAATTACAATATTTATCTATTTAAGTGCTATCTGTACAGCTATATTTAATTATCTTTATTTTTATATACATACATACATACATATATATATATATATATATATATATATATATATATACCCGTCCCTCAATTTACGCGGAGTATCTGTTCCACGTGGATTTGTTTTATGCGAATGAAAATCGCGTAAGAATTTGCGTTACTCTGATATATAATAAATTACATGAAAAATTATATAAAATGAAATCTATCTGACCGCGTATAAAAAGTCCTGTGAAAATTGAGGGACGGGTGTATAATTATATACATGTATATATATATATATATATATATATATATATATATATATATATATATATATGGATAAATAAATAGATAGTATTTAGCTTATTATTTTATTGAAATAAAATATTTATTTTAAAATTTAAATTATGTCTAAACATCAAAATAATTACATATTTTATTTTTTATATAAATTTATTGTAATTAATAGATTAAATTTTCTTTCATTAATAATTCTAATACATATTTTTAATACAATTTATGTCAATTTGAAATATTTTGATATTTTTAATACAAATATTAATATTTTTAAAGTCTGTTTTTCTCTTCTTAAATTTAAAATATCAAAATCAAATATAATAACATTTCATTATTTTCTACATTCGTAAAATTAGTATCATTATTATGAGATGAGACTTATTATTTTCAGTTTTTAATTGTTTATTAATACCTTAATTTATTATTACTTTTATAGGTCATTAATATTGCAATCCCTACTGGTAGAGTAATAAATTTGTTGCAATAATTACATATCAATATATTTATATATATATATATATATATATATATATATATATATATATATATAATAGAAATTAATAATAACTAAATCAAATTAAATTTTTAACTAATCATTAAATTACACAAAGAAAATGTTAATAATAAAAAAGATATTCATTGGATCTTATATTTAAATATTTAATGATCATAAAAATTTCATATTTAATGAAACTAATTGGTCTCTCTCTTTCTTTCTCTCTCTCTCTCTCTCTCTCTCTATATATATATATATATATATATATATATATATATATATATATGTGTGTGCGTGTAGGTTGAATTTGCTTAAAATTTCCAAAATATATTGTACATTTAGGTCAAAATTTTTATTTTTAAATAATAATATTTTTAAATAGTATAAATAATATTATCTTCTATACGTATTCTTATGTATTTATATATATTCTTGGAAAATCTTTAAAAAAAGAAAAAAAAACAGATTTTATGATTTAAAATCGAAAGATAACGGTGCTGAAATTCCCTTTTGAATTAATTATAAGTTCTTTTATTCCTAATAAAATTCTAAAAAGGGACCTATAAAATATTTAATGCATTTATAGCAACTATCAGAATAAATACATCACTTCTTCATTCATTGATACTTACTTTATGCTGTTATATTTTCGAAAAAAGAATTCGCAAGTAAAACCACAAGACAGAAACGGAAAGAGATTAGAGATACGTCTACATCTCATGAATCATGCATCAGTCATGTAGGTCTTTTACGACGCGATGCGTGGGTCGTGCCATGGATGCTTGGATATAACACATACACACGCCTCTGCAACGGTAGATGCATCTAAGAGAATACAGGGCGAAACCCGTCCTTCAGTTTGCGCATGTGAGATGACATGTCAAAGATTGTATATCACAGTGATGGAGGTGCGATGCACTTAGTGTTTTTCCGAGCGTGAAAATAGTATTTGTTTATTTATTGAATATTGATATTATTGTTAGCTGGGTATTTGAAAATGATTTTCTCTATATACTTCAAATATGTTGAAATTTTAACATGTCATTCAAGGATTGAATTGAAAACTATATTATATTTGACATTACTTTATGACATTTCTATACACTATATATGTTAAAGTAGATATATTCCAAAAATAATTTTTTACATTATTGATACACACACACACACACACACACACACACACACACACATATATATATATATATATATATATATAATAATAAATTATGTGTACATAGTTATTCGAAAAAATAAATTTAATTTAATATTGTTAAAAGCGTCAAAATTAAAAACTATTTTTTTTAATTCCACAATATTTTTCCGAATAAATTTATAAAACAATACATGACTATCCCAAAGTATAAATATGTTTCTTAAACATAAATTTATAAAATAGAAGTATAATTTATATTACTTTTGGTACTATGACTAATTCACTTGTACAAAAATAAATCACTCATTCTATAATAATATCATAATACTTTATAGAAGTGTACAATGTTCGTTAGTATTCATTATTCATTTATTCTCTAATGCACTAATATTTTAATAATTACATTTTATTGTTAATTTTTTTTATAATTTAATGCTTTGATGACGATAACATAGTTATTGAAATACATATCAACAAATAAACCGAACAATAAAGTTTTATTGAAAACTTATGTAATATTAGTTTGTTGTACATTTGTATAAAATATAAATAATTATTAAGGACATAATTTGATGCCGAATTAATATAAGAGGATCGTTTGATAAGTATGGTAAAAATAAGAAAAATTAAATTGAGAAATTTAATTAAATAAATTAATTAATTAAATTAAACAATAAATAAATTTACCATACTTATCAAACGACCCTCGCATTAAATGAAAATTCACTGGAATTTTTATAAAATTTTAGATTATCAGATTATCAATAAATGTTGTGTTTTGTATTATATACTCGTATTAATGTATCTTTTAAAAGAAATGTAATCAGCTTTATTTTATATTGTTATGCATTCATAAAGTTTCATCAATAATAATTTTAAACATAAAAAAAATATATTTTTTTACATTTTTTTAAATAATGAGTAAAGTATACATAAGACAATGTACGTTATACTAGTTAAAATAATAAAATAAAATTACGGTTATCATAAAGAAAATTAGGATTGTTTGTTTTTAAATAATTTGTTAAATGTAAAATATATTAAAGATAATTGAATTTGATTTCGAATAATAAACGTCATTTGAAACAAGATAACGAATTTAAAGAAAATTCCCTATTATTTTCATGACAGATATATTTTTTCTGTTAATTAAAGAATTCAGTTCTTTAGCTTAGCTGTACACTAACATTTAAAAACATGTTTAAGCTGTGTAGTACGAATTCAGATAAATAGATATTTCACAACGTGTAAAATAATTCGTATCCAAATGTTGGAAAATAAAATAAATTTTTAAATCGTTTGATTTCAAATAATGAAAAATGGATTGTTTATAACAACATTAAATAGAAGCAATAATAGGTTACTAAAATATACAATTGAAAAACGGCTGTTAAAAGAGTTTTACTTAAACAATAAAATTGTGTATTTGATGGATAACATTTAGTGTTTATTTTGAGTCACTCTAAGTGAAAATCAGACAGTTATTTTTAACATATATAGTTAAAAATTGAAACATTTGTTTGTTGTATTATTATTAACACTCATAATTTTTCAGTAAAAAAAAATTGCCGTATAATAATATTGTCATACGTAACAATTAGCACAATTAAAACATTTAAGTGTAAATATTTTCTTTAATTCCACTCTCTTTTCTAAGTCCGAGTGTTAGAAAATTGAATTTTCTATGATTTAAAAAGTAATATAGGCATTATAACATTTTTTTAAAGAAAAATATAACATTTCAAAATTTAGTCAAAATGATCACAGCGTTGGAGCTAATAATAAAATATAAAATAAGAGTTTAAAAATATTTGAAAATTGTAATTGATTTAAAATAAGGAAAAATAAATAAATAATATCATTATTTGAAAATTTATTTATATCATATATTAATTAAAATAAATAATAATAAATATTTTTTTAATAATTATCTTAGTCTTATGGTGATTTTTTAACTTGAGATATAAATTATCTAATGAAATATAACAATGTGAGTAAAAATCAATTTTCTATCAATTAAACATTAATGTGATGTAACAAATAGTAACATAAATCTAGAAAAATTGTCTAAGAAATAACATATCACTTAAAAAATATATTTTAAAAAAATCATTATTAACTTTTAAATTATTAATAATTTCCAATGGTGGAAATAAAATGTAATAAATAGAATGCTGGAAATTTTTTAAAAACGTATTTAATACAATTAAGAATTTATATTCAAAATTTATTACATTTATATAAAGAACTGTTGATGAAATTCGATTAATTAATATTTTATTTAACCGTATAAAATGTTGGTATTTGAATTATAAATTTATTTAAAATAAAATTGAAATTTTACCAAGTCGTAGAAAATAATTCGTGGAAGTAACACGTTAAAAGACGATAATACTAAAATAAACAATAAATTAATTATTTTGCGCTTAAAAATGAATACAGTAATTATGGAATGGTTTTAAGATGGTCACAATCGGAACAAGAGATTAAAGTAGAGTCTGAAAATGAAAACTGTTCGAAAGTTAAAGGCAACATCTGCTACTGTCTACAGAGCCACCATCTTTAAGTTAAAATTCAATTAAACGATGATTTAATTAATTTGATACCATAAAGAAATCGTCCAACTCGGCAAAGTACTCATTTTAAATAAGATTCGCAAATTTACGTTCATTTATAATCGTTTTTTGATATTTAATTGATTTCAATTTAATTAAATATACATTCAGTTTACTCGGATATCAAATATACATTTTCATTTGACGTTTAAATGAAAAAAATACGAGTTCTTGTTGATATTGTGTAACGCGATTTGACGAATGGAACAAGTTTCGGAAAAAATTGCGTGTTTCGATATCATAAAATGGCATTATTTCTGCGCAGTGTGGATGGAAAATTACACAAAATTACTAACAAGAATATATTTTGTACAGAATATTGTTTTATATAATTATCTGATATGGATATAATGTAAATTTTATATTTGTTTTCTTTTGTGCTTGTTACCTAGTACTTATAACTCAAATATGGTATATGAATTCTATCTATGTCTATTAGGGTTTTTTTTGTGTACAAGTAAACATGACTCATAGGAAAATAACATGTATTTATATATATGTACATATATATATATATATATATATATATATATATATATATATATATATATATATATATATATATATATATATATATATATATATATATATATATATATATATATATAAATATATATACGAATCTATAAATAATCTTTTATAATTGTTTTTTGTATAAAAGTAAAATAAAGACTTTAATGGAATATTTGTATAAATATAAAAATAAAAAAAAATATATTTGTGAATGTTTTTGCTTAATTTTAAACAGTAATTTATAATATATTTTATAATTAATAACATCTTTAGTACAAAGAAATCTATAAAAATATTATAGAAAAAAATTAAGTAAGACTACTCGTAAAAATGTTATAGAAAAAATTGAGAGGAATTTAATTTGTTAATATTTTTGTAATACACTAATTAGTTACTTAATTTTTTGTTGACTTTTTTGATTATGTATATTAAAGCACTAATAGAAGACTCATTTTAAATTATTAACATAAACATTTGATTTATTATATTATTTAGAATTTTAAAATATAAATGAAAATATAAGTTATTATTAATGATGAAACTTGATATTTTCAATATAACGTGAAAGCAAAAAAATCATGATATTAAAAGATACTACATTATTCTAGAGCAAAAAAATCAAATAAAGAAATTATATATTTAAATAGTCATGTTAATTTTATCTGATATTGGAATATGTGAAACTGATGGAATTATTACTTTAAAATCAAACAGTTAATAAATATTATTACATACATATTACATACTGTTGATTTTATATAATATAATCATTTAAAAAATAGTGTCTAGTGAAAAATTAAGCACAATTTAGTTGTTATTTTTTTTAAAAAAAAACAATCTAATTTTTAAATATTATGAATGTGTTAATTTTTGAAATTTTAATTATTTTACAGAAATGTAAGTAAACAGATAAATATTAGAGAATTAATTTATAAGTATTTTCTAGTAAATAAACTGTATATGAGTGATCATAAATTTTTATTTAAACTGTTTGCTGAAATATTTTTTTTAATCAAAAGATAAAATTACTATAAAAATTGAGTTTCATTTAATTTTTTAAAAATAAACACAAAGAAAATACAAATTATTATTCTAATTAATGTTCTTCGATTTTAATTTTAATATATAATTGGATTAATATTTTCTATTTAAATTAGAGTAAACATTAATTTGTTTATGAACTGACATTATATCATTTTATTATCATGTTCAGTTCGTCTATATATTTTGTCTCGCTAGTGTTAATAAGTTATAGCGTGACTCAAATGGGACTGAAGAATTTAATATGTAAATGTGTATATTCATCTTCAGTCTCATTTGAGTCACTTTGCACATACTTTTCAAATTGTACTATTATTTTAGTTTGAATTTCCTTTGATTTGAAAATTCATTGTATATAAGTTTTACCTTGCTGAGGTTCATTATTCATCTGCAAATACATACACAAGTATATTGACTTTCACACACATACTCATATATATATATATATATATATATATATATATATATATATATATATATATATATATATATATAATGAATATCGTTTCCTTTAATTTTTCAGTTTTTTTCGTGATTTTGTTGAAAAATGCAATTTTTATCAAAACTAAAATTAGTGAAATATAATCACTTTAATATAAATTTATCAATTCATAATAGTTTTTATTATAAAATTTGAGGAAAAATAAATTCACAAGTAAATCTAATTTTATCCATACTTACCCAGCTCTTATATACTTATAACTTTTTTCTAAAATCCAGCAAGTAAATAGTGTATAAAAGAGTTTAACAAAAACGTGCCGACGCATACTCTTCAATGTCAATGTGCTTTGTTATCGTCGTCACGTTATTGGTGTTTAGATGACAAAACACGATTTAACGTCCGTTGCTGTCATGTTCCCACAATAATACATAATGTAGTATATTGGGATTCATATCTTAACAATAAATTATCGCAATAGTGCGAATTATCGCAATAGCATGCATTGATGATTTCTTAATTGTTTCTGTTTGATTACTTGCCGTGTTTTTATAATACTGGATTCTGTAAAATAAAACGATTTTTTAAATGGTTTAAGTAATTAATTGATTTTTTTTGATTAGAACTTTATATCTATAGCAAATTTTCAGGAAAATACGTACGATATATTTCCAAAAAATAATAATTCTAACAGTTTTAGAATTAATATAAATTGTTTATACTATGAGGAATTATTTTCTTAGTATTAAAGAGATATTTGATATTTAAATATTATTTAATTAATTTAGTAAAAAGATTGATTATTTAACCCCTTCGTATTTAAAATAAATGTAATTTATATATATATATATATATATATATATATATATATATATATATATATTTGTTAATATCAGTCTTCTTCTATCTACTGCTGAATAAAAGTCTTTCTCAAAAATTTTCATTTCTAATAATCCAACGTCTTTTTATTTTTTTCCACATCGAAAAAAATTCTTAATAATTACCTATGGTATAATTTTGGTTTCTATTATATTTTTGAATTTCCTATTAATAATTTCTGTTATCCATTGATAATCTTAATTTTTTATTATATAACCGACTAATTTCATTTTAAGCTTTTTATTCTTGTTATAACATTCGTAACATTGATTTTTTCATTTTTCAATTCCACTTGTTTATGTTTTATTTTTTACATGTTATTCCTAACAAGTTTTTTATACTTATAAGTGCTGTATGAAGAATTATTCTGGTAGTCAACATGTCATTAAGAATATATATATATATATATATATATATATATATATATATATATATATATTAGACCGAAAATAGTACAGATTAAAATTTCGTTGAGTATAGTAAAAAGATTATGAGTGAAAAATATTGATAACAAAAATCAATAATATATTAGGTTGGCAAATATCTCCCTTCCGCCTTCTGGTCTTTTGAATTTCGCAGCTATGTACAAAAAAAAAAAAAAAAAGCGGAAGGGAGATACTTGCCAACCTAATATTAACACTAAACCTACCGATACTTCATGTATACCTATTCCTACCACAGCGGGGTCAAATGACCCCTCTTTAAAATGTTGTATATATTACTATGTATAGCGAAAAATATATCATTTAGCACAATTTGGTACATGAATAAAACAATTTTTTCAAATAACGATTCAAAATTGTTTATTTATTTATTTATAAGACGTATTTGGCAATTTGTACACGAGAATCCGAACTTGAATTTGTTGACGTTTTCTGTATAATTTCTTTTTCTTCCTGTTGCTTATGTTGAAAATCTTCGGCAAGTTCTTCAAGCTAATTGGAATAAAAATTGTTGTCTAGAAATTTTTTCGCCGGTTGTTTCTCTGTATAAAACCCACGAGTTGATTCCAGCCAGGTCAAGAATATTGAAGAAAATCTGCGCAGGCCATCTTTGCGATTTCGAATACTATTTGATCCGTCATGTCTACACCGTATTTAGTATTATTGTAGAATCTGATCGTTTCAGGTATACGCTTATCGTTTTTTTCGATAGATTTATGCTTTGAGCTTAGTAGAAGCACTTTTTTGTTTGGCTTACTTTTGTAAATGGTAGTGAACAAACTCGATTTATATATGAGAATATAATTTTGGTAGTTCTCTTTTATTATATATATATAATTTTGCATATAATTATCTGTAGTGACGCTTCTTCCGCATCCTGTGAACGGTTCCAGTAATTTGAGAATAACGAATTCCCCAAGCGTAGATGAAGCTCCTCTATTTTCATCCTTTCCCAAATATGGAAATCCATTTATAATGTATTTGGTGCTGACGTCAGATGCTAGCCAGAATTTGATACCAAACTTATCCGGTTTGTTCGGCTTATATTGCGTAAACCTACACCTCTCTTTGGTTGGGAAAAGCTGTTCATCGATAGTTACATGTTCCCCAGGCTTGTAACAAATTCTCGAAATTAAATCCAATTTAGTAAACGCTGGCTTTGTTGAATCGCTCGCTTGAAGTAGAGTGAAATTCGCTATTCATTTCAGCCAACAACAAATATAACGCAATACAGCAAAATATATGATGAAATAATAAAATGGTTTTGTATCACAACCACACATACAAATCTTCATGATATCATATGAATCTTTGCATCTCGGTAAAAAAAATAACAAGAGAGGAGTAAATATTGAAAAATGCATTGTATGTAAATTATATTAAAAGTCATAAAGTCGACTAGCGATGTGATAACGCTTTATGTGAGAAATTTTGAAAAAAAGTTTAAAAAGGGTCATTTGACCCCTCGCGGTAGGTTTAGTGTTAATAAATTATCACTCTAACATCATAAAATATTGTTCAAGTGTTGAATAATTATTGTCTATTTTATTTATTTATAAACTAATATACATTTTGTTAGACATATCATTATAATCAAAGCGATGTATTATAATATAAAATTCTATCAGATTTTATAACAGAGCTCCAACGATAAAATGACAATCGAAATGTGCATCAGATTATAAACAAATAAAGTAAATAGTAAATAATTATTGAACATTTTTACATCTTATAATATTAGGGTAATAATTAATTTTTGTCAAAGTGAATTTGCCAGAGTTTAAAAACATACTTTGATAAATATTATTTGAATTAAAAAAAATGAAAAAAGAATGAAAACATAATAACATAAATTTCAACCATATTCCAGAAAAATATTTTTGAATAAAAAATGCAAGTAAAGATAAATTATAAAAAAATATAAAATGATGCAACGTATTATTGCATAAAATTTAAAAAATTAAATAGAGAAACAATCAGTTTTTTTTATTAGGTGAATATATAAACTTAACAAAAACAGTTTAACTTTAAATAATAAAATAAATAAATTTAACGAATGAGATTGATAATATTATTTATATATCATTCATATGTAGTAAATTAAATAAAATTTGTCAAATTTATAGACAATTTATTTATGCATATACTTAAAATTTTGTTTAAAAATCACAAATCATATATATATATATATATATATATATATATATATATATATATATAATATAATTATTGACTAGTAAATATATTATTAGTGTTTAACGTACAAGCTAAGTTTTCTAACATAACATGTTATTTTTATTTAGGTTTTATCTCACATTAATTACTTTCTCTCACTAACACTGCTAGCTGTTCTACTCTAATAGTTATATTTCAATTTGTAGATAAGTTCACGAAAAGCTTAGATCAATTGGATAATCCTTAAATAAACCAGTCACTGTTTTCAACAAAAAAAGAAACTTTGAAAATGAGAAAATCGAGTTATTTTCTAAAATACTCTGAACATAGAATGAAAACATCATTTCCAAACGTTCTCTATTAAAAGTTGATGAACTTATTGGAAATTATCTTAGGTATTTCGAAAGTTTGTTTTAAGTGGATATCACGATTAAATTACTGAAATTCACAAGGTCAATCAAATCGTTTAGTCGTGAACGCACGGATTAAGCATCTAGTCAGAGTCATTTGAAAGTTAAGAAATTTTGTGCGTAGCTTGACGAAAATAGAGAAATTTGTGCCGTAGTTAACGTTTCTCGAGAAATGGGTCACGTTTTTCATAGAACTTGAAAATTATATGAATTTTATCTTATAAAATTGATTGTATATAGTAAAATACACTTTCTTTTTTAAATAAAAAGTCTTCCTCTACCTTCGTAAATTAATTTTTAATCAATATTTGATATATAAAATTATATTTTTTTTAATAATCAATCATTTTCATATCAAAATTATAAAAGTTTTTCTTATCTGAAATACAAATTAGACATAAAATATAATTATCAATCATAAATAAGTAATTTTGACTTCAATTAAAATATTTTTCTTTAATAATCTTAATATGATAATGGAAAAACTATATTTCATGTTAATGAAACACAAATTTTAATCGTTGTAGACTTAAAAATTATATTTTTAGGTTTATAATTATTTCCATATTAAACTTTTGAATTAATTTACATAAATATAATATTTTTATATATTTTACTTTACATTAAAGAAATGTTTCTTTAAAATTACATTTATCAACTATTAGGAGATAAATAATAAACATGATGTTTTTGAATACATTTTTTTAAAAAAGAAAATAATTAATGTTAATTATTTTATTTCAACCATGCATGGACATTTACATTTGAGAAAAGTATTCAAAATAATGTTTATTAAATCTATTTCTTTATGTATATTTTTTATTTTATTAAATCGGTTTTTAACAGAAGTCTAACCAAAATTTCAAAAGATTTTTTTTAATCATTTTTTATAAACAAAATCTTAGTAGTTATATAAGTGAAATTTTATTTCATCATTAATGCCATAGAATATGCTTAAAAATAAAAAAATGAAATAACTAATTAATTAATTTTTGTATTTTATTTCCATTTAAACTTTGAAGCGCTTTTTGGAAAATCCTGTATAAGAAATATATGTTATTTGAATGATATATATATATGTGTGTGTGTGTGTGTATGTGTGTGTATGTATGTATGTATGAATTACATATATGTATACTAAAATAAAGTCTCACTATATGAATACCCTTTTTATACTTTTACCTCAATTTAGTTAATATTTCAAGCAAAACTATTACAATATATATTTACCACACTAGCAAGAGGGTCCTGGATCAGGGAAAATTGAAATTGTAACCTTGTATAGAAGAGGTGTTGAATTAAAAATACATTGGTGTAGTTTTGAATGAAAACGTGTTACGTACAGCAGAGAAGCGGACTTTAAAAATATGTTTCCTGAAATGAAGCTCCCTGCCTGATAGCTATCTCGTTTCTCGGTCGGTTCTATTTTCAGCACACTAAGGTCTTAACGGCGTATTTATGTATACGCGTTTCACATTATGGACCAAAAATATACGATACAAAGCAGGATGCTGGTAGGATCAACGCTACGTAAATGTATTTACTGATTCAATACAGAGTATTACCAATAATACAGCGTGTATACTTTATTTAACGACAGCAGTGAGTCATAAAAAAACGAATGAAACTGAATTCGAATCCGAAGGTTTATTCGGAATTATTTGATTTAGACGTAACACGCCATGTTCAAACACACTCATTAAATTTTTTATCTTACATTTTAAAGTATATAAATGTAAGCAATATTCTATATACGATAATTATTTCGCGTAATTTATATAATTCTTGTTAGGATATGAAATTCATTGTACTTGTTTAATAAATACATTTCAAAATAGATTTTAAATTGAATGCAATTTATTATTTTTAAAATGAAAATAATCTTAATTTCTTTCATAAACCAAAATTGTATGAATAAAAGAAACTATATATATATATATATAAGTACGTAAAATATAATTTCATTAAAAATATTTAAAAAAAATTGCTTCCTTCAAATTTTATGAAAGCGTATACTGAATAAAATTTTATGTGTATTCAAAATAATAAATAAAATAATGTTGTATAATAATAAACATATACAATTATTTTAGAAACAAAATAATAAAATAATATATTAAAATAATTATAATTTAAAGACAGAAAATATTATATATATATATATTTGTATAAAAATTTAAGAGTATTTTGAAGTTATGAAAAAATGTATCCTCTAGAAAATATAATTACTGTTATGATGAAATTTTCTGAACTCATAAAATGGTTGTGATCTTCTCTAAGAAATTTTTTGTAGAAACATTGCTAGGTGCTGCCACAAAACAGACGCCTGACGGCGACGTATGAAGTTAATGAACAGAGCTTTAGCAGTTAGTTGAGGTCTACAATGTTTTTTGACTGAATGTTCCACTATTTACCAGATGGCTTGAAAATTAAATATTGTTTTCTTTTTATTGATTTCGTAATAATTTTCATATTATTGTAAAATGTAATACTATTTCGAGAAATGATAAACAAGATTATTCAAGTTTTTAAATTAAGTAATGTAATTTAATATTTTAGATAAAAATCTAGTTATTGTTTTTATGACAATGAAATATAATTACTTATTTTTTAAAAAAACTTAAAATTCATTTTTGTATCGCTATAGTCTTCTCTTATTATTATATTGATCCATTTCTATTTTAAAAAAATTATTCTTGCTGTAATGTTCGTAATACTTGTTTACTACTGAATTCACTCGTTCCTTGTCTTATCTCTGTTATTCTTAACAAATATTTTTCCATACTTTTCTGTGTTATCTATAATTATTGTACTTTTCTGAAATTTAAGGTTCATAGTTTAAAACCAAGTGATAACGAATAAAATATATTCATTAAAAATTGTTTACTCAAACAATGTGGAATATTCGACTACATAATGTAGATACTTCAAGTTGATACTTTCTAATTTTAATTTTTCTGTTAATTTCATTCATAATATTTCTTTGAATGAACTGTCTTAAATACAATATACATATATATATATATATATATATATATATATATATATATATATATATATATATATATAACAAATTAGATAAAATTAGAGTAAGGGCATTATCCGATTAAATTTTTAACTGATTAAAAATATCATTAAAAATTTAGCCATAATTTCTCAATCGTAAAAATGATTAAATATCTAATGAATTAAATTTTAGTCCATTAATTATCCGACTGAAAAATTAATCATGTCATTTCAGTCATTTTTTTAACT
Organism: Neoneuromus ignobilis; assembly: GCA_029203775.1. Lineage (NCBI taxonomy): Eukaryota > Metazoa > Arthropoda > Insecta > Megaloptera > Corydalidae > Neoneuromus > Neoneuromus ignobilis. The sequence goes on along the minus strand of CP092089.1, from coordinate 21,182,103 downwards.
AAAAAAATTAATCAGATAAAAATTTAGTCCCATAAAAAAATGAATAACCGATTAAAATCTCAACTTAAGTTTTTTCCTTCTCTTATGTTTTGTTTCTTTTTCGGAAATGAATTTCTTTGCTTAATAGAATTTATTTCAATTCACTACCTAAAAGATAGAATGAAAAGTGTGAACGAACTCTTATTTGTTTTTTATTTTAACTGCTTTACATACTCCCGTGAAAATAATTTAGAAATTATTATATTTCATTAATAATCATTTCAATGAAATTCAATTTCATTAAAAGTTAATTGTAATTTCTTCAAACAAAATAATTTTAGTTGAAAATTTGGTTTTTAAATTTTAAATGATTTTTCATCACGATTTAATTAATAGTTTTATTCAATTAATATTATATTTAATTAATATTACACAATTTTGAATATTTAAATTAATTGGTTTATTAATCGCTTAAAACTATTGATAACTAAAAAGTCAATCACGAATAACGATTGATTGTTTAATCGTTAGTCGCTGATTGATTTAAAAACTATTTATTTCAAATCAATCATTTTTTCAATCGCTTGAAACGATTAACGACTAATAAATTAATCGTAACTAACGATTAATTATACATGAATAAAATTGTAGTTGTTAGTAGTCAATCGGATAATTTTTTCCCTGCTCTGAATGTAGATTAATTATTTATTAATTAGAAAATTACATTTATTACTTCTTTATAAAATATATTGTTATAGCTCTAAGTATATTAAAAGATAATTAAATTTTGTTTCCGTTTTACTATTTAGAGTTTAATATTAATACTGTTCTATTTATGATAAGCTTCTTATCGTGCATGATGACAAAGAATAAGTTTAATGGAAGAAAAGAAGATTAGATTGTAGAGATGAAATTATGAAGATTTAAATTAATTACTAGATAATGAAAACTTAGATAATAGTTGAAAATAAATATCTTCTCCAAATAAGACATAAACAATTATGAAAATTGACTATTTTTGAATGTAGTAGTTTTATATATATATATATATATATATATATAAATATATAATATATTTTTTTATAAAAATGTTAAAATACTATTATACCCATTTTGGAATATATTATTTCATTACTAGGTTTGATTAGTAAACTGATTTTTCTTAAAAAATATTTCAAATGAAATCATCCATGAAAATTCTATTACATATTTTTTGTTTGTAATAAAATACTTTTTCATATTTTCCGATAAAAGTACATGTTTAAAAGATAAGGAATTTTATTTACATTATTTTATTTTTGTTGATTTTAACAATGTCTATTTATTGAAGGTTATAAAAATATTCGTTTCTATATATTTATTTAATTTTTATTATTACATTTTTTTATTTTTATCGGTTATTTTTTAAATTCAAATTAGCATTTTTTTAAAAATGTATTTTTATAAAACACATAAATTTACTTATAGAACAATAAAATATTTTCTTATCATTTCTGAAACATAAAATCGAACGGATTTTTTTCAATATATTTTATTATATAGAATATCATTTTATTTTAGATTATTATAATATTTGTTGCTTCTATAATTCATTATAAATAAAATATGAAATTAAATTTTATGCAGGAAAGAAAACTTTTTTTTAAAAAAAAGTTAAATAGTATACAAATTAAAAATTAACGTATACTTATAAAATATTATTAATAATTTAATGTAAGTATAGGGTCATCCAAATATGAAGCCTAGATTTGTGTTTTATTAAAAAGAAACATGTGTATAGGAAATATGTGTATATTTTTTTTATTTCTTTTTAATAAAACACAAATCTAGGCCTTACATTTAAATGACCGTATATTTGACTGGTAAATGAATACATTAAATAATTATGTATTATTTAAAAATATATAAAATGGCTCAAATGAGATTGAAGTATTCAGACATACATTTATTTGCTTTTATTGTTTACTATTATTTGTTATCTTTCAGTTCTATTTGGGCCATGAAAATAACACATAGAAAACATTTTTTGTAATTATAGGAAACTTAACACAATTTTAGAAATAATCTCATCTATCTGTTATTTATTGTAGTATAAAAATTAATTAGTCATTAAGATTGTATAAATAGGATGAATTATTTTTTTTGTATATATATATATATATATATATATATATAATATAAAAAATGATTTATTAATTAAAATTAGTATAATAAATGATTACATAATTATAAAATTATAATAAAAAGAAATACAATAAGTAAAAATGAAATACAAAATAAAAATATCAAGTCTATTTGAGTCTACAAATTTTGAAATAATATAAATATATTTATTATAAATATCCTTAGTTCCCATTTTGTCATATAACTCATTTAAAAAAATTTTTTTTTCAAATCTGTTGAAAACTATTTTAATTCATTAAATTCTCTTAGCTTTAAAACATAAATTTTATTGTACTACTACAATTCTTCTAATATTATTAATAAATTAAAAATGTACATTTTAAATAAGTTCAACTTTTGATAATAATAATAATATTGTTATAATCAAAAGTTAATTTATCTGTATTTAAACAAAATACTATTTAATAATATAACTCAAATTTAAATCTTTTGTATGTTATACATTTTGCTAAACAAAAGACATTTTAAGACACATAGAAATTTTTCTTTCATAGAAACATTTTATTTTATCTTAATGTCGATATATTGTTGATTAATATGTCATCAGTATTGAATGTATTATAAAATACACTTACATGCTTACGTGATGGATTATTTTATTACCGACTGACAGTATTTTTTTATATTTTATGGTATAAAATAAAGTCGTATGAATGATTGTATATATATATATATATATATATATATATATATATATATATATATATATATATATGTAAGTATATATGCGCGTATGTTTGTATAAAGATATCAAAGTGAACACATCCATAACAGAAATGTCTTATAGTTACCTAAAGTGGCAATACAGTATGCCTGGAGGCATCCCGTCGCGACGCTGTAGGAAGTCAACAGCAGTTCTACTATATACCGCAGTTATTGATCGATAAGACAGTGTTCGGCAGTAACGACTGACCAAGAATTACTTATTGTTCATACGTTTCGAAATAAGCAATATTTTAGATTTCGCGTGATTTAACAATCAGAATTATATCAGAGGGTGGAAAATCTTAACGATTTATCTAAAAAGACAATAACTATATGAAATTTAGGGGATTTTTATACGTTTTGATATCAAAGAATAAATATAAATTGAAAGTAGTATTTTTACAATTTATATTTTATTTTTGTATAGAATTTTTAAATTGTTATTTATTTTCTAATTTATTTCGATAACGTCAGTTTATATGTGTAATAGTTGTATTTATATGTTTAATGTTGTTGGTTTTATCGATACTTGTCATTGGTTTATTACAAATAAAATATTTTTTTACTATCATAAAATTTCTAGATCAGAATATAACATAAATTGTTGCATATCCGATTTCCTATCAGCATTGCTTGGTTGTATATCAATTTGTTATTAGATTGTTAGGTAATTATCAAAGCATAAAACATTTTATTAAATAATAATATTTTAATTATCTATTATTATGTAAAAAAAAAAAAAAAAAAAAAAGCGGAAAAGTAATATATATTTATCTATTATGATTTAAAGTAATATATTTTATATATATATATATATATATATATATATATATATATATATATATATATAGTTTGCATGTATATGTTTAATAGGTAATTGATCTAAAAATACTATATATATATATATATATCAATATACAATTCAATTTCAGCGTACAATAGAATTCAATTTGTCTTCTACAAACAATGGCTAGAGTAGTTCAATTAAAAAAGGATTTCTTTCATAAAAAAATATTCAAAAATTTTTTTTGATTTTTTCAATGAATCCATTATTTCACTCTATAATAAAATTTTAATTATATATTCTGATTTTATATATATATATATATTATATATATATATATATATATATATATCATATAATAAAATATATTTGTATTCAATTAAATAAATATTTTAATACTTTATATATTGAAATATTTAAAGTGCTTTATCAAATATAAAATACTCTTATATTAAAAGTAAATGGAAATATGACTTCATATTTTGATATTTTATTTTATATTTTGCATATGGTGAACAACATCTATCATATAAATGAATGCAGATAATTTTACGAAACATTATAGATTAAAAACCTTATAAATAAAATGATAAGGTACTTTTATATTTTTTTTGTCTAAGTATTTTAACCGAGTTTAAAAACATAAATTTATAGACACAGATTAATGAATGAAGCAAAAATATTAGTATTTTATCTAAAAAAAAACCGTTATATTCAGTTTTAGTAACACATACACATAAATATCTACCTACTCACTCATATACACACCCATATATATATATATATATATATATATATATATATATATATATATATATATATATATATATATATATATATATATATATATATATATATATATATATATATATATATATATATATATATATATATATATATATATATATATGTATGAATGTGTATTTATGTCATTTATTGTTACTGTTTTAAAAACGAAAAGGCATTGTTATTAAAAAGTTAATTATATAAATAATTACATGTAGGAATATAAAGAAAAGATTTTAATTTGAAAACTTATAATTAGCTTAAATTCAAACTAATATAAATTTCTCGCAGTTAAATCATTTTATTTAATTATGAACAATTGTAAATAATTCAAACGAAACAAATGTTTTGAAAATAAAATTTTGAAAACTGATTTTGGTATAAATTTTTTCGTATTTATTTTCAGTTAGAAAAATTAGAGAAAAAAATTATTAATAAAAATTACTTTAAATAAGTATTGAAATATATTAACTAATATTTTATTCCTATCGTTAATTGAACATTTTGATTAATTATTTTTTAAAAAAGTATTGCAGTAAATTAGAACATGTATTGACTTTTTTTATTACAATAATATTTATCTTTTTAACTATAAAATGGAAATTTATTTTTTATAATAACAATACTTTTAATATTTTGTATGTTATTTATAGATTTTTATAGAAAATATATTTACGTGTTTTATTTTAAACCAGATTTATTTATAATTATATACAGTATTTTAATATCATGTTAGTTCTTCAAGTCATGTTTGAAAATAATTATATTTCAATTATAATTATATTTATTAACACTTTATCAGAAATTTATTATCTTATTTTATATTTAGTAAAAAAATTAATTTGAAATTTTATTTACATAAATATATTCGTACATATATACATACATACACACACACACATATATATATATATATATATGTGTGTGTGTGTGTGTGTGTTTGTGTGTGTGTATGTGTAATAAATTAATAAAATGAAAATGTTATGTACATCTTCTTTAACACATTACATGTCTATATGGAAGATTACGTTTCACATTTCAATTAAAGAGATTTCAAGTGTTGTCAGTTAACATTTTTTTTCTACCTCAAAGAAATATAATCGGTGAAGTTCCAATAATAACGTGTTGTCATTTACAACGCGTAAAAAAGGCAAGTTAAAAACAACAACAACAATACGTACACATCCATACATAACAAAAACGCCAATCAAACTTTCTATGTCATATGTATTCTGTGGTGGATGCATGTCAGTAGCTCCCTGCGGCTAACAGACAATCAGGTCGTACTGATATCATGTTTGATTTCAATCAGCCTGCCAGCAGGAAATTGATCGCTCAACTCCCAGAAGTCGGTAATAGCTGGCGCTCAGAATACTGATCACTATATCACAAAATAAACAGTCGTAACAAGGCGTACATTTGTGTCGTTAGGATTTACAGAGATAACGCGTTTCGATTTATTTATCGACCGTTGTTTTCGTTCTAATTTCATTTCAAATACCATGTGCACACTGAACTTCGTAGAGGTCGTTCACTTTTATATGTGACTGAGAAAATTCATCTGTCTAAACATATATACATACATACAAATATATATATATATATATATATATATATATATATATATACAATTCTCAGTATATTTTTTACGTAATTGTTTAAACAATTACAATAATAACAATTAGTGCACATTATATTCATTGTATTCAATATAAAAACTTTTAAAAAAAAATTAGAAATTTATAATTGTAACTAAAAAAATTCTAATACAATTTGTGCAACAGGTAATTTTTGTATCTAATTTTAAATTTTAGTTTTTAAAACTTATACATATCCAACAATATTTTCTTAAAGTAAAAAATGGTATCCAATGAAATCTATTACTTAGTTTTGAAAATAGATTAATTAAAAAATATTGAACAAAACAGTACATATAAAAAGATTATTTGTATATTTAAAAACTGGAAATTTATTAGATACAATATTTTTATTAAATTTCAACTTACATTATTGTCGAAGCAATCTTTGTGTCCTTAATATTATAATAAATGTAATAATGTAATAAACTTATTGAAGTGATATCGATCAATACTTTTGTTGCTTTTTGTAATAAAAGTATGTTTCCAGGACATGAAAAGATTATATTTTATTAAATTCTACAGTGTTATCAAAGCTGAGAAGTTATTATTTTTTCAATTGACCTTTTTTATGTGTTTAATAAAAATTAAATTATTTGTTGAACAAAATAGATCTATTAATAAATGATTTAGTTGAATCTTTTATTGAATTTTTTTTATATATTATTACAAAATTATTTCCTAACTATAAATTTAATTACATATTTCATTATCCAAATTTCATTATTCCAAATTAAGTTACAGTTCAGTTAAATTGTGAATATACAATAAGATTTAATATTTGCTATATAGAAAAAAAATTGTAAATTGAATCAATACTTTCAAATATTTTAATTATTCAAGTTCTTGAATAATTTTTAATCTGAATTGTATTTATATTTGGAGAAAGCACTAAGTACTAATGAAATATAATTTGTGAAATTCAATAAATGGAAGAGTAAGTGTTTCGAAAGGATAATAAATTTATGTCGTTTACAATGTCATTATTCATTCAAGTATAAGCTTTTTAATTATTTTCAATTGAATACAACTCTTGATTTATTTAAAAAATTAATACAGTTAATGAATTAATATTGATGTTTTCCAGATATATATGTGTGTTTATGTAAATTTTTATATACCTATATATGAGTGTGTGATTGACCTCATGTGAATAAATATATTTTGCATAGAATCAGTAAAAAAAATCCTAAAAGAATTCTAGTCAATATCGTACAAAAAATTTTTGTTTAGAAATTTATATTTAAATTAATTAATGCATTGTTGATTTTTAACATATTTTTAAATTTGTTGCAATTTATATTTTACAATTTTTAATAATTATAAACTCTCATTAATGGAATAGTTCATTATTTAATTTGTATTTTTGTTCATATTTTCATAGAATAATATGTTGAAGATTGATGATCTTTTCTAATATTTTATATGATATCATAAAGATATAATAATGATAAGTGTATATTTATAAATTATAGAATATATTAACTAAGATAATTAATTTCAGAATATTTTTTGATATAAGACAGAGGTGCAATAAAATATATATTATGATATATTTATATCTAAGTTACTTACTCAGACAAGATTAACATTTGTATAAAATTATAAATATTATATTTATTTATGTGCTATTTTTTTGGCTCTTTTGCAAGGAAAAATATGAAAAACCCTACATGAACTATAACTAATATTAACTTAAAACTATACTCAATACTAATTTAACTAATTAACCAACTTAACAACTAATCTAAAGTAATAAAATTGTTTATGACGATATTTAATTAATATAATTATCAACATTGTATATAACTAAATTTGTTATTATTTAAAGATCCAATAGTAATTAATTAACAGTCCTCCACTGATTTCATTGTACGCGGCAGGGAACTTAAGTAGGGTGAGATGGGATCTTAGAAACAGTAATATTTGGTTCAATAGGGAAAACGCATACTTTTGACTATCTTGGATTTAGAGACAAGTGGATTAGGGAATTGTGATAGTGTTTAACTCTAATGAGATAAATTGCTGTGAAACGGGTTATAAATTCATCAATAGATACTAAATTTGCTCTTGCATAAAGAATTCATATGAGAATTGATCTGAGAGTATAAGTATTAATCGGAGGACTTTGTTCCGAAGAATTTGAGGTTTGAAAAGATATATCGAGTAGTACACCAATCCGCCATTGCATAAACGAGTGTCGATTTGATATAGGCTTTACAGATATGGAGTCTTATGTGAAAAGGGGATGTTAGAAAAAAGGATTGAATTGAGAGCAGAAAATCTAGCCTGTGCTTTAAAGTCTGCTATTGATAAATAGACAGAAGGAGAGTTTTCTTTCGAGTACAAAATCAAAGTATTTGATTTGTAAATTTTATTTGATGCAAGATTTACCAAATTTAACGAAAGATTTTTTAAGAAATCGGGACGTCGAAAAAATGTTAGTTACAATCTTAGCTTGGTTAATATTTTTTTCTTCATGGCCTTATATATTCTAAGAACAGAAAAGGTATTTGAAGTTCTTAGAATTTTTAATTTGGAAAGTGAAAACGTACGCGTCGTCAGAGTGAAAAACAATGTTTACGGCGTTTGGAAGTTTAAATAGAACATATTATATATGAAGATGGTAATTACATAAAGCTTTCATAAATACAATGTGTCTTGAAATCTTTATATGTTGTAAAAATGTTTACACCTGACAATGAAATAAAACTCATGCTCACCAGGTTTTTTATAACTTTTCCTGGTCCATTCACAGTAACATTCAAAAACAAACTCATATCATTATATTTACTCACAACATATATTAGTATAAACTAGAAAGCTAAGTTTTGTATCACACATATATACCTCTACATGTATATCAATTCCGATAATAAATGTACATTTGATATGATTTAATTTAATTTTTACACCTGATAAATAGGCCAGTAGCTCTTACGTAGGTATTCTGGAATTTTCTTAAACAAAAATAAAGAAGTAGTCCCATCGAGGACTCCAATTTCTCTCAGTAGTTCTTTTCTGATTGATATTTTAGTACTGTTGTCTCTTAAGCAGCCATGCGTTAAATTTAGGCGTTTATTAATATATCTTCACTACGATCTATTAATAAGAATGAATTTTTAAAAAAAACTTTTTGTTTTAATCACAGACTTAATAACTATTTATTTAGATTAGCAATCTGCATTGCTAAATTTTTCAAGAATAATCAAAAATTAAACAATCATAATTTATTAAGATCATAAGTTACTTTCAAATTTGTAAATGAATATTTGTATGGTCATACTGAATTTCTAAAATTACTCCGTTTAACATATGAAATTCTGCATACACGGTTTTTGCAAAATTATCCAATATCTATTAAAGCTGTAAAATTATGGTTTATATTTTTCGAAGGGGTATTAAATTTTTCTTTAAAGACAATTATTTAGAAATTTCAATCATATTTATACTATCGTAACAATTTTTTAAAATGACTTTAATACTTGTCATTCTATAGTGTGGCCCAAACGAGACTGAGGGGTTTCGGAATATATTTATTTACTTATCCATATTTACTATTCTTTACTTTTAGTCTCATTTTGATCCCCTATATATGGTCAAGTTTTTTATGATAAAACTATTAAAGATATAAAACTTCAGTTTAAGTGAAAAAACATAGAATTTATCTTCCTAAAATTTTAGAGTTGATACTTTATTTAATACGAACATTAAAATTTGTTGTTTTATATAATGTTATATTTCTTGTTTGAAATAGATATATTCTTAAACATATATTTAAATATTAATTAATGTAAAAAAGTGTCGAGTGCGAACACTCTTTAAAAATATTATTTTGAACTTATGTACATATATATATATATATATATATCTGTGTGTGTATGTATGTATGTATGTAAGTAATATGCATATTAAATTTATTAGTATTCAGCTCAGAGAAACTTTTTCATGAGTATTTTATGTAAATGTTTTTCAAATTAGATTCTCATACATTAACAAAAAAATGGAACCATTTGTGACAAAGAACAAATCACAGAATGTAATAAAACAGCTCTCGAGAAATATATTCTTAAATGATACATAAAATTTACAACAGACATTATTTTCGCAATATAATAATAGAAACAACCACTGAAAATGTTTCAGAAAAAAGATACACGTGAACTCACTGCGGCATCATTACGTGAAATATCGTTTAAAGAAGTCTTAGCGTAACATTGACGTCAGAGATGAGCTCTCAAATGGTATTTGAGAACGGGAAAAGAGATAAAATAAAAAAGAGGTAGAATTTTTGTACAGACGATTCATTTCGTAAAATATTTATCATTATATATTTTTCCGTGTAAACAGCTGCAGACTATTGGCTTAGTTTTTTTTTCGTTCGAATGGAAACGTATGAAGCTATCGTATTTATTTATTTTATATTAACAACGATATTTTCTTATATAAAATCATGTGAGAGTAAGTAATATGGTAAAATATGTTACACAAAATATTTATGTACATATATATATATATATATATATATATATATATATATATATATAACTGAATAAATTATACTTGTAATCATATAAATTAATTTATTATTCAGAATTTTAAGTAGTTATACTTGAAGACATTTATAATTATTTTCTTATAACCATGTTATTATTGTTAGTTATTTAAAATTTTAAGTACAATATTTTAATAAAATTTTCTTTTTATTGAATTAAATATTTCTCTTGATATTACCTATGTAAAATATTTAAATAATACAATAAATTGAATTATAATAAATTATTTTATTAAAAATTTTATTTTAATGTATTATTTATAAAAATGGCTAGATATGGAATAAAAATATATTTTTTTTCTTTTATCTAAGAAACTAAATATTTTTATAAATTAATATATGAATTTGGCGCTTTATGTTAGAAAATATTTGATATTAAAAAATTAAAAATATTCTTTTACTGTATTTTTTCAAAAATAAAATAAATCGATATACTTAATTAAAATACATTTCATATTAAAATAATTTACATGTTAGTCAATATAAAATTTGGTGTAATAATAGATATTATTTTGAGACATAACTGAAATATCTTAATTAAAAATGATGTCTAATGAAAAAGTCCATTTAATTAATAAAAAGATATTTGTACAAAAGCATATAAATTCAAAGAACTTTCTTACGTATTTCTATTATAAATCATAAAAGAAAATACAAAAAAGTGCATTACCCGAATGAAAATTCATCATTATGGTTGTGTCATTCCCAAAAAAGATCTATTTTCTGCACCACTTTGTAACATTTCGAGAATGAGTGAAGCGTACTCTATGTATCACAGCAGGATGGACATAAATGGTGATTTGTATGTATAAATGCGTGTCCACGGAGGGGACGAATCACATGAATCAATGAAATACGCTACCACGAGCGGTTTACTGGGGAACATATATACTATATACATATAGAGTATATGTGAACGCCATATATATATATATATATACGAGTATATATATATATATATATATATATATATATATATACTCAGCATGTGTACTCAATTCTGTCAGCATAAGATAAGACTCGTACAATATTGTATTTGGTATGCATAATAAACTAAATTTATGTTTCATACTGAATAATTTATGATAATGGGTAAAGAGAACACACTTTCAATAATTTTATTATTACAATGCATCTTCATTTGAATAACTAGCATGAATGGGTTATAATCCGTTTCCGTTCTTCAAAATTTTGTGAATAAAAACAAATTCAGTATAGATTCATTATTATATTTGGGATATATTCTGAAAAAGGGATGTTTTTTTAAGAAATATATCAAATAATGTATATTAAAATAAATCGTCTATTAACAAATTCAAATAATTTGTTATAACTTTTTAAAAAAATATATAGTGGATGTCATGAACATGTAGAAATAAAATTGAAAAATTAAACATTTGATTTTAAAATTCAAAACAACTTTATTAAAATATACATATTAGGACCATAGTACAATTTTTTCTTTTAAAAATTTTCATACGTATGTATGCGTTTTTATACTTTAGTTTAAAATTGCTTTAAATGTTTATAATTAATCTTACTAAATTATATTGGGTTTCTGGTTTTCAGCACTTTGAAGCTTCATTATAATACGAATAAGTTTTCATGTTCTGTTACAATATACATTATTAAAGCACGTTTCACTGTGACATATAACGTGCAATAAAAAAGAACACTTTATATTAATGAAGACTCAAGATACGTCGAAACAGTGTTACTATAAAATGTTAGTTAATTAAATAAAAGGAACTTATTTATTTGAAAAAAATAAAAATATCGTTTTTTTCTTCTATAATGTACATATCAGGTATAATAAATTGTTTCAGTGATAATTACATAAAGTAAATATAATTATTAATTAATACTTTTTAAAAATAGTGTTAAAAAGTTTCGTACAAATATACTTTTTCACAGTTAAGTTTTTTTTTCTAAAATTTTTGAAAATAATATTGCTATGTCGAAAATAATGCTAGATTAAAATTTAAGATCCTCATTTCTCCTTACTCATAATTCTTTATTGAAGATGATAGTCAATCAATTACATTTATTTATTTTCTTCTTTCTTGTTACTTTAAAAAGATCTAAATTAATAACTGAATTTATCGAATAAAAAAATTAAGGAAGTAGAACTTGAAATAATTTCATTAATAATTTAAATTATTAGTACAGAATGTAACGTTTTTCTATTGTAATATATTTATATAAATAACACGATCTGTTTTACTACAAATTTGATCATTTTGGTTCATTTAAATGGCATGTAAATATTATTCATATTCCTTGTTGATTGTAATATCTTCTGGAATTTTAATAAATCACACCATTTTTAATGTTCGTAAATTTATATCTATTATCGATATTCAATTTATTCATGTTATTTCACTCATGTTTAATCACCTTTGATCATTTTTATTACACCTCATGAGAGAGTAGAATAATTAAAAGTTTATTATATCACGATTTAAATGTGTTTTTTGGGGTAATTTTAAATTATATTATTTAAAATTTAATATTTAACTAATTAATAATTACATTCTGTAAGTTATTAAAATATTTAAAGACGAAAGTAGATACATATTTTTTAAAAAAATATTAAATTTATATGACTATAGTATTTTTTAAATTAAAGAAACATATCATTTAAAAAGATAAATTAAAATTTAATATTACTCCATAGAACAAATATCATAATTTTAATTAAAAACATTTTAAATATTTTATGTATGTATATTTTAAAATTGTGATATTTTATTAAATACGAAATTTCTACAAGTAATTTTATTTTCTTATTTAAACGTAATTATTAAATAAACTTCTATTTAAATATTTATATTAGTTCATATATAATAAAAAAAGGAATACTCATTTATAATAAGTTTTTTAATGAAATATATAACATACTAATAATCATTTTAATTTTAATGAATTATCTTTTAACAAAATGATATAATATGTATCAATATACTGTCATAAAAACTGTAGTCACTAATTACAGCTTTTTGACACATTAAATATTTATTATAACCATTAATCATTATCAATTGACTATTTCATATATTGCAATATTATTCCTTATTTTAAGTAATATTTTATTGGTTAAAAATACAAGAGACTATGTAAGTAGTAATCAGTCATAATATATTCATTATTTGTTGAAAAAGAAATATGATATTTAATTTCTTAAATTTATCTTATTTCTGTATATATATATATATATATATATATATATATATATATATATATATATATTAAAATTAAAAAAAATATTTTCATTCCAAAGTTAAATAAATGAAAATTTATTTTTTTGTGTGAACATTAGTAAAATTAATTCAAATAAATTACAATTGTAGACATAACTACACATTTCTATATTAATAGTAAATAGAATTCGTATGTATTTATAGAAATTCAATATTTAATCGAATAATAATATAAATTTGAAGTGCATACACAAATGTCTGAAAATATCAACAAATTCTGTTTTACATCTTTTTAACGTTACCTGTTTTTCTACGAAAGCACATAAATGTTACGATAACCACTTTCAAATATATGCACAGACACCTGTGTATTTCCACATCGAGAAAATGTAAATTTCAAGTGAAAATATTCTTATACTTTCTGACAAAATCTCAACGAAGCTCGGATTAGAAACGTAAATAACACGTTCGTTGAATATATTTGAATTTTCGAGATGCTGAAGCACGTTTTGTTTGAATAGATTTATTTGATTTCAAAGAAACGAACATAGAAAAAAAGCATATATATATATATACATATAAATATGTATACATATACATATAAATATATATATATATATATATATATATATATATATATGTATGTATGTATGTATTCACTCAAAAAAACGTAAAAATATATTTCCTACTACACGTAATACGTCAATTATTTTCATTTTAATAACAGTATATAAATAAATATATATATATATATATATATATATATATATATGTGTGTGTGTGTGTGTGTCTTTAGATTGAAATTTCTTGCGTCTTTTTTATTGTATTTAAATTTATTTTTTTTAATTTTATATAAAATTATATATATATATATATATATATATATATATATATAATTTAACAATAATTTCAATTCGTTAATACAAAATAATTAAAATCATAGAATATATATCAATTTTAATTGTTGTAGCCTGTAATTTATATACATGACATATCACAAATGGGAACAAACAGTTAACAATTTCGTCAGTTTTGTGCGGTACAATATAATAACATTTTTAGGATTTAAAATTTTTCCAAATGACAGGTAATTATGAAAATAATACTGTAAAAGTGGATTAATTTTAATATAATACATATTCATTCATATAAACATAATATTTTTTATTAAAGTATCTCTTTTATAACATAAATTATTTAAAAATGTATATTTGATAATTACAACATATGTTTATAAAAATAATTTAATCGTGTGTATGTATTCAATAAGAACAATAACTTAATAATATATATATATATATATATATATATATAACATGATATTAACCAATAAAAATTTAGCAATATCTAATTTAATATTTTACATTTCTATAGATTTTAAAATGAAAACATGACTATGGAAATATATCAATAAACAAGTGTAATATATTTTAAATATTTTCCTAATAAATAATAACTATAAAAGAAACTTTTTCATAGAATTCTATTATTGAAATATTCTTTAGATATTTATTTATTCTTATATTGTATTACTATTCAACATTCTTTTGAAAATTGTGTAAAGAATATTATTGTGAATTTTATGTAGATATATATTTTATTTCATTGTCACTGTTGATATTCATCTATAACTTTATTCAACTACCATGATAAAGTATATTTTAATTAAATTCAGGAATATTTCATGAAAATGAATTTGAAAATATTTGTATTTAAATGAATACCTATATAGTCATATAATAAGAGTGAAAGTAATGAATTCTTCACTAAATTATAAACGATATAATATAATGATGTTACTCGTATATTGTATTTTTTGGTATACTTAATGGAAGTTATTATTTGCTTGGAAAATTTGATTTTAAATTTAATAATTAATTTTTTAGAATATACTAAATGAAAAATGTTAATCTTTTATTTACATTTTCATACAAATAATTTATCATAAGGTATTGAAAAAGTATTCAATTATTATTTATTGTTCAATTTTTATGTACATAAACTGATATGTATTTCGATGACAATACTATCATTGAGTATTGTTATAAAATCTAGACTGATTTTTTTCATATGACTGCAGCTATGTAGAACTGACAGTACTTGAGTGTCTAATTAGAAAGATAACGATTTTTGTTTTTCAAATACCTGTACGTTGATGGGTTCAAAACGTGTGCGTAGACTAAAATCTAATGGTTAAACGTTAACGATTTAATTTATTGATTTATTTCAGTAATATATATTGTACCAGGTGTCAAAATTTGAGATTCGGAAGTAAGTTGGCTAGTATTTGATGAAATGTCAAATATCGGACTGTCATTATTTAACATTTGTTTATTAAAAATTCGGGAATTTTTAGTGATGGAATGTTACATACTTGAACAATGCATTTCAATAGTGAAAATTCATTATAAAAATCGTAAAAATGTTACAACGTCAATGCGTAAAATTAGTGCATATTTTCCTTGTAATCAAGTGCCTTCGAAGACGGTTGTTCGTAACCTAATCGCAAAATTTGAACAATTTGGTACTGTTGGAGACCACAGACCAAAAAGATATGCTCGTAGTGATCGTTCAACTGAAAATATCACTGCTGTACGTAAAAGTGTTGAAGAAGACTCACAAACATCGATTCGATGACGTTCACAGCAATTAAACATCACTAGAAGCATTCTACATAACATTTTACGAAAAGATTTCTATCTTCATGCATATAAGATCCAGTTTATACAAGAACTGAAGCAAGCTGACCATCATTTGCGTCTTAAGTTTGTTAATTGCTATCAAGAAAAAAAAGAAGAAAATACTGATTTTTTAACAAAATCATCTTCAGTGATGAATCTCATTTTCAATTAAATGGTTATGTAAACAAACAAAATTGTCGCATATGAGAAAGTAAAAATCCAAAATTCATTGTTAAATAACAATTACATTCTCAAAAAGTCACTGTTTTATGTTGTTTATGGGCTGGAAGCATCATTGGCCCATACTTCTTTGAAAATAAACAAGGTGTTAATGTTATTTTTGTGGCCAAAATTTGAAGATATTGATATCAATGGAATGTGGTTTCAACAGAATAGTGCTAAAAGTCATACTACTTGTGCGGCAATCGATTTACTCACAACCAAATTCAATGGACGTTTAATTTCTCGTAGTGGTGATGTTAATTTACCGTCTAGATCTTGTGATTTAATACCACTAGCCTTTATTTATAGGGTCATTTGAAAAATAAGGTTTATACTAACAAACTACCAACGATTCAATAACTATAGGATGAAATTCGTACAGTTATAGCTAAAATACAGCCTCATTTATTGTAAAACGTGCTTCAAAATTTCGACAAAATAGTGGACGTCCGCCGACGTAGTAGAGGAGGCCATTTGGATGACATTGTATTCCATTCATAATTCCTATGTTTATACCTAACATTGATACCAGTAAAGATATTTTTTTAAAAAAAACTATATTCTATTTATAAATTACTTCCTAACCTAAAATTTTGACACCTTGTATGTATATAAATATGGGATTATGCTAAATTTTTTAATTACTATTTTAAATATTATACTCACATAGTTTGTAAAAAGAGATTTTAGGGTTTGTAAAGATTTTGGAGTTTTCAAAGGGTTTTTTTAAAAAACTTGTTTGAGTTATATTTTACTAAACTGCATTAAATATTAAACTTATAACAAACACTTAACATCACACTTGAAATTCGCTTATAATTATGTTGTCAATAAGTTTGACTGTGTTTTTTTGATAACCATTAATATCTGGATTGTCTATAGGTTAACAGATTAAATTTTGAATTAAACTTATGTAGATGCGCGTATTAATACAGCACAGCGGTAATGACTGTTAGAGTAATGGTAATCATATACAGCAGTTTTCTATCTGAGATCAGTTTCAAATCATAGAAGAGTTTGATTCTTGTCATATCATCACTACATCTAGGTAGTGCTCTTTTAATCGAATAAGTTTTTAAAACTGATTTGATATCCAGGGAGTTAAGTAGTTCAACTATCTCAACTCTCTGGATATAGATCAATTCTTAGTTAAAATTATTTATATACTATTTTTTATATTTTTCTTATCTTTATTCAACGCACCACCAATGGAATGATCGACTTTTACTTTTCTATTACGTATATATGTAACTCGAATCTGCGTGTATTTATTTGTCTCTAACTAAGAAATCTGTCAATTTCAAGTCAAGAAATATTATTTATTGTTTTTACAGTATGGTTCGTGTATTGGATGCATTTCCTATTAATAAAAAAAACTAAATTTTAATATTTTCATAACATACAAGTATTTCTTTCCCGCCAAAAGTATTTTAAAATTTTAACAATTTGTAAAATCTGTTTGAAATTTGTTAAATATCTATATGTATTACATTTTTATATTAGAATTGTATGGTTTGATTTTATATATGTTTACACAGTCAACTATCACAAATCTGACATCGTTGGGACCTATGAGGTATCGGATTAGTGAATTTGTCGTATCACCGGTAATTAGATTAAAATATACAAAATAAATTAAAATATACAATTTACCCAATAGTTAACCTAAAACTTTTCAAAAATATATCACGTATAATAAATTCAGATAATGGTTCATTGATCCCGAGTTTGTTTAGTCTTTTACACTGTTGAAAATAATATTCAAAAAAAGTAGTTATAAAACATGTGTTTAACACTAGTATATAGAGGAAGATGTACGAGTATAAAATCAAAATACACTGTTCAAACAGAAATAATAAACGAACAAACATAATACATGCAGATATTCAATCTATCTCAAACAAATCTCACAAACCGTTAAAATTTCAAATACTTTTGAATAAAAAGAATATTTTATGGTAATATGTCAATTTATTTTTTTTAAAAAAGGAATATGAATTCAATACATGAACCATGTAAAAACAATATAAAACATCTCTACATTTAAAAGTGATAGCATTTTTAGATACAGATATGCAGATATGTTTTACATATACGTAATAAAATAAAAAAGAAAAGGTCGACGACTAGTTGGAGATGTGTTGAATAAAGATAAGAAAATATACAAGAAATTATACTCGCGGAAATTACGATAAAATTTGTAGACTATCGGTGGCCGGATTAGTGATGGTGGATTGTATATACTATTGTCATACAATTGTTTTGTAATTAAATTTTTAATATTATTTTCCACGTTACAAAAGACTAAATAAATTCAAGTTCACGGGGCCATTACCTGAGTTTTTGTACGTGATTTATTTTTGACAAGTACCAGGCTCTCATAACAATGTAAATCTATTTTATTCGTTATTTGTTTCATTAATTTTAATTGTCTTTGTAGGACATACCTATATGTATACACAGACACACACACACACACACACATATATATATATATATATATATATATATATATATATACATGTATGTATGTATTGTATTGTGTGAATAAATAAATACTTAAATTTTTTCAGCTAATAGTTTTATATTTTTTCTAACGATTTAATTTTTATTTTAATCTGTATACGAGAAATATTTTTGATATATTATTCAATAAATAATATTGCTGTATATTTTTCAACACTTGATACAATACTATTTATTTATAATATAAATTTTAGCATATAACTATTTTTAATACCTTATGTTTTATTAATATATCATAATTAAAAAAATTAAGAAATATCAACATAAAATAAATAATATAAATCCTTGTGATATTGAAAAGTGACGCACTTCTTGAAAAATGTATCATAACTTTGATTATTGTTGTTATAATACAAAAAAATAATAGTGTTCTCTTAATGAAATATAGCTCTTTTTATTTGATTTTTAAATAGTTTCATTAAGGAAAATACTAAATGAAAATATTGAAACAAAAAACATTTATAATTCGCGAAACTCTATGAAGGATTCAACTTTCACTAATTTGTTTTTTGTAATTTTCTATTTTAGTTTTTAATGTATGTTTGTTTCTGCCATAAAAATGGAATTCTGTTCTTTAATTTAAATCCTCTCAGATCGAATACGCTATAAAAATATTAGAAATAAGAATTAAACTATTAGTGGTTTAAATTTTTAGATTATTAATGAACATTTATAACACGTTATAAGATACATATTTAAATAATTTACAAATGGTATATTAAGTTAATATTTTAATTTTAAAGCAAGAAGAGAAATTCTTTTTATATATTTTTAAGATATTTATGACAGCTATCATTAAATAGTCTTAAATGAAAATTTATTTAGTACGTGTTAAAAGTCATTAAGATAATAGTTTGGTAATTTCTTTAATGTTAAGTATCTTTTAGTAGGTCACCTATTTTAAACGAGCTCATTATTTAACGCTAGAATATTAAAGTTTCTCATGAGGCTAGTACAATGTATTTATTAAGTTAAGGATTGATTTTGTTTTATTTCTATTTTAATTTCTAGTCACATGAACTACTGTTAACTTTTTTTAGCATGTTAAATGCAAACAATAAAAAAATGTCTTGTTTATAGACTTAACGACATGTTTAAAACTTGAAGATTTTTTTACAAACGTTTTAAATTTCTCATAATATATTTATAACTCTTTATATGACATCATAAAAGATGCTGGATATTAATCTCTGAGAGCTTAATGAGCAGTGCTATTTCTTGAGAAATTAAAACATATACTTCTTATTTATTTTTACTTATTTGATTTGTAATTTTAATAAAATTAAAATTATTAATATATTTTTTTCATTTTTGAGTCTAAATAATAAAAAAAATTATTACTTCATTAGAGTTTTATTTTCAATATTTCTTGTTTAAAAATAATCAAAATAATTAAGAATATTTATGAAATTTATATTTTTATTGACTATATGTATAGGGGTTTCCAATAAGTGCTTCAGTAGTTTAAATAGGAATAAAACAAAAGTATTTAATTAATTATTTTTTTAAAAACTTTTAAGTATATTCTATGGTATTAATGATAAAATACAATATTACTCATATGACCACCACGACTTTGTTTGACATAGTGCATTCATTTAGTTCAATTTTATATACTCTTTCACATAATTGTGGTTCAGTTTCATGAATTACACGTTCAATGTTTATTTTTAATGCTTCTGTTGTCTGTGATTTATCAGCATAAACCAATAATTTCACATAACTCCATAGAAAATAATCCAATGAAGTTAAATCACATGATTTTGATGGGCAATTGATGGGTCCATTTCGTGAAATAATGGACTCATTCAACTTTTGTTTCAATAAATCTATTGAAGTTTTTGCAACTTCTAAGGATTGTTGTAGTGTTAAACTTTCCATGATAATTTGCCAAATTATAATGAGTTGAAATGTCAAAATTAGCTTAAAAAATCAAACATGGTTGCTACCAGCTGTCAAAGTTCTGACATTCTTATTGGAAAACCCTACATAAGAGACAATAAAAATAAATTGAACTAAGCTGGTAATAAAGTTAATAAATGAAATGTTTAGAGTTGATATTTGTGATAAATATTTTTTTAAAGAATAAATGAACTAATCAAAAGGATTTTTTTAGTATCAACAAATAATGAAAGAAGGTAAAATTGAAATATTTAATTATTAAAGAATTCATAGTTTAATGAAATTATATTTTGGTAAATTTAAAATATTTGATTAATGGAATTCTGAATAAAGAGTATGTTGAAAGACCAAATACTAATTAAATATAAGATGTGTTATTTTATAAGAAGTTATTTTCAATTGATTATTCTGTTTTGAAAAAAATTCTAAAGAAGTTAACTTAAATCCAATAATCCAATATTATATTTTTTATATAAAGACTTTTTTTAATGAACTTATATATAAAACGTTCTATTATAAGTAACTAATATTATTAAAAATATTTAATTATTATTATTAATTATCGTTTTAGACACATACATGTAAAAATAAAAAAGATATAATAAACAGTTATTTATAAACCTATTATCTATGTATTAAATAAATGCATGAAGTGTTTCAGAAAATATGATTTCGAAGGTAATGCGACTTTGCTGTTATTCCCCAGGCTTAAACAAACTAGTAGCTTATCTTCACTGATACCCTATTTCATGGTGGGTGCGCAATTTTCATTCCATCACAGCTGACAGAAGTAGCAGAAGTATTTTTATACTGTGCACGCTAGCATATATCAACTCAGCATTTCTCCAGATTATCGGTCTGACGAGTCTTTTCTATGACAGGTATCATCTATAATATTCTAGCTTGAGGCAACTTTTTTTAGTGCATTGAATTCAAAATAAATGTCATAAAATGGACCACGTATTATTTACATGTATACTATATTAGTATATTTTGTGTATTTATTCTTAATAGATTTTTATGAAGAATTATATTTAAATGAATAACATTATTATTATGAAAGATATAATTCGATTTTAATAATTTATAAATTGTACAATAAGTTTTTGTAATATCTTATAAATAATTTTTCCCTGACAAAAAAATATATTATAGATTAGTTATTCTCCATGATAATATTAATTAATTATATTTTTTAATTGTCAACAATAAAATCATTTTCAAGTGTTAGAAATAAATAAATTAGATACAACGTTCTTTTTTAGTATTACAGTATAATTAGTTAATTAGTTATACTAAATTATATATATTTATTTAACAAAAAATAACTTCATTATATATTTTATATTATTTAAAAGTGTTTAAATTAGCGAGTGATAATTTTATATAAATTATAAACTACGTACAATATTTCTAATTATAAAAGACATTCTTAAACTAACAAAAATTAATCTCTCATTGTCAATGATATAAAATTTTATAAAAATATTTATTAATCATTTATTGCTAATTTTATTTTCTAATGTGAATCTTCATAGGTATATATTCAAGTACGTTTTATCTTAATTTAATACTAATTTTAAATGTTTTTATGCAATATAAACAATGAGAAAAGATAAACATTGATTTTTAACTGAAAAAATAATTCAAATATTGACAGTTTAATTAAGGAAATAATATTTCACATATTGCACAAACTTTGAAATATTTTAAATAATACAGAACGCTATTTTATATTTTCAAGATTTCAAATCAACAAAATCCAAAAGAAGGAAATATTCGTCAAGAAAAGTGATTACATAAATAACTAACACTAATCAATTTTTAATTTTCTATTGAAATAAATATAAATTGAATAGTGAATATGGTATCACTTATTGATTAAGCAATAAATCAACGTTGAAATTAATTTTCTATCATTGCATAGAAAACATTATTTTTAAAAAGAATTTAGAAAATGTGTTTATATTTTTCAAAATTTTAATTAACAAACTCTTTCAATTTTTTAAAAATATATGTAGATTGGTGAATACAAGTTTAATTTCCTTTTTTTTGATGGAAAAGTCTTTGTACCATGTTTTAAAAATCTATATGGGAATCTATATTACATATTAATAACTGTAAAATACAGTGGTAATAATACTCATGTGTGGTTCCTAGTGCCCCGGTGTAGCATTAGTTAAAATATGAAAATATATGACAAAATCGATTAATGGTTTCACAAAAATATTATATAAAATATAATCAAATCTTATATAGGTGAAAATTTACCTCTTAATTGAAAATTTATACAAAATAACAGTTTACAGTATTTTTTTCTATTGGATAAAAAGTGACTTTATGTTAACCATATTGATGTTTTGGATAATCTTGTATAAAGATTAGATTTAATTCTATTAAAAAATTATGCCAGAACCTTAAGATCTCAATATCTGACAAATATTATTTAAATTTAAGTAAACTATGTACAAATATAAGAGATACTTGGCAGAACACAACTATAGTTATGTTTAATTTACAAAATGCATAGCGGATGATGAAATTTTAAAAATTAAAAATTATCGTACAAAATATTATATATTTTTAGAATTTTAGAATAAAATTATATTTATTTATTTCAAAAAACAGACATTTCATTTCTGTAACTATTTATTTAGAACTATTTTTAAAAAATGTATTTTATTAACATTTTGTTTTATAACTGTATTTTTCCTTATTTTGTTGAAATGTTCATTAAATATAAAATGTTATTTTTGATTTACATAAAAGTTTAAAAGCAAGAAAATAAACAAAAAGAATTGAATATTGCTGACAGCATATTTTTTTCTTTGACCCCAATTGTGAGTTTATATATATATATATATATATATATATATATATATATATATATATATATATATATATATATATATATATATATATAATCATTAATCTTCTTGAACTAAAAAATATAAACTCATATAAAACTGTCAGCACCATACTTACGCGTTACAAAATTCTATAAATTGAAAAAAGAAATACTATCTTACATTTGTATAAAATAAATCATATATAATATCAAGAAAAATACTTATTATAGAATTTATATATGTATATGTCGAAAAAGATATATATCGTGTAACATTATTTCATATAAAACGAATCTAATGCTTAAAAGACGTAGATTTGACGTTTAAAAATATTAAATTTACGGTTGGTGACTACCGGAAATGAAACCACAACCTACGAAGTCAACAAGTAAATGGTTTATGACAGACTTGTATCTAGATACTTGAAATGTAATAAAATTGATGTGTATTATAATATCAAATCATTTTAAAATATGGAAAAAGATTTATTAAATGTAATGTATTGCAGTTTGTTAATATTTGAAATGTTTTTATTAATTTATAAAAATATGATATGATTTAATTTGAATAAAAAATATGTTTTTCTTTATTTCCATTGAATATTTTATTAATTTTACTATATTAATTTATCAAATATGTTAGTCGTTACAAAAACTTTACTCTTTCTGAATTTATGTTATAAATAAATTTATGTTTAACGACAACAGATTAAACTTATTTCGTGTCATGTCTGAAATAAAAAATTATAGTATATTAAAAACAAATGTTTAAAAATTATTTTAATAGCATATAATTTGTAAAACTTGAAAAATATATTGTACACTTATTTATTAAATTCAACCGAAAAAATCGATTTTAATATTGTCTGGAAACATTTTCAACGTTAATCATACTTTGTGTATAATTATTCTACATTGAACTGTTTCTCGAAGAAAACGTTAGTAATTGCAACTCTAATTTATGTTTAGCAACAAAATGTAAATATGCTATAAATGTGAAACGTCAATCGTCACTATTAATCATACGACAACGAGACAAGTTTTGTGCTTTGTTTCTGTGCTACTAAAACCGAGCTTCCCATTACGTCCGACAAGCGCGCGAACAATGCGTCTAGAACCCCTTTGAAAAATGCTCGCAGACTTTTGGGAATGATGTCGTGTCATTGGCTCGTTTTTAAACGGATCAACGCGACAAATGGGTATCTGACAGGTTGGATTTACATGAAAATTGACCTTTACCCTTTTCGTTTAACAACTACATCGGGTGCCTTTATGTAGATATAAAATACATTTTTATATCTGGCGTTTATTATTCTAAAATTACTTTATGAATATAAAACTTATTATTTTTATGTGCAAACCATAGTTAAATTTATTTTCGAAAATTGTTTTAGTAACAACGAATGATTTCTATGTGTTTTTACGAAATATGATTTATGATAAATCAAAAATACGTTTAAAAAAATGTTTATTTATATTTAAGTGAATTATATATGTTGATTACATAAAATTGCTTTAAATGTGATGAAATTTGAAATTTTATAGAAAATATATTGCTATTTTGTTGATGTTTTACATTTTTTAATAAATATATTTATCTCTTCTACATACCAAAAACGGATATAAGAAAAGTATGTCTGGTTAAATATAACAATTAAACGAATTTTTTTAAATATTTAATACAATCGTAGGGAATAAAAATTGAAAATTCTTGAAATTTTAGATTTATTATTTTATAAAGATATTTTTTTTCATAAATAATATAAGTAGTAGCTTACGTCTTAAGTAATATTTTTTCTAAGATATATATTTCTTAAGAAGTAATATTAAAATAACTCCTGTTAATAAACCATTTTAGAAATTGATAATGCTTTACCTTAAATCATATTCTATTTTTGTTTACAATAGACAATTTTAATTTATCTTCTAGTTTAAATAATCATATAATCTTTTACGTTATAAAAAAATATTTCTCTCTCTCTCTCTCTCTCTCTATATATATATATATGTATATATATATATATATATATATAAAGAGAAAGAGAGAGTAGATATTAACATACAGATCAAACGAAGATTTGAAGTTAATTAAAACTAAAAAGATTAAATTTATAGTAAACTTTCTTTCACCGAATTTTTAATTATTAATAAAAGAAATTTTAATTATTAATTAAAAAATTTAAAAGTGAAGCTTTTTAAATGGCGATAAATAATTACATTACAGTTATATGTGCCGTTTTATACAGTCTATGCTAATTTAATAAAATTATGTACTTCTTTAAGTAGGATGTACTTTTGAATCAAATTTAAGTAATAGAATTAGCATATTTTTTTAAAAAAATAATTTTTTGTTGGCCATGATTTAGTGAAAAGTCTTTTTCATGATTGTTCTAAACATGACTATAAAAATGTTGAAATAGTTTTAAAAGCAGTGGTAAAATATAAATATTTTTTACATACTTTGATCCTGAAAATTAAATATTATTATTATTATTAATAATAATAATAAAATAAATTATATATGTATATATATGTATATATATATATATATGTACATTCTGTATATATAAATTTATTATTTAAAATTTATTAAATATTTTGTTCGAATATAAAATAATTACTGAAAAAATTCCTACAATATTATAAATAATTAAATTTGAAATATTATATGTTACTAATTTTGATATAGTAAAGAATAAAAATATTGAATTTGTGTGTTTAAAATAAACTTTTTTTTAGTATATATATTAAAAAAAAAATTATACAGAAATAATTAATAATTTATATTTTATTAAATATTTGATATTTTTAGATAAAATTGTAACATTTCAAATCAATTAATTCATCTGCGAAAATAACGTTTCAGTAGTGTCAGACATGTAAATGAGGACATCAAGAAACAACATACAGCAGACTCGTACGCTCTTCTAACAATAAGATGAATATCAGAGTGTAAATAAACTTCCTGTAAATTGCAAATAAAAGAGACTATGTAGGTTTACTCACACATAACGTCGCATTGAAAAGCAACCAACCTCTTGAGTAATACACAAAGTTCTTCAAGACTACTGAGAGAATGCGTTAAGTGTTGTCTAAATATACCATGCTGCTGCTGGTGTCTGACTATGAAGGAGGTGTCGAGTGTCAAGGTGTGAACCCGCGCTGCTTAGCACAATGCACGTCACAACACGTCGGCAATGTTTTTGAACGGTGTGACGTGTGCACAAAAGATCTACGATTCTCTGTAACATGAACCAGCATTATTACTCTCGTTCAAATTATGTGATTTTGTGCTGCCAATCATTTTCTTGTATGAATGTAATCGTGTAATAGAGATGTCATGACGATCTTTTATGAAGATTAGATTTGAAAGTCATAGTTGACAAAGTGTAAAGATAAATTATTTGAGTTCGTATCAGATTTATAATATACACATGTACTTCTATACAAAAACTAAAAGGTGTATTAAAAATCAACACGTGTAATTAATCGATTTTTTATGTATTTGAAAATTGTATATATAGTCGTATATTCATTTATATTTGGAATTCATTTTTAAATAGAAATTTCATCGAAATAAAACTGAATTAAAAAAATTAATTATTCATAAATTATTTATCGACACGAAACATTTTATAAAACAGTATATTAAAAGTTTAAAAAATTGTTCACATTATTTGTATACGCTTATGTATTACAAAAATGTTAATGCTTTAAAAGTTTCAACCTCGTCGACGTTGAAAATAATTAATATATACTGACTTATACCGTAAAAATAAGTAGATACAATGTACAAGAAATGAAACTTTTATTAACGACATAAAATGAACAAGAATTTAATTTGTTGCCAAAGTTTCTTTACTTTGGTAGCAAATAAATTGTGGCGTTACCAACACCTATTCAGTTAAGTTGTCTACTTGCTGGTATGTTAAATGATAATATATATGGATACAATATAATGTACAATGATGTTATTTTATCTTCGTAGAGAACATTTTATTTAATTATAAGTTGCTAAAAAGGAGAATATAAGAAAATTCAATTTTGAATATTACTAAGTATTCTCATTTTTCTCCAAAAAAATAATGAACGATATTTGATTTTTGTTTTAAAATTAATGTATGAAAAGTTAATAAAACATGTATTAATAAAAAATATTATTACATAAAAATTAATAACTGGAAATATTAATATGATTTATCAACAAAATTTTCTTTGACATAGTTTGAACAAAACGTTGTTGACATAGTAACAGCAATTTTGTTGATATAAAACTGTACTTTAGCTTTACAAACCTGGCTTTCATATCTAACCCAGGCTGGAACATCAGTCACATCGGTTGCTTATGGTTGAATTTCGGACTTGACTTATTATACTGACGCCTGCTGTGCGTGACATTTTATTTGTTATTCGTGTGCTTATTTCTATAATGTTTCACGACTTTAAGCAATATGAATATATATATATATATATATATATATATATATTTATTGGAGAGAGAGAAAGAGAGACAATGAATTGCTAGAACTAAAAAAATTGAAAGAATATTTTATTTATCACCCAATTAATAAATTAATTATAATTATTACAATAGGAAGAATTTTACTGAATCTGTTGTAATATATGGTATTGAATTTTGTTATAAAAAATAAAATATTTTAAATTAATATTATAAAATCAATAATTTCAAATGATAAAATCCATTAACAAATTTAACTTAAGCATGTCTTTTATAAATATTCAAATAATTATGAATAATAACGGACTTCTACATAATATTCAATAATCAAATAAAGTAAAATACTTTTATATATGAATGATAATACGAGGGTCGTTTGATAAGTATGATAAAAAAGTAAGAAAAACTAAATTGAAAAATGTAATTAAATTAATTAATTATATTAAACAATAAATAAATTTACCATACTTATCAAACGACCCTCGTAGGTACTTTTATATAGGTAGTCCGAATAAGACTGAACGGTAGTAAAGGATAATAAATAATAGTAAGGAAGTAAATATATGTCTAAACTCTTTAATGTCATTTGAACCACCGTATACAATATTAAATAAATAAAGTAAAATAATAAATTTAATTCAATATAAGAAATGTGATTTTTAAATTATTTTAATTTTATTTTTGATTAGTACTTGTACAGAAAATAAATCTTTTATTTAAAAAAATATAAAATAAAATTATACATTTACATACTTAAAGCAACATGCAAATAAATTTCAATAAACTTTGAGTATTATGTATAATATTTGTTTGACTTATAAATTTTAATTTTTTGTTGAGAAATATTTCAAATATTAATATTTTCATGTAAAATTATATTTCATTCATCGTACTTTTACATAAGCTTTCAAATTTAACTAAGAAATTTATTTGCGGTAATTTTTGGTATTTGTAAAAGTTTCTATATTGTAAATATATATATAATATATATATATATATATATATATATATATATATATATATATATATATATATATATATATATATATATATATATATATATTAACATTGTTAACTTAATCAGTAAAAGTAAAAGTTTATATCAAATTACCAGATGTAAGATGAAAATATTTGAAGTTTAAAAATAATTTTTACCAGTAATGTTTCTAATGTAGTCGAATTTCTTGTAATATAATATTTATTAACATAGTTAATAAAATAAAATATTTTCTCAAACAATAATTTAATTTATTAATTTTAAAGAATAATTATAAACATTTTTATCTATTTTATTTTAAAAGCGATATTAAAAAAGTTAATAATATTAATTCATATAGTTTTGTATTAAATGTTTAAATAATTAAATAAAAATAAACTATTTTATTAATATTTATAAAATTGTATGATTATTGTCTGTTTTGCAACTGTGTCAAATTTACTTTTTAATACAAATGAATTTTTACCCTCAACACTAAAATATGTTATAAAGTGTTCAATAATCATTTATAATTCACTTTTTTGTTTTTTACAATATTCGATTGATGAGCATTTCGATGGCGATGCCATCATCATCAGAGTCTTTTTGCTATTCAGAGCCTTTTGCTATAATAGCAAAAAGACTTTAATGATGATGGCATTTCCATCGAAATGCGCATCAGCCCAATAACTGTTATAAACAAAGAAGTGAGCAATACGTGAATATTGAACACTTTATAACATATTGTGGTTTTGGGGGTAAAAATTCATTTATGTATGTACATACAATATTATATAAATAATTTAAAATACAAAAAAAAATAATAAATACTTTTTGATATATTTTATTTATATATAAATATCTAATATATCATTTTGGTTTCTTATGTGAACTGATTAAAAAATGGTATTTATAAATGTAAATATAATTATTGTTTTATATGCATTTGTTATATTATTTAATATTATTACTAAAGTACTATTTTTGTAAGAATGTTCTAATAAAAAATAACACGAGAATTTTTCGATTAGTTTAATTGTTTTTTCATAAGTAAAGATATTTATGTTTTTATTAAAAACATATCCAAATAATAATATTCATTGAAATCCATTGCTTGTCAGAAGTTGGCGATGTTGTCTCGTATAGAGAAATAATAGCTACCGTACGGATGTAAACGCTTTTGTACCAGGTCTAAGTGATACCTTTGTTGAATATAAATCGATAACAAGCTGAATTTGGGTGGCAAATTTAAGACTTTCTATCTTTATGTCTTTTGAATGCGTATCCGAATATGGAACGTTTTTTATGTATATGTGTATATATATATATATATATATATATATATATATATATATATAAAATGGTTTTCTTTTTAATATATATTAAAAAGAAAACCATGTTTTCGATTTAAAATTATACTGTTTTATTTTTTAAGCAAGAAGGTATTATAAAAAGTTTACATTTTTTAAAATATATCCACTTTATATAAATTTATGTTTGTATATACAAAGACCTTTTATTATTATTAAATTTTATTTTTTTAAGTAATAATTCAATTTTTCACATTTAATAAAATATAATAATAATACATAAATATTTACTAAATAATTTTAATACGAATATTTTAAAATAGATACTAATAAATATTTCATTTTTATTTATAAAAATATTTTTCATACAAACGTAATAATTTTATGTTATAAATTAACTGCAAACGTTCAAATACATTTATTGTTATCGAAATTTTCGGAAATAATTTATCCTTATACAGATATTAAAACTTATATACACTTAAATTTTTTTTTTGCCTGGGATATTGTCACTGTTTGTTTTGATATTGAACCAAACTCATTTTAACATAAATGAATCGACACTCTAATAATTTACCATTTCATGAAAATATTTAATAATCGCTTATGTATAGTTCATTTGATTCGCTTAGAAGCTAATGTACATTACGGTGGTCATATCATCATTATCAGAGGACTGTGTTCTAACATCTGTTGATAGTGGTATAGTGTAATTGTTATATTTTTATAGAATGACCCAAATGAGACTGAAAGGTTTAGATTATACATTTACTTATTTACTATTATTTACTATTATTTACATTATATACTGTTTTTAAGTCTTAATAGGGCCACCTATGTATAGGAATAAAATAATTAAATATATTATTTACTATAAATATTACCTTAATAATAAAAATATTATTAGTATGGTAAATTAAAAACGAAATATGAAAATAAATCAATTATTTTTAAATTAAGAAAACTTATATGAATTAATAAATAATTTTCTTTTTGAAATTCAGGTCTGAATCAAGAATATAATTATCAAAATTGATTATTGTGATATTGTTTAACTGAAAGCTATTTTTAAAAATATATATTTGAATTAGAAATTTCATTTTTGTATTGAAATATGTTATTATATATATATATATATGTTCAGTTTATTGCAAAATAAATTTTAATTTGCATAGAGAGATAAATGATACATAGTAAATTAATTTAGTATGAATGAAATATGTATAACATTTAATACTTTATACTCCAAAAAATTCTGTTTGTGAAATTTTAAAAATTTGTTAGCAGTTTTTAATACTATAACGGAAATTTATATTATATAAATGAAATAGAAAATTATTATAATTTCTCAAATAGTAATATTCATTAATTTAAGGAAATTAAATTCAAAAACATTGTTTTAAAATTAAAAATCTTTTCATTTTAATAGACAATTTTACAATAAAAAATATACTATATAAATGTATCGAATACTTATTGACGCACACATACACACACACACACACACATTTATATATATATATATATATATATATATATATATATATACACATACACACACCGGTTCCTCAATTTACGCGGATTATCCATTCCACATGGATTTCTTTTACGGGAATGAAAATCGCGTAAATTGAGTCTGTCAGTAGAATAGAAAAATATTGGAAAATAAAAGCTAGTAAAGTTGTGGAAACACATATTTATTTCACATAGCTTAACAAAAAAATAATGACGTTTTAGAAAACAAAAATAGATAAATTTCATTCAGTGTCACTATCGCTAATGTAATTCAAAACAATCAACCTTTTATATATTTATATCGTGCTTTTATACGTTCAAGTAAGAATTTATGTGACTCTGATATATGATAAATTCCATAAAAAATTATATAAAATGAAATCTATCTGACCGCGTATAAAAAGTGCCGTGTAAATCAATACCGCGTAAAAAAGTCCCGCGTAAATTGAGGGACGGGTGTATATATGTATATAAATTTATATTACAATTATTAATCTACACAATTTTAAATATTGTGATTTTTTAATTAGTTTTAATATTATGAAATAAATGTTAGTAAATAAAAAGAAATAGTGTTTATAAATTTATCATATTTGATTAATTATATTTATTTATAAGCTGAACTAATTAAAATCTTTCTGTATTTTTTCATTAAATAACGATCATATAACTAAATACTATTTAATTGTTTCTCTAATACAAATAATACACTACAATTAGATAGTAAATTGTAACTAAACTTTGTAATCTTAAGATTATAGTGTAATGTAGTAGTAAAACGACATGCTCAATAGATTTTAGTTTGAGCTTTGGTGAGAATATTCTGTTTAAAAATCCATTCTTCTAAGATTTACGATTGAAATGTTTTTTTTTTATATATATAGTAAGAAAATTGTTTAAAATATTATATATATATATATATATATATATATATATATATATATATATATATATATATATATATATATATATATATCCAAGTGCAATAAACGTAATTTAAATTCAGAAGTTTTTTTAAAAAAAATAAAAGCATTATTCCAAAAAAACATTAGTGACTACTTATATTAAACTTAATGGAAAATATTTTTGTGAAATTGAATTTATGTTTATAATTAGAACACTTTATTTGAATACGATTGTGAAAAAGGTTTATTAGAATTACAAATTTTAAGGAATAAATAAAATAATAACAATGTTATTCTCTCTAACATATTTTAAGTAAATTTGATATTAAAATGAACGATTATCATAAGTAGTTGTGACTTGATGCATAAACCTTTTAAGTGTATGTTCCACTCAAGTGATTCCATCAAATCTCCTGCTGTCACATCAGGTAAGGGTCGTCTATGTTAGATATAAATCATAGATTTCAGTTCTCGATAGTCAGATATCATTCAAAATATTAGAAGAAAATGAAAGAAGAAGCAAATAAGATTTATTCAGATTACTTCTAAAAAATCTTATTAGTAGATATTTTTAAAAATATTATATTGAATAATATAAATATTAATTCTGTTTTAGTTATTATTATATATTTTTATTGTTGAATAATATATCGGATTAATATGACTAACGGATAATGTATTATATATATATATATATATATATATATATATATATATATATATATATATATATATGTTTTTGTATCTTAAGGGAAATTTCGACAAGACAAAAGTAATGTACAATGAATTTTTTAACTAGAAAAAAATAAAATTAAATCAGTGAAAATAGAAGTTAAATCTATGTATATTAAAAAAAATTATTAACACTAAAAGAACATTTGTAAACGAAGTGAATAAGAGAATCAAAATGGAATCATATCAATTAGGAAGAAATTGTCTTATTATAAAGATGAATATTTTCTTATTTTTTTAAAATAATTTTTTTTTTGACCAATTCATCTCACTTACTCACTAATGGTAGTGAAACATAGATCTAAAATGTCGGAATAATTCAATGGTTGCAGGTAGCTTAAAGAATCATAGAAAAATGAATGGTAAGAATAATACGTAGAAATAAAAAAGAATTGAATGGAACAGAAAGAAAATCAAAGTTACAGATATTATAGCAAAAGTGAGATATTTGAAATGAAAATGGACTTCTTAATATAGAAAGAAGGAGAAACTATCAATGAACAAAAGAAATTATTGATTAGGAATTTAGAGATATAAAAATATCCTGGAAGAGATCTAAAGGTAGAAAGGACACAGGCATAAAAAGATTTATCGAAATGGAATGAAAGAGAACGGAGTTGGATAGGTTGAAATGGAAAGTGGAGAGGCTTTTATCTAGTGGATAGTGTGGCTAACGATGGTGATAATGATGACGATGATATGTTTGTATATATATATATATATATATATATATATATATATATATATATATATATATATATATATATATATATATATATATATATACACATATATTTATATTTATATATAGAAAGAGAGAGATAGAGAGAAGAAAATGTCATTTATTTTTAATAATATGCGTAGAAACTTTTTTTTACCAAATTTCATATACATATTTATGTTGTCTTTTTTATCTCCAAAATTTCTTTAAAATATGTCATGTTATTGGATCAACTTTAATATTATCTTAACTTATATAACATCACATCGTACACCCTAATATATTTTCAACGTGACATTTAATCTTGATCAAATAAACATAAAGTAAAGATTATGCTTTGTTTCATGTCAAGAAATGTTCATTCATATTCTAATAGTCATTTCTGAGTTAAATTATCTAATATACTTATGTGTATATATATATAGATTTTTTTCAAATGTATTATCGATAATATTACAATACAGTGATTGACATTAAAGCTTGCCAATGTACTCATAACAATAGAATATTAGACAATATATGATTTTGATAGACTATACCTCCAATGTTACATGTATTGAAACAATAAGCGAACAATACATTTGTATACGTATTTCATAGAACCAGCTACATAATTGTACTGGTGCATTGAACAGTGTTGTAATTTATATAATCAGTAGCCATTTTGAACTATCGTGAATATACATTTATCATGATTAATTTTGTATATAAGTATGTACATTTATGTGTTATGTATATATATATATATATATATATATATATATATATATATATGTGTGTGTGTGTGTGTGTGTGTGTGTGTGTGTA
Source organism: Neoneuromus ignobilis (assembly GCA_029203775.1). Classification (NCBI taxonomy): domain Eukaryota; kingdom Metazoa; phylum Arthropoda; class Insecta; order Megaloptera; family Corydalidae; genus Neoneuromus; species Neoneuromus ignobilis. The sequence goes on along the minus strand of CP092089.1, from coordinate 21,146,669 downwards.
TGTGTGTGTGTGTATGTGTTTGTGTGTGTATAGGGCCATCCAAATGTGACGCCTAAATTTGTGTTTTATTAAAAAGAAACAACAGAAATTATACACAAGTTTCCCTATACACCACCCTATACAAATGTTCCTTTTTAATAGAACACAAATCTAGGCGTCACATTTGGATGGCCCTATACCCACTCACCCACACATACACATGTATATGTATATATATTAATTATATGCGTATTTATTAACATATTCTACAGGATTGTAGACAGAAAATAATTCATTTTATAAAAATGAATAATATATTGTAGTTAATATTAGATATATATTATATTTTCAAATTATAATTGAGGAAAATGAAAATATTTAGACATTGTTAAATTAAAAATGAACAAGTTCCATAAATTATGTTGAGAAATATACATGTTATATTACAAAATTAAATATTTATTATAATATATATAAAAATATTTTTCTTCATATTATTTTTTTTGAACAAATAAAAGAATTTAATCCTTAGAATAATATATTATAGTATAACTTATTGATTTAACATAGTAATTAGTTTTATATAGCAAATATTAACTTTTTCACGAACTTTTAGAAAAATGTAAAATTCATAATTCACAACTTTCTACGTAGTACTAAAATTAAATATTATATTTAAATATGGAACTAACACTTCCAACATTTAGTGAATTCAATTTTTGCGAATCAAATTGTTAGAAAGTTATTAACAAAATGTAAAACTGATAAACGTTATTCAGATATACGTAATGCGTATTATTTTAGTGGTATTTTGAAACGAGTTGCTGCATGAATTTATTTCTCGTTGAATCTTAATTAATAATATGTAAATTTGAAATTGTTTTATTTAAATGTGAATATAAAACTGTTGCCGTCGACCATTTATTTTCTCAGAAGCGGGTATATATGTATTTATATATGCATATATATATATATATATATATATATATATATATATATATATATATATATATTATGATAGAATTAATTAAGGTACTAAATAATATGTTATAAATTTAAATTTCACTTTATAATAAATATCATCTTTATTAAAATTTTCTTCATTTTATTTTTGACAAATTTATATTTTAAGATACTGTTAAAAAATTAGGTTTTAATTAACAATTCAATATAAATTAATAGTAATTAATTGTGATATATTTTAATACATTTTATATATATATATATATATATATATATATATATATATATACATAGAGAGAGAGAGAGAATATAAAGCTAATAGATGAATATATAAATAAAAAGAGAACATTAATTGATTATCAATCATTTTTACAAATTATTAAATAACGAAAATTTAATTAACAAACTTAAGACAATTTATAATTTGGAATCGTTTATATTTGAAATCCCTATTTTTTAGTATTAACTACATATAAATGAATATATGCATTAAAATGTTTACATATGTATAAAACATACATATATATATATATATATATATATATATATATATATATGTGTGTGTGTGTGTGTGTGTGTGTGTGTGTAAATTGAATATTGAATGTGCAAATAAAGAAAAAACCATTAAGAATCTAGCAAAGCACTGAATAGGTAATGCTAGAAATTTTTTTGGTGTTAGAAAACATGTATCATAAATGATATAAGCGTAGACAAAAGTAACTAATAGAACAAATAAAATAGATGAAATGGGCACAGGTAGAATATAGAAAGAGAAGGAAACGCAATAGATAAATAAAAATAATTATGTAGTAATGACCAAAAGTGTCTCAAGAAGTTACTTTATTAAAGAAGGAGGAATATTGTAAAGTATTATAGAGGTGATGTTTGGATGAGATTACCCGTAGACAAAAAAAAATTAAAAAATTTTGGGAAAATATTTATAATAACAAAATTTAATGACATTCCATGGGATTTTCCCTTACCAGTGGAATGATATATGCTTTTATGATAATGATTTATATATATATATATATATATATATATATATATATATATATATATATATATATATATATCACCAATCTGTTTGGTCAGCACGGTGAATATGACGGTGAATATCAGTGAATGGTAGCAATCATTAACTCTTTCGTTCAGTAGTGGATTGATATGAGCTTAATGATGTAATAATATTATATATATATATATATATATATATATATATATATGTGTGTGTGTGTGTGTGTGTGTAAGTGTATTTTCTCTGTATTCATATGAAATTGTTTTTTTTTTGAAAATTGATATAAATATAAATTTATTTGAAAATTTTTTTCAAACTATTTGTTGTTTTGGAACTGTGGCTGATTCACTTTAACACAAATGAATTTTAATTCCGAAACCACAATGGTTTAAAGCGTTCTATAATTACTTATTATTCACTTATTATTTATAAATAAATCGTGGAAATGTGGCTGATGTCAGCAGAAAGGCTCTGACAGTGATGTCAACAGAAAGGCTCTGGCGTCGCCATCGAAATGCATTAGCCAATTTATTTATAAATAATAAGTGAACAATAAGTGATTATTGAACACTTTAAACCATTGTAGTGTTGAGGTCAAAATTTATTTGTGTTAAATGTTCATACTTTAAATTATTTTAATTTTTATTATAATAATATTTAAATACAATTGTATTAATATTATTAGATAATAAACTTATGTTTTCGTTTTTAAGTTGCATAGGTATTTGTGTGAATATATATATATATATATATATATATATATATATATATATATATATATATTAATATAAACTGAAATATTTATATATTCGTTGTCTCTATAATTAAGTCTGTGCTGTATTACAATACGTTATCATCGAACCAATAGTAGTAGTAAATCAGACACAGGCAAGAAACGGACTTCTGCACGGCAATTAAGTCTGTGCTGGATTACAATACGTTATCATCGAACCAATAGTAGTAAATTGAAGAAAATCGTGTCGTTCGTCATGTTAAACCGAATTAGAGAAACATTATAAACACATAAAACATAATTTTACATGCTTCATTATTCAACTGATGTTTGTATGGGAAAAAGCTTGCGTCGAGATAATGAAAGTGTATCATCATTAGAGTTTTGTGTAGCACTGGGTACTGCCTCGTCAATGAGTTTTGGTTCTCAACTTTTTGTTCACATTCAACTCGTGCAAACTCGAGCCTTTTTGTACTCGGTTCCTCATTGCAGGTCAACATTAATGAGATTTTCAGTAAAAAGCTACACACTGTTCAGAACTAATTTATGATATTTTGTACTAAATATATGTCACGTCTTTTTGAATAATGATTGTATTGCTTTAGGTATAATTTCGTTTTGGATGTAATTAATTTTCAAACTTTACGTTCTATAGTACTCAAGTAAACAATAATCAACTGTGTATTTACATTTACATGTTTATATTACTCAATTTTATATATATATATATATATATATATATATATATATATGTGTGTGTGTGTGTATATATATATGTATATATGTATATGTATATATATATATATTATATATATATATATATATATATATATATATAATATTTAAATAACGTATAACTTTTAAACATCATATGAGAACAGTATTAATTATATCATAAAAATATTCTATAAATTTTATCGAATAATTCTAAACACCCTTCTTGCCTTTTAAATATATATATTATTATTAATGTAAAGTCTTTATACTACAAGTTTTTATATATATATATATATATATATATATATATATATATATATATATATATATTATTTAATAAAGTTTCATATATATTTATATATATATATATATATATATATATATATTATTTAATAAAATAGTTACAAAGTTATGATCTTCATAGATGTAGGTTAGTCTCATATATTTATGAATTATGGTAAATTATAAAAGCAAACGTTTTTGTTGCGTGGTAAGGAAAATTTATAGTGCGATTCATGTTTCAAGGAGAAAGTTTTAGAAAAAAAAACTCAAGTGCAATTCAATCAAATTGTTATGATGAAAAAGTACGGTCAAACAGTAGTTTTTTTATAAAAAAATATTTTATTATATTTAAAATTATCTATCTATTAAGGTTTATCGTATTATATTTACTATTTTTTATATATTTCCCATATTTTGTTATCATTTTTTTATAATAATATTATTTTAAAATACTTAGATGAATTTAATATTTTGCATATTATAAATTACAAAATCATTAAAAAAATAATTTCATTATAATTTTTTCAATATAATTTATAACCATTATTTGTTTGACATTAATTGGTGTAGAACTGTGATGAATTAATTTTCACAAAAATGTAGTATAGTTTAAATAATTTATTTTTCTAGCAATTAATGTCAAAATTACTTGATAAATCACATCGTAAGACATATGTTATGAATAAAGATCTTTAAATTTAAATTTACATTATGATTTAGTAAAATAGTAATTTCCTATTAAGTGACATGATAAATGTATCTGTATTCATTTTCGAAATAAATATACGAGGTTGGTTCGAATATAAACGAGAATTTGTTTTTATAAATTTTATTTACGATTGAATCAAAATGTTTCATATATTAATTTTAAATATAGTCTTCTTTGACTACAATTCATTTATTTCATCATTATGGATCCTTTTTTACTTTTATTTTAAAGAAAATATTTAGTTTCTCATAAAACCAGCTATACACAGTTTTGGTGATTTTGTAATAATTGTAGAATTTTTTGTCTTATAAAAATTTCTTCAGTGGTTCAAATAATTGGTAATTGGAAGAGGCCAAGTTATAGATGTATGGTGGATGAGACAGAAAATTCCATTTGAATTAATAAAAAGTTATCATCATTAAAGTGACTGTATGAGGATAAATATTATCCTAAAGGAAACAAACTGAATGTTCCATATTTTTTGTTTAAAGCAGATTATTGAATATTTTTCATTTAACAATTGAATAAAACTGAGTATTGATAATTCTTTGAATTATTTTAAAAATAATCTTGTGAGAAAATCCAAATAATGACACCTTTTAAATTCCATAACAGAGAAGTCATGATCTTGCTCGCTGAAAAATTGCTTAAGCTTTTCTTGGAGGAAAAGACTCGCCATATTTCCACTGTACTTTTGCTATTTTAAATTTAAGACTAAAAAATTAGACCCAGCTCTCATTTAATCATCAATTTCCTTTTTCAGAATTTTAAAAAGTTGAGTAATGGTAGCTAAACGTTTTTTTTAGGCTTCGATTATAAAAAGGTGTGGAACCAATCTTGCATGCATTTTGTTGTACTTTAATTTCTTGTACAGTACTTCCTCAACACAATGACGCTAATTCGTATCTCCTGTAATAATTAAACAACAGATATTCTACAATTGGCTCGAAAAATCTCTTCAAGTTTTGAAAAGTTAACAGAAACAAGGTTAACAGAAGTTCTTGATTGTTGAGTGTGAAATTCATTTCCAACACAATATTTGCCTTCTCTAAATAAATTAACCTATCTTTCCAAATTTTAGAAAATTTGATCCTTTTGTTTGTAAGAAATTTAATAATAATTCGTTGTGTAACACTATTTGACACTTCTTGCTCAAACATCGTAACAGCGACTGACTGATGAGTTGGTGAAAACACAGATCGATACGAGTTGCAAATTTAAACATCTCTGAACGCGACACAACATGTTAAGCGATACAGATTGTTTAAAACAAGAAAAGGAATTACATTTTCAATTATATTTGAATCACTCATCATCATCATCATTATTATTAGTATCTTTTTATTTACTGCTAGATGAAGGCCTCTCCCAAAACTCTCTACTTTGACCGATCAAAGCTTTCTTTTCCAGTTTATTACGACGAATTTTATTATGTCTCTGTTTCATTTATCCATAGATCTATTTTTAAGCCTTTTTCTATATCTAAGTTCCTAATCAATAATTTCTCTTATCTATCGATGGTATTCTTTTCTTGTTATATGACCGACCTATTTCCATTCTAAATTTCTTATTTTTACTACAACATTTGTATCTTTTGTTCTCTTTCTAATCAACTCTCTTCTCTGTCTGTCTTTATGTGTGATTGTAAACATGCATCTTTCAATAATTCTTTGAATTGTTTAGAACTGTTGAATTATTCTAGAATTTAAGACTTATATTTCAATGCCATACGTAAGAACAAGTAGAATGTGTTGATAAAAACTTTTTTCTTTGAACATGGAGGAATATTAGACTTCGTAATATCAAAATTTCTTTTAAATTAACTTCGTCATAGATATACGAAGGTCGTTTGATAAGTATGGTAAAAAAGTAAGAAAAACTAAATTGAAAAATTTTATTAAATTAATTAATTAATTAAATTTAACAATAAATAAATTTACCATACATATCAAACGACCCTCGTATATATATATATATATAAAGATAAAATATAAAGAAGTATAGAAGTAATAACCCAGTGTTAGACAATAGAAGAAGACAGTAATATATGAGTAACTTGAAAAGGTAAATACATATATCATTTTATGATTCACTAAAAATCTGCATGAAATTCGCATCTTGTAAGAAAAAAAGAACATTGAAATCGATTACGATGTAAACCTCAGCAATATAATATGAAATGCATTCGTTGCACAAATGTAACAGATGCACAAGATTTTTTTGCAATACAACTACTTACCATGCAGGTAGCGCAATGCCGCTTATACTACGACACAACGTATAACATAGGGTCAAGTGGATACCGATTGATATGGTAATGCATTCTATTACTTGCTGATTCTCACTTGAACTTTCGCCATTAGCTGATCTCAGTGAATCTGTGGAAATGTCAGGAGATCGATATTCCTCTTATACGGAAACGAAATTTATGTTTTATTTATTTTCATATTAATAATATGTATGAACATAGGACATGATAATGGTACTGATACTAAAAAGAAACTGAAATTTCTTACTTAATATTTAAAATATAAACGTAAAGGTATAAAGAATTGAACGGAAGAAAGAGAATATATGACGAGCATTAATGAATAAATAACCGACCGGAACCGGTAGGAAATATTTCGTTACCAATACAAATACCAATCAATATGTTATAAAGATGAGTATCTGCAAAATGCGAGGTCTTTATTCACAATTTATGTTGTAATAAATATTAACTATATATGGTTTTAACATGAAATACTCATTTGTATTTTGTAAATAATTCATTATGTTATATTTGTACGTTTCGAATTTTGATGAATGTCATTAATAATGTATTTAAAAACTCTTATTAATACGTTTATATAACATTTAATAACTAAAAGCAAAAAAAAAATATTTTTACAAACAATCTGTATTTTGAAGCAGATATTAATAATTTATTTACGGTCTCTATTTTTAATATTAAATTTTTGTTAAGTAAAATAAATATTGTCTGAAATGAAAATATTTAAAATAAGTATACTGTTTTATTTGTAAATATATTCAAAAAAAAATCTCTCGAAACAAGTAATCTGTAAAAAGACGTTCTAACCGACAAAAAGCTTTCACTTTACCAGTAAACAAATAACAGCTATTTGTTAAAAGAGCAAAAGAAAATAAATGAAGAGAATTAATATTCTGAATTTAAACAGTCTTCAACGAGTGGCTTTATTAAAAATGTAAAAAATTTAGTACTTTCGTGTGCCACATTTAAAGTTTTATGAACGGTTATACGCATTTCGATTGACGACAAAATGATGTTTGGTTCATATTTCTGTTTTAGTTTTCGATACAATATCGAATGCGCGCGTATTTCAAATTCCGTACACCTCTTTATCATCCGGAAAACTGACACGGGCATGAGTGTACGAGCGTAACACGGAGGTACGCAAGCGCTCTGGCTACCTAACACGCGATATCGTTCAATAAACCGAACGTTTAGCTTACACTGCATGCGGTCTCGAATATGGACATTGTTTCGAACGCAAACCGATGAATTATGAACCTGTGTTTTGTTGATTAACACTCTCGTAATGTATGTGTTGATTAGAATAAAAACTCTGCAGTTGTAGTTGTATGCGCAGACATGTGTATATGAACACAGTTCTAGATATACATATTTACATACGTTCGCACAAACAAACACACACACATACATTTATATATATATATATATATATATATATATATAGAGAGAGAGAGAGAGAGAGTGAGAGATGGGATAGAGACAGGAGAAAATTTGTGGGTGTGGGATGGAAGAGAAAAACATTGAATCGTTGAAAGTGAAAAGTTTTGGGAAAGGCCTTTATTCAACAGTGGTTAGATAGAGCTTAATGATAATATGTGTGTATATATATATCTATAGGGTGGCTTAAATGAGACTGAAATATAGTAAAGGATAATAAGAAAGTAAATAAAACCCTAGTGTCTCATTGGGGTATCCTATATACAAATATACAAATAACCCCCGTATAACACGGTTGTTAGGTTCCTAAAAAATGCCGTGTTATACGAATTCGTGTTACATGAAACAAAAAACTATTACAAAAAGCAAGGTTAAGTTCCAAAAATTAAAAAAATACTATTTTCTTTTTATAACTAAGAGATATATGTTTATTACAATGATAATTGATATGAACTATTGCATATTAATATTAAATAATGTTTTCTTCTTTATCACAGCTAAGCACCATTAAAAGAAGGTGTTTTCTTTATTGCAAAATAACCTCATCTTAAGAACTTTTTTCTGCAGCATCTATTTGCAAAAAATCTATTATTTTCGTTAGTTTACTTTTATCTTCAATATCTTTATAAATTATAAAGCATTTTTTATATAGATTTATTATTTATTATAGATTATATAATTATAAATAATAAATGAACAATAAGTGATTATTGAACATTTTAAATTATTGTGGTGTTGGGGTTAAAATTCTGAATTAGTTAAATAATAATAAAGCATTTATAAAATTCTCTCTTAAATTTTGTGATTTCCTTCAGTGGAAGAATCTGTATTTAGAAAATAGGACTTGAATTGTTCGACTAAGTTTAAGCCTTTCTTTATGATTTTTAGGACAACATTTTGAACTTCTGAGTTTATGTCTGTGCTATCGTCCTCTGAAATAATTTGGTTTATCTCAGATACCATTTCCACTAAATTTGTTTTATCTGCCTTTTTTCCACCAGTAATTCTTGAATATTTTTAGGATTTATATTATCAAAATTCTTAAACCGTGTTATATGAATGCCCAATTCTCTTAATTATATATATATATATATATATATATATATATATATATATATATATAATCAGCTTCTTTTTATCTACTGTTGGATGATAAAATTTCCAAAAAATTTTCACTTCAGTCAATTCAATGTCTTTCTCTTTCAATTCATTTCAACAGATTTTCTTGTCTCTGTCTCATCTACACATGAATCTTTTCCTAGACATTTTATATATCTAAATAATATCAATTACATATAAACTTATATACATATATATATATATATATATATATATATATACATATATATATATATATATATATATATATATATATATATATATATATATATATATACATATCAAAATTATTCATCTGGTCTACGACATAGAAACATTTAAAATTTAATATAAATATTAATAAAGTAATAATTCATAATCAGATAGAATAATAAGAAAAAACGAATTTTTATATAAAATGATATTAATATAATGTTGTGAAAACTGTGATATTTCAATATACAGTTGGCATAATACAGATAATTTATATATGTATATTTTAATATAATGATGAATTTATTTTTCGATAATATAATACAAGAAGTATATTAGTGAAAAATTGCAAGAAATATTTTTTGGGAGTTTTAAGACAGTCATTTTTGAACATAATTTAAAAATGTTGTATTATATTTTAACACAAATGAATTTTTATCCCTAACACCACAATAATTGTGTAGTATTCAATAATTACTTATTGTTCACTTTTTGTTTATAACAATAGTCAGCTGATGGCCATTTCGATGGCGATGCCATCATCATCAGAGCCTTTTTGTTAAAATCTAGATTAATTATTTAACTTACTTATATATACTAATTTGTTTTGTATCTTTTTTCAATCTATCTCTCACTGAAGGTTGACTTTCTTTTTTATTTCGTCATATGATATGTATATGTAATGCGTATCTATATCTGTTTACTTGTATGTATTTAAGAAGTTTGTCATATTTCAGTGGATATTTATCGTAAACATATTAAAATCATTTAATTGATTACAAACAAATACTTATTAATTAACACAAAAGACATGTAAAAAAGATATGTTAATAAAACAGTTTTATTGCATTTAATATATATATATATATATATATATATATATATATATATATATATATATATATATAACTACAAAAAAAAAAAAAAAAAACTCTGCCAACCTAATATATAACTAAAAAAACTCTGTCACTTTTGAAATTAAAATAAGAATATTTGTATTTTTTACTTAAAATAACTTTATTCACCAAAATATTCACTTCTACACGAAGTGCCCTTTTTTAACATGAAGATAATTTATAATTTTAATTCTATCGTTATTACATTTAGAATTTATATATTCAAAAAATTCAAAACTTCTGCTTTTAGTGCTGCATACTATTAAATTCTTTACAACGCATATGGTTATCCAGAAACAGAAATAAGTGGAAATCCGATGGAAATATGTCTGGTGAATACGGGGGATGAGAGAAAATTCCCATCCTAAATTCATTATCTTTTCTCTTGTCATTACCGCAACATGTGGCCGAACGTTATCTTACAAAAATAAAACTTTTTGACGATTTACCAGCGCTGGTTGTTTTTGTTGTAATGCATTATGCACTCTTTATAGCTGTTCACTGTAAATGTTCGCTATGAGGGTTTGACTAACTTGTAGATATTTATAATGAATCATTCTTGAACTTCACCAAACACAGAAAAAATCTTTCTTAGACAATTTTGCTTTAGGTATTTGTAACAAAGGATAATTTAATGATAGCTAGTGGAAACTATGTTTATAGTTGGAATTGAAAATCTAATTTTCGTCATAAATAAAAATATTATCCAAAAAGTTTTGCAATTTTATCCGTAAAATAAGAGCTGCATAAATGTTAAGACAATGAAATTTGTTAATGTTGGTTAAATTAATTGATACACATTTACTTACTTTATACCTCTTCACTATTCTATGCAATTGATTTATTATTGTTTCGTCACTTACTTTGTACTTTTCAGCAAATTGTTGACGCGTTAAATTTAAATTTGTTTCAATCATTGTCTGTTATTCGTTGATATTTATATTCGATGGTCTGCCTGAATTGGTTTTGTCTTATAATAACTTATCCTTTGAAACAAAGTTCTTAAAAAATTTTGATATAACTTTTCATTCCCTAAATATTGTACAATTTTTTCTTGTAATATCAGTATCGTTAGAACAAAGTTTCAATTCGTAAAGTAAAAATGCACCTATTCAACTATTTTGCACAATCATATTGAAGTGTTAAAATTATATATCAAAAGTATATTTCAAGTATATTCATCGAGATGCACTGAATGAATGAAACAAGGTGGTCTGCATGTTGTGTCATACGATGTATAAAAATGTATTTTTGGAATTATGATACCTGCAAAAACGATACGAATTTCTTGGATATCTATTTTATATATATATATATATATATATATATATATATGTGTGTGTGTGTGTGTGTGTGTGTATATAATATTTATATATTAATGACAGATTACTTATATTATTATGATTATATAAATTTACTACAATCATAAAGGAAATATACCTTAAAAGATAAATAAATTAGTTATCAATTCATATGTACGTATATTCGTTTTGAAAACTATTCATTCTACATCATGTGGTTAAAATAATTAAGCGATTTCAATTAATCATCTTTTTTATATTTTCCTTCTCAGTCATAATATATTTTGTTATATATTAGGTATATTGAACTCAAGTTTAAACCCGAGTACCTTTACGATTTAATCTACAAACCTAACAGCCATATCGTTTTTTTAACTTGTTTTTTTTAAAAAAATGATTGAAATGGGATATTTAATGGTGTACTTATTATGTATAGATTATTCATAGATTTTCAATTTTCATAAATAATAATACATTTTTCTTAAAACTGAACAATGTATATAACTCTTGAGAATATATAGAAAAAAGCATTGATAAAAGTTATAGGAAAATTGTTTTGACGGTTGTTGAGTTTTTGATAACAAATAAAGAAACGACGTTTTTATATATAAATATAGGTTTCATGAAAATACTTTTGAATAATTTATTAATTTCCTATTTGAGTGTATATATATATATATATATATATATATATATATATATATATATTGGGTTGGCAAATAAGTAATTACGGTTTTCTTTAATAGATGCCTTAAGATGCCATGGAATGTAACTAACCTTATAGTTTACCTTAATATGCAGTATGCTGAATTTTAGAGTATCTTAGTATACTAACATGATATAAAAAATTAAATGTAATCTCATTTTTCAATATTTTAAAAAATAAAAATTTTGTAATATTAAATTACAATAATATATTTATAAGTATATTAAAAAAAAATTAGAAAGTTGGTATTCAATTCGTTTCTCTCTTTCTCCCTGTCTCTCTCACACACACACTATATGTATATATATATATATATATATATATATATATATATATATATATATAATGTACACTTGACTAAATTCATACATTAAAGAATCTAGAAAACGCATTTAAAAGTGTAATATATATATATATATATATATATATATATATATATATATATATATGTTTTTACACGTATGTAATTGTGTGTGTATGTGCTTGCATGCGTGTGTTTTTGTGTGCGTGTGTATGAATATAAATTTTCTAATAGTTTTATTTTCTAATAGCCCAAATTAAAAAAATGTTAATTTTCAAATTAATGTTAATTAATTTAATTAGTATTCTGTTTCGATATTTTCTCTATTTCTATTTCACAAATTTAATATTGCTTAACTTTGACGTTTTCCCATTTATAACCTTTTCCTATATATACATATATAGAGTATGTGGAAAGGGCGGGGAGGGATAAGGGGAGAGATGGGGAGAGAGAGAGACCGAATGGGACTGAAGGATATTAAAAAATAGTAAATGAGAGTAAAGAAGTATATGTATGCATAAAATTTTCAGTTTCATTTGAACCATCCTCTCCTCCCCCTCTCTCTTTCTATATATATATATATATATATATATATATATATACATATATATACATATATAAATATATACATATATATATACATATATATATATATATATATATATATATATATACATATATATATATATATATATATAAAATACAATACAATTTATTATTTTCTGAAACTCTCTTGATAAAACGCTAATGATGTGTTCTCCATTACAAATTTTTAGACATTAACATTTAGAAACATTATATTGTATATTTAAATTTGAAACAAATAATTTTAATTAAAATCGTTGTTGTTACTTTATTACTATAGTATATACATATTATGCATCCTGTATACCTGTATATATATATATATATATATATATATATATATATATATATATATATATATATATATATATATATATATGTATATATATATATATATATATATATATATAGCGTCATCCAAATACGACACCTAAATTTGTGTTTTATTAAAAAGAACCAAAAGAAACTATATATATATATGTTTCTTTTTAATGAAACACAATCTAGGCGTTACATTTGTATGAGCGTATATAAGAAGGGTTTTTTTTTAGTTTGAGTAGAACTTTTGAGGGATTCAGTTTAAAGTTCTATCGCGCTTTAAAACATCATATATATATATATATATATATATATATATATATATATATGTATGTATATTTAAAAAATATAACATTAGTAGAATTTTCTTAATAATTTTTGAATTTTTTGATGTCAATTTATAATAATATTTTCTAATTAAATCTAGTGTATAAAGTATATATTTAAGATTAAAATTATTATAAATTAAAAAACTGAATAATTTTGAAAAAAGCTATCGATTATGAAATCAAAATACATATATTATAATAAGGAATGAAATTTTTTATATTGTGCTGTTTATATTTTGTTGAATATATTAGTTAATCATTTGGTTTTTCTAATATATTACCTGAGGAAATTAGTAATTATGTTATAAAAATCACTATTGAAATAACTGATATGAATTTCGTAAATATTACTATTTTTTTTTTCTAAAAAAAAGAAAATAAATGTATGTTGTAATCTGCTGAGTAGATAAAACGTACTTTTATTCAATCCGAATACATCACAAGTACATTACAAATACGGTATTATTCGCGCAAATCCAAATAACTTCATCAAGACAGATCAGACATTCAAAAAGTCTTGTAACTTAGATCCTACACGTTTCTCCCCAAATAGCCGCACACAACGCGAGACTAACAACAAAGCACTGACATAAGCACACTGATTGACATGCACATAACGCGGTGGCTTAACAAGTTGATCCGAGCTTCCGTAAGTAATTTCTCTTAGCCCCGGGGCCAACCGTGTGCTAAGTTTCGGTCATCGTTTATCGATCGAGAACTTCCTCTGACCTTTTAGAGTGGTGGTTCTTGTGCGTTTTCCTTTTATTCATCATTCTTGCCGCAACGCTTTAAGTATAAAGAAGCTCAGGGTTTTATAACATCGTAAAAAACATAATTTTCGACCTAATATATTTTATGTACTTTCGAGAGCATATTTTGTGCTAAAATTATTCGTTGATACTTTCAAATACACTGTTGTTTTGCCTTTTAGTTATAACAACTAACTTTATTTACGCTAGGATAATAAAATGCGATGAAATTATTTATTAAGATACTGAAATATTTCTTGAATTATTTATGTCATTTGCTTCAGTTTTTTTGCAATATGTATGAATACATATATATATATATATATATATATATATATATATATATATATATATAATGTAAAACTAAATTTTAATTATTTTGGTAACTAATGTGAAAAAGAAAATCTGGTTACCAAACAGAGAAATAATAAAATAAATGTTATTTTAAATGAATTACAAAGACATTATACACACACACATATACACATACACATACACACACACACACACACACACATATATATATATATATATATATATATATATATATATATATATATATTATCAATTTTTCCTTTCATTGCTGGATGAAGACCTTTCCCAAAATTTTCCACTTTGACTGATCCAATGCCTATCTTTTTCTTTCCATTTCAATATATATTTTTTTTATATTACTATTCCATTTATCCATAGATCTCTTCCTAGGCATGTTTATATATCTAGATTCCCTATCAATAACTTCTCTTCTTCATCCTTGGAATCATATGACCGGCCCATTTTTATCTTAAACTTATTTTTTGATCTATTCATTCCCCTTTCCATTTTTTTATATTATTCCTTATACATATCTTCCCATACTTATTTATGTTATCTGGGACCTCTGAATTATTCTAAAATTTAAGACCTTTATCTTATTATCATAAGTGAAAATAGGTAGGATGTACTGAAATAAAAATGTTTTTTTAAAACAAAGAGAAATGTCTGACTTCGTAACATCCAAATTTATTCCCAAATGACACCATCCAATTTTTATTATACTGTTTGCTTTATCCATAAATGTTTCTGTAGTATCAAAGAGTTCTCCAAGATATACAGAGTTTCCAACTTTTTTTATTTCTATTTTTTTTAGTTAGATTCTTCTTTGATTTGAATGTTACTTTTGCCTTATTGAGGTTTATCATAAGACTTATCTTTTGACTTTCTTTATGCAATTCTATTCTAGTTCTGGATTTGATCTGGATTTGAAGAGAAAAAAATAATGTCATTAGTAACTTTTAAGTGACTATTCATCTCTCCATTTATGTTCATTACTTCAGATTTTCAATTTAGTCTATGAAATACTTCTTCTAATCTACATGTAAATATTTTTGGTGAAATCGCATTGCCCAGTTTTACTTCAGTTATAATTTTAAATTTCTTTATTTTTTCTTGTTCTTGTACGGAAGATGCATCATCTCTATAAATACTTTCTAAGAGGTTAACATTTCTTCAATTCCTTGGGGTTCCAATAAATTTAATCGCTGAAGTATTGACTGAGGAAAAGCCTTTTTCATAATCAATAAATCCAAGGCAGGGTGGTATTTTATATTCGTTTCACAGACTAATGACTTCTCATACTACTTGAATGTGATTCATTATGTATTTACTTCAACATCTTGACTATCAAAAATCCAGTTGACTTTATAATAGCCGTCTTGAAATAATTTAGGTGTCAATTTTATATGTCGTCGGAAGTATACTAATAGGTCAATAGTTCTTTAAATCTCCCTTGTCTTCTTTGTTGTAAAACAGAGTTTGTGTATAACTCCATTCCATTTATATATATATATATATATATATATATATATATATATATATATAAACACAAATATATATATATATATATATATATTCATAAATATATAACTGTATTTATATATAATTAAAAATTTAATGATGCAATTAAATAAGCTATTTTTAATCAAAATATTGTTTCAACGATGTTAAAATTGCAACATTAAATTAAACTAAGTTTGATAACATAAAAAATTAAAATTTATTTTACTTCAAACTAATTAAATTAGTTATTAAACCGATATTTAAACCTTATATCTAAATTGAAAATCTAAAATATTTTACAGAATAATAAAGTGTACTTTATTTACAATTTATCGAAAATAACTAATTTCAATAAATAAAGTAGCTTGTTTGATTTCAATCAATAAGGATTTTTAAAATATATAATCGACTGGTAAAATTAGATAATAAATTCTAGTAACGCTTTTGAGTCAAGCAAAGTGTTAGTTTCGTTTTGAAATTAGCATTTATTAGACAGTGGAAAAATACATAAAGAATTTTTTTTTCTATTAATATGAATTTTAATTTCACAGGAACCAATTTACATAATGATAATAATGTATGTATATATTAGTGTATTTTACACACACACACACACACACACACACACACACACACACACATATATATATATATATATATATATATATATATATATATATAATTCAATACAAAAAAATACTTTGATGAGAATATATGAATTTAAAATATTACGCAATTGAATTTATTGTGAAATAGATGATCCAAAACTTATTTTAAAAGAATTTAGAATATATTGTCCTAAGTATAATATTCAAACTTTAAGTTACTAGAATTGTTATTATTATATACTCTTATTACACTTTGTCCTTAAATGTGTATTTTTTATTGTTTCCTTTTTCTCGAATTGTACATCCTTCATTTATTTTATTACAGAATGGGGCTTGTTGGATGCTGGTTATAAGATACGTGCTTTAATGGGGGAAGGATCGACCTATCTACCAATGATATCAAGGCATTTACAAGAAACCCTACTGTTAAAGTAAGTTTTCTATGGTACATTTAAAAGATACGATTATATTTTGTCGTTACTACATAAACATAAATGAAAGAAATCTTCTAGAAGACAATTTAAAATTCTAAATTGTGTAATTGTTTTAATTAATGAATTAAAAAAAATTACAACATATCTTTTGATTTAAATTTACAAATAAGTTACTTTCGTGTATATATATATATATATATATATATATATATATATATATAGAGAGAGAGAGAGAGAGAGAGAGAGAATTAGAATTAGAATTAGTTCCTTATTGAAAATATTTATCTGATATTTACCAACAAAGGATTGAAATTTAAAAATATTTTTTGTGTTGGGAAAATGTTATTGAAAAAATAAAATATTTTTAATTTATTTTTCAACATATACACTGATTTATTGCAATAATAGAATTATTAACACTAATTTTAAAAACTTTGAATATATATGAAATCGATTTATGTTAATATTAAATAGTTATATTATTGAATAGTTATATATATATATATATATATATATATATATATATATATATATATATATATATATATATATATCATAAAAGAAGTAAACACTGAATAAAAATCGTTACCAACTCTCTTGGTTAACACCGTAAGTACGATCAAGTACCAGTGAATGGTAATATTCAATGAGGCTTTCGGTCAGCATTAAATTGATATAAGCTGTAATGTAATGATATATATATATATATATATATATATATATATATATATATATATATATATATATATATATATATATATATATATAATCGAAGACAGTAATCGAGATATTATTTTAAATTTAATAAAGGTAAAAAGAAATTCAATTTAAATTTAATAAAGAGAAAAAATTAAACTTTAAAAAATAATATATATATAGAATGAAAATGTTTGTGATAAAATATACAGTATATTCTTTTTGAAGTACCTGCTTTAACAGAAAATGTCAATTACATCTTCGAAAAGTTTTACAAACGAACTTTCCTCTAAAAGTGTATACTGTTTCAATTTTGATAAATATATAATTATACGAAGCAGTAATGAAATTTGAGTGGAAGTAAAATATAGATGCTATATTCAATTAAGTAAAATTCTGAAATATTATCTTTCGATATTTTGAACTTTGATTGGAATTTTAACAACGTTATTTCATATTAAACTTTTTAGTATTTTGAAATTTAAAAATTCTTCAACACAATATTCAATTTTATATAAATAAGTACAATATTTATATTCGAAAATATTTTAAAAATGGAGATACTGTATATGTCTTTAAAGATTGATATTTGTTTTTTGAAGCTATTTTTAATAGTAATTTAAAATAATTTCATGTACATATTGAAAAATGGGTTAAAAAATATTTGAAGTGAGATAATAAACTTGGAATGAGATATTTCTAAATTAAATCTTTAATTGTATGGTTGAGATTTATATAATTCTCTCTAGCTAGGGAATAAAATTAAATGTCGTTTGCATAATTTAAAGCTTAGGTAAGTATTCTGCTTATAATTATCCCAACACAAAATTCCATCGTATAATTGAGTTTCGGAACATAGCTATTTGTATTTGAATATATTTTTTATTTTAAATAGAGATTATTTAAGTGGTTTGAACATTAAATTGGAATATAAATTTAAGGAAAGTACAGTTAAACTAAAGTTTAATTGAACTTTCCTTAATAGTAAATCACTCGTGGAAGTCAAGTAAAGAGTTTTTTTTTATTTAGATTGAAACTAGATACTCTTATATTTTTTTATCGTATTAAAACTCTTCTAAATATTTATATTAATGAAGACTTTAAAAAAGATTTAATGCAAGTTATTTAAAGGCAAATGATTATATATTCGAAATTAGATAATAAACGATTTAAATTACATAGAATAAAATATATTACCTAAATAAGATTAAAAACGTCTTGTATAAAAAGTGCATAATACTAGTTTACATATATCAACGTATTCACTTCGCGTGAGTGATTCATATTAGCGATCCATCAATCATGTCTTGACATCATATAAAGTTGTCTACGGTATCAGATTACACGGAAACTGATAGTTGCTAAGTTGAACTTGAACATATTTTATGTACTGCATAAAAGTTTACATTTGTATAGAGTAAATTTATGAGATACCTTCTGTTGTAAGTACTTAGTAAATCGTGGTGGTCATGTTGGTCACGTTGTTCATCATCCCAGACATTTTTAGAGTCAATAAATTTTTATCATAGTACCGAAACTTTTACATTTTTATTATTTTTTTTCCGTAGTAGTACACTGATTCAATGATGTTCTTTCTTTAAGGTAAATCCATTTTATTTTATTGTTGTTATTGATATATATATATATATATATATATATATATATATATATATATATATATATATATATATATATATGTACGTATAAATGTTTGAGTGTGTGTGGATGTATATGTATACAATAATAACAATTGTAAAATGATGTAATGTTTTAATTTATTATTTTTTTAGTAGAATATATGTTATATTGTATATATAATTAGTACAACTTATTAAGTTGATTTTATTGATTTAATTGTTAAATGAATAATTAGTATATATATATATATATATATATATATATATATGACAATTAAAATAATTCTAAATAATAAACCTTGAATAAAAAATTTTTACACCTAGTCTACGTGATGAGTATGAATATTGGTAATTAGTAACAGTTTATGCCCAGCAATGGATTGATTGATGTGGTTGACATATATATATATATATATATATATATATATATATATATATATATATATATATATCATTATAAATAAATTAAAATTATATTATTTCTAAATGCATTATTAATGAGAGTATATCAATATACAATATTTTATTGTAACATATTTTTATAATTCTTTAAAAGTTAAAAAATATAAAAAAAAAATTCCATTGGCATTGTATTAACGATATTAATAATAAATTATTTATTAAGTCATGTAATATGGAATTTCGGATTATTCAAACAGAAATAAAATAAAAATCCGATATTTCATATTACATGACTCAATAGTTACAAATTCCAATATTGTATTTTCAAAATATTAATACTATTTTTATTAACTGTAGAATTTTTTTTTAATTTTAAATTTCATTTAGAAAAATTCATCTCATACCCTTCGTCTCTTTATTATATATATATATATATATATATATATATATATATATATATATATATATATGTATATATCAATTATGAAAGCTTAACTAGTGGGGTATTGATTATTTAATTTTGATTGAATCTTCTTACAAAATGTCCAATTTAGACTCTAGACATTATCAATTTTCTTACATATTATATATAGAGAGAGAAAGAAAGAAAAATAGAGAGAAAGCAAGAAAGAGAGAGAGAGTCTTATCAGGAGTGCATGCTCATAATCGCTCAAAAAAACATCATTGCTCAATCAAAAAAAAAAAGAATATGTGTACTCATGTACACATGCCAGAAGTGAAACTTCTTAACAATAAAGTAATCAAAAGGTACATGGACAAGCGTATGTCTAAAACTCGTAGATGAACAAATTCTTCAGAATAAAGCAAGTAACAAAATGCAGAAATGTAGTAGGAAGAGAAGCGGTAAATACACGGGATAAAAATTTAAGTAGAAAATGATCAATGTTTTAATTAAATTAAATTTTTACAATTATTTCATATTAACACATCGTATGCGAACAATGCGTCTCGATGATGATCTTTCGCACTGTAGTAATAGTATGTCGTCGAGACGTTGTCCACATACAATGTGTTAAGTAAGATTAACAATTATTTTCAAATTAAAACTTTTATAAAATTATGAATTATGAAAATTTATTCGTTTTCGTTTGGAATTTCTTCGATTTCCATTGCTCCCTCCGATGGTGACTGAGTAGGTATAAACGTACAATTAGTTTTTGATAAGTAAAATTTTTGCGCAATAGACTTTACCATCTTAAATGTAAAAACATTTTTTTAATTACTATTATATTACAGTTGTATAATATATAGTTACAATTAGATCAATGTTTTCAAAAAATTAAACAATTATACTTAATATCTACCTGCAATAAATAGCATCTATTTAGATACTATTTATAGATAATTGATAATTTTATAACACCACATAAAATTCAATAAATCTTCAAAATGACACCTGAGAACAAAGAATTCATAGTTATTGTGAGAAATTGTTACAAATAAAACAATAGATAACATCAAAACTGTAATAGGTTTCGATAATTTTTAAATACCATGTGTTTTAATTGTATTTCTTTTATTTGATAAATAGATCAAATGTATATACATAACGTTATAAAATATATATATGTTTTGTATACATGTACATAACCTCATTTTCACGTTGATTTGATAAATTTTTAAATACCACATGGATGTAATTTAGTATTATTTAGCTTATTATTATAATATGAGATTATATAAATTAATATACTTACCAAAAATATCAATGTAAACACAATTCACAGATTCATAGACTTAGCGTACGCTGCTTATCAAACCGACGCGCATACGGCTTCATACGTCTTTCTCTGTCTATAAGCATCTTATGGAAATTCAAATAAAATTTATTGATCTAAAGTATATATATATATATATATATATATATATATATATATATATATATATATATACATATAAATTTTACAGTAAATGAGATAATAAGTCGATGTAGTCTGTTATCTGTTAAGATATTTTACCAGTATCCAGTGAAGGTAGGTGTTTATATTTTGATATAGACCAAGAAAACATTTTTAAATAACGCGCCAAAAACGAGATAATCGCGTTGCCATGCAGCTTTCCGCCTCCTAAAAACGCGACAAGAGAAGTTCCACTTCAAAAAGAAGTGTTTATTTTCTGATGCATAATTCAATGGTCAACGCATTATCGTTAAAGTACTTTATTATAAAATCTATAGTTTTTTTTTTTTTTTTTTGAGATTATTGCATTTAATATCCATTCATAGTTTGTTTAACTTGAACATTTTTCAGTATAAATGTAATACTTTTTACTTAATTATTCTATTCTAACAAAGATATATATATATATATATATATATATATATATATATATATATATATATATACGAGGGTTCGTTTGATAAGAATAGTAAAAAGTAAGAAAAACTGAATTAAAAAATTAAATTAAATTTAACAATAAATAAATTGACTATAGTTATCAAACCACCTTCGTATATATATATATATATATATATATATATATATATATATATATAATTAAATTTTTAATTTAATTTAATATTTAGATTTTTGAAATTTGTTATTTCTAATATTTTACGTCCATCAAAATAATAAAAATTTCTTATTTCCATTAATGTTAAATTTGTTTTAGTTATATTTATTATTTATAAAAAATATGTTAAAGTTTGTACACAAAACGAAGTTTACTTTTTTATTTTATTTCTTAGAATACAAGTCACGAAAGGATGAATTTGATATTGACTTTCCTTACAGTATGTTGTTTTGCAATAAACTTGTTTTGGTTTTACACTTATTGTATTTCATGACTTTACTTCTCAGTATTCTGGCTTGAGTCGAACGTACCATCTAAATTTTTAGAAAATAAAAGTTTTATGTTTTGTCAGGTACACAACCTATTTGTCGAAACTTTTATGACCTTCCTCATAAATTATGAAATCTATTTTCTGATAGTGAAAGTTTAAAGAAATACTATATAACACTGAAGTAAATCGAAAAATTGAGAGTTTGTAGAATTTCATAGGCGTTTTATACAACTTTATATTTTTGTTATTTTTTTTAAATATTATTAGATTTTTATATTAAAAAATACATTTTAATATGAATATATATATATATATATATATATATATATATATATATATATATATATATATATATATATATATATATATATATGTAGGAATTTAATACTAATTATGGAATAAAATTTCTTAAACAAAAAATGTATTTATATTTTGATTTAATTAACTTTCAAATAATTTATGAATTTGATTAAAACAATATATATATAAATATATTAATATATATATATATATATATATATATATATATATATATATATATAATATAAATTATCACTATATAATGTTTACACCATATGATTTTACATTTTCCAATACATAGAATCTGTTTTCTAAATATTGTGGCATTTTTACAAATATATAAATAAGAGGATCGTTTGATGAGTATGGTAAAAAAGTAAAAAAAACTAAATTGAAAAATTAAATTAAACGATAAATAAATTTACCATACTTATCAAATGACCCTGGTATTTATTAATATTCAAAGATTAATGTTGATAATACTGAACTAACTGAAATTTGATTTATTTCGAATGTTTTTTTATAAAATAAACAATTTTTGAAAACTTATAAGAAAACTCATAAAATTTATATCTTGAAATTTATTATTTCAGTTTTGAAAACAATCTATTGTTTTAATAACAATAAAAAACTATTTAAATATTTATAATAGGTTTACAGTAAATATTAAAATCATTAAATGTTAGACTAAAGAATTATTAAAAAAATTCTTACATCATTTAAATTAGTAAATTGCATTTTAGTGCACATTTGATAAAAACTATACTTGTACAAAGTTTTAATCGAATTCGAAACAATTAGTTTATTGAGTATGTTTTAAAATTGTTTTTTTTTCTTATCTTCTATATTATTTTGTAATATATTGTAGCTATATATATATATATATATATATATATATATATATATATATAATATAAAATAATATAATATAAATAAAAAATTATTAATTTTTAAAGGAATTCATTAATGAATTTTAAATACATAAGTTTTATCTAAAAAAATATGAGACTTTTTGCGCACGCTCTGCTATATTGAGCTTTCCGGATAAACGCAGAATGATTAAAAAGTAATTAATGATCATAATGTACAACGTTACATAAAAATCAATTAGAAAGCCACGAAAACCACAACGCGGTAGAAAAATAGGGATGCTTTTTATTTAACATCGTAAAAATATACATTGGATCGATTTTAATTTATGTCATAACAATTAATTTTTAATAAACTTACATACACATACACTTATATATATATATATATATATATATATATATATATATATATATATATATATATGAAATAAGTTATTATCGTTATACTGATGGTCTTTATAATTATAATGCATCTACTTAAAACCTACGTAACTTTAAAGGGAAAAAATATTAAGTCCCCAATAAAATATTTTGTAGGTATATTTTATTTTTTTAATAATTTTCTCTATTTTTTTACATATACTAACATATATATATATATATATATATATATATATATTATAATAGTTGTTTAATATTCGGAGCTGAAACATTTAAATCGCAAAGATTTTTTTATTATTGTAAGAATACATATGAATTTTCTTCTGCATTTAAACAAATAATTTAAATGAAATTTTGATCTTTCATATCTACTGTATAACTTGTACGTATAAGGTTATATCTACGAGTGATATTTTGAATTTATAATGTGCCTTTTGTAATTTTAGTTTACGTGAAAAAAATTAAGAATTCTTTAACAAAATACTATTTTTGTTTAATAAGTGTATCTGATATTACGTCAAAGTTCAAGTATACTCTACAATATCTAAATTTAAAATCAATTTTCAGATTATTCTTTTATAATATATCTTGAACTAAATCACCTGAAAGATAGATCTTAAATTAAGACAAATGTATATTAACTAATATTCTAAACGATTATATGAGGTGTAATATGTCAATTATTTATTTTTTTAATATATATTGATTTTTTGAAATAGATAAAATCAATGATTATGAATAATTTTTCTACTAAATTATTTCTTTTAAGTCAATTTAAAAAAATAATATAATAATCATAGCTAAATATTAAAAATAGTAATTTCACAAACAAAACAGCTAGATTTTAACATGAACAATATTTTTTTATGTAATAAAAATAATATATAAAATACATTAAAAATATATAGGGTCATCCAAATGTGACACCTAGATTTGTGCTTTATTAAAAAGAAACTATAGACATGTTTCCATATACACCACCCTATACATATGTTTCTTTTTAGTAAAACACAAATCTAAGCGTCACTTTTGATGACCCTATATAAATTTAAAAATTCAATTTTTTCAGTAGTGAATTCGTTATACTATCTTTTTTATAATCCAGCTTTGAATTAATGCTTTTTTTATTATTTTAAATCTGTGTGATTCAAAGTTTCTTTTTATCAAATATATTGATTGATTTTTTTGGATCTGAATACAAGTTAACATTTTAGATATTCAGCTTTATATTCCTTAAAATGCCGATTTTATAACACAATACTCTAACGATGATGATGTCGTCATCGAAATGTGTAATAGTCTATTGTAGTTACAAACAACAAAGTGCTCAATTAATAATTATTGAACACTTTGTAATATTTCGTGGTGTTGAAAATGATAATTCATTTATGTGAATGTAATTCATATTATAAAATTATATAATAGAAGACACCTGATTTCATATTTGCATATGGCAGTAACATATTATATTGATTATTTGAATCAAGAGTATATATATATATATAAATATATATATATATATATATATATATATATATATATATATATATATATATATATATATATATATATATATATATATATATATATATATATATATATATATATATATATATATATATGTACTCGTATATGTGTGTGTGTGTATCTATTGTGTAGTTGCCGTTTGAAAACAATTTAAAGCCTATTATTAGATTAAGTAAACTTCCTAAATGAATAAGTGTATTTTATTTCTACACTTTTGTAAACAATAATAAGTAAAGATTACACTGAATAAATGCAAAATAAAATATACAATTTCGTTTTCATAAGAAAATCTTATATATTTTTGAACTGAACAAAAATGCTGAAACTCTAGATTTAGCGTGTATTCAGCATTTATTACACACTCTATCTCTTTCAATAGTCGAAACAAAACAAAGACAGATCACAGTTTACAAAATGTGAAAAGCCAGTCGACATCGACAAATGAGTGGATGTTCAATTTTTTGGACTTTCGCGAACAAAAAAGCCGTACATCCCGTTGTTATTGTATTTCATATCTAGGCGGTAGTTAATTTTTTGAGATATTTAAACTGAGTTAAACAAGCAAACAAAGAGATGGTGGCGATTTATTTGTACAGAATACACATTTTAGAATATTTATGTCGACGTTAAATAAAAAAACACAGAGAGAGAGATTTTTTAATAAAAATGTACATGTCCTGAAGATATTTATTATATTTTGTGGTTTAAATTTAATCTGTTTCGTTGCAATTATATTTTACATACGTACGAATACTTTATTAGAAAGTGTTATCTATATAATTTACAATATTATTCTGTAAATTAAACTATTCTGAAATAATGTTAACGTATGAATAATAAACAATAAATGAAAAACATTTTACAACAGAATCAAATTTAAACATTCTCAAATATTTACATTCAAGAGATTTGCACACTTACAGAACAGATAAGCGATTTTATTGTGAACTTCTCAAATCAAATATATTCTGCAGATAATTTATTTTAGTCTATATACATACATATAAACATATATATATATATATATATATATATATATATATATATATATATATATATATATATACTTTAATACGAACTGAACAACAAATAAAAATGACAATATAAATTTACTTGTGAATTTTTTATGGACATCAATTATGTACAAATAACTAAATAATCAATATCTCAGTAAATAATATTATTTATTTCTGTTATTTAAATGGCGATTGTAATTACTTTTTTAATTATTCTACTAAACATTTACTGAGATATATATATATATATATATATATATATATATATATATATATATATATATATATATTCAGACAATTAAGTAATGAAACCGATTTTTTTTTTCTCGGCCTGTGGTAACACTGTGAACCTGTAACTCCGCCACCGTAATAGCAGATCCCTACTCTCTCGATTGAATGACCACCCTCGTACGATCATTTCTTCGCCAGCTGTTTAGTGTTTTGTAACAACGCGCGAGTAGTGCATGTCACGAAAATGGAACAGAGAACATCGCTCAAGATTGTCTCGAGCATATGATTCTACTCTTCTCGATCGAGTTATTACTGGTGATGAAAGTTAGTTCTTTCAATATGACCCCGAAACTAAACGACAAAGCCAACAGTGGCTGTCCCCTGGAGCATGAGCAAGTCCAAAGTGAAAACCATGTTGATTTGCTTCTTCGACAGCAAAGGGGTGGTTCACAAAGAGTTCGTACCACCTGGACAAACCGTAAATGAAGTATTCTACTGCAATATGCTCGAAAAATTACGAAAAAGGGTGCTTCCAGAGATCGCGAAGACTTGGGTTCTGCATCACGACAATGCTCCCTGTCACAGTGCGTTCAGTGTCTCTCAGTTTTTGGCGTCTAAAAGCATCGCAACGTTACCACAACCGCCCTATTCACCATACATGTCACCCTGCGACTTTTTCCTATTCCCTCATATGAAAAAATTCGTCAAAGGTTTTTTGATTTGAAGATATCCAAGAATCTGTGACGAGGGTACTCGGAGAGGTCCCACAAGAATCCAGAATTGTTACGAAAACTGGAAAACTCGCTGGAATAAGTGTATAGATGCGGGAGGGGACTACTTTGAAGGGGATCGCAGCGATGTACCTTAATTTTTAAATATACTCGATTTTTGAATTTTGTCGCATTATTTAATTGTCTGACCTCGTATACATATATATATATATATATATATATATATATATATATATATATATGTATTTTATTTAAATTTATATTTTGACTCCTATGATAATATGGAATGTATATAATTATAGATAAAAATAATCATTTAATATATTATTCTCATTTTTCTTTAATTTATAAAAGTCAATACAAAATGTATTTTCTCACTATTAGTTTGACCCTGTATCTAATTCACTTTTGTATTAAAGATTATTTTTCCCAATATCACAAAATGTTATAGTGATTTTTTTTATTTGCTAATGCGTAAGTATTTCGATGACCATACCATCATTATAGTGCAGCGTTATAAAAATGTCTAAATATAATTTTATAACATTTTACTCTGATAAAGTTAAAATGAAAAGCGTTGGAACGTTAATTAACGCATAAAACGAACTATATGTAATTATTAAATGCAATATTATTTTTTAAAAAAAGGTTATGTTTTAAAGTTTTGAATTTTTATCGTAAGAGAATTTACTATTTTATTTTTTATATGAAATAATTCCGTTAAGATTTTTTATATCACTATTTGTTTTAAAACTATAGAAAATTCACTTGCACATAAAAGTACTATCATTTCAACACCACAAGATATTAAAAAAGTGTTCAATACTTATTTCATGTTTATTTTCTTTGTTCTTAAGTTGATGTGTATTTCGATGGTAATGCCACCATCATCATATCACTGCATTATAAAATCTAGGAGACATAAATTCTACAAAAACCTTTTATAACGTAATATTCTGATAATGATGGCATTACCGTCGAAATTTATATCAGCCTGTAAACAAAAAATTGAATAATAATTATTGAATAATTTTTCAATATCTTATGGTGTTGGAGGAATAGTTTATCTGTGTGATTTTTTGTATATTTATATCGGTGTTTCTTTTTGAACTTGTTATGATAAATCATTAAATATTTTATAACATATATAATTAATAAATATTGTTTTAATAATATCTATTAATAATGATAAATGTTTTGAAATAAAAAATATAATGATAGAAATTTTAAAGATGGCCATAACAAATTATCACAGATAGAGTGACATTATGGCCTTGTATAAAATAATTAAATAGAATTAGAAGTGGACGTAAATGGAAAGACTTATTGTAATTAAATTTTTAATAGATAATCAATTATTAATTTTATTTCATATTTGCATCAGATTTTTAGTACATCAAATTTTTATAGTTTAATTATTTTTTAAACAAAAAAAATGTTAAGATTTCCTATACAATTTTTGAAGAATATAGGAATTATATTTAAATAATATTTATATATGTAGCAATTTTAAATTTAAAAAATATTATAAGTAAGAAAATGAAAGATCGCTTAAACTCTTATGTTAAGAAAATAATAATAAATTATAATACATTCAACAAATTTCTATTGTCAATTTAACAAATCGTTTTTTACAACCGCTTTGTTCATTAACTAATTTCAAATTGAGTTAATGAACAACGAATAGTGAGAATATAATTATAGTAATTTTACAAGAATATTAATAATTTTAATTTTTAATAATATTAAAACTAATAAGTTAAATAAGCTTTTAAACTGTTTGATAAACTAATTGATTTTTGTGCAGTTAATACAGTATATATCAGTGGTTCTTAACCTTTTTAGAATCACGGAATACTTACAATTTTACAAGATTTTTACAGAACATATTCGTAAAATAAAACAGTATATATATTTTATATATTGCAAAATAAATAAAAATCACCTACAAAACAGTTTACATATCAGTCAATAGCAAATAACAATTAGTGAATAAAATTTAAAAAAAAGAAAATTCTCACAATTTTTTTATGGGATATTTGGGCCTGATGACTTTTATAAATGTTTTCAATATCTGGTCTTATATGTGAAATAGCTACTCTTATTTCCTCTTCTATATTTATCAGCCTTTCATGTTTCTTTGTCTTAATATTCGTTAATGTTGAAAAACCAAGCTTGCATAAGTACGATATTGAAAATTGTAATAAAATTTCAAACGCTTTTTTAGAAATAGTTTTAAACTCAATTTGAAATCCAAAATTCTTCAAATATTATTTCGGAAAATTTCATTTTGAGAGTACGATCCGTTGACAACATAATGAATTCTTCCTCTTCTTGTAACGAAAACTCATAACTTGATATGTTGACTCCAGAAAATGGATTTCGTATTCAATTATAATTTTCAATGCGGGAAAGTATTTCGCAATTTTTTCTTCTAATAATGCTAAATGTTGTGTTATAATAGGAATTATTTCATCGATATTGTTAAAGACGATAAAATTAAAAACAATGATTTTTACTTTTTCGTTTTTTCCCTTCTAATAACAGTTTTAATTTTTCACTGATTTTCACATTTTGGTGGAACATTTTCTCTAAGTTCACGGAGCACCAGTGTTCCACGGAACACCGGTTAAGATCCACTGGTATATATATATATATATATATATATATATATATATATATATATATATATATATATAAGTTTCTATACAATAGCATTTTCTATATTTAGTCCGATGTAAAATTGATTAAATAAAAGAAGGATCAATAATTTAAGGATTCCTGTATTAATAGGTCTCAAAAAGTAAACACTCGCACGCGAAAACAATGCGCTAAAGTTATTGCACTGCGGGGAGACGGACAAATCCGACAGAGTTTTTACGCTTATCGTCAGGGCAGCTGTTCATTCCCATACGCTGGTTGGATATAGAACAGGGACGATGCACGTTTCGCGTTTCTGTTTTACCTCCTTGCGTCGTCTGGCCGGGACGTCCCTTTCATTAAAACTTTCTATTAAAACGTTCGTTTCAGTTTACCCTTCGTCTCTTTCCATCCGTAGACCAGCTGCTCGGGATCGGGATTGCGAGGTTAAATCCAGGACTTCGGGTTAACCCACTTAAAACACGACCCGCGGAAGGCTTTTCATGTGACCAGAATAATAACTGTGCGAACAAATTATGACTAGGCGTTTACCATTACGTTTGTTTTGTACAAATGTGTATTTCTATTTGGATGCATGCATGTACTTGTACGTGCGAGTTTGCCTCTCTGGACTTATGAGTGTATACTGTATACGAGTTGATGTGTGTTGGTGAGTGTCGATTAGGAGATGTGAGTTGTAATAATGTGGGCGCGCTGAGTAATCTGTAGATTAGCAGAAACTGTGTTCGTGCGTTCGTTTGACGAATGTTAAAATGTCGTATGAGTACAAGTTTCAGAATTTATAAAGAAATAAACATTCATTGTACTTGTACAATAAATCATAAACAGCTTTAACGTTTGCAAATTATCGACGAGTTAAAAAAACAATATGTAACAATTTTTTTATTTTTAAATACTGCTTTATTAAAAATAAATTATTTATTAAACATTAAATTAAAATATAGCATTTAATATAACAAATATTTTAAAGTAATTATACTAGAATAAAATTTAGAAAAGTTTATTTGCAATAAAATTTTTTTTTTAAATGTCTTTTAGAGTAAATTTAATTATTTTATTTAATTTTTATTTAATTCGATATTATTAGCTACAACAAGTATTTAATATATTTATATAAATAAAATTAGAAATAAATAAGTTGCTATAAAATTAAAATGAATTAATAAAAATATAGCTAACATCTTCATTAAAATGAATGATAATTATTTTTTTTAAAAAAAACAATATAATTTGGTTTTAGTGATTTCAATAATTTCATTAATCAAACTATTAATAATTTTATTAGTAATCTTCATTAATATAAGTTTAAGTTAAATTTTTAATTTATTACCAACCACGTAAAAATTAAAAACTAAACAATAAACATTAACATTCCATATTTAATATTCTAATGAAAACAGAGTAAAATATTTATTATTATAAAAAATTTATATACATATATATGTATGTGTGTGAGTGTTTATTTACTTATGTATATGTATGAGAGCGAGAGAGAGAGAGTATATATATAAATAATGTCAAACAATTAAATGTGTTTCTAGTTCATCAATTAGAAAATGTCAGCACAGTACCACATCAATTGAATTTAAACATGCATACAAACAATCACAACATTACACCAAAAGCATCCTGTTTATTCGTTAGCTTACATCCTCTAAGTCCTGGTTAAAGTATTGATTCACCTGTCGACACCACCAAGTTTTTCGCTGTTGTAAATGCTTTATCGGTATTCAGGTCATAATTTCTTTTTGTGCTTACAACAGACGTTTTGAAAACCTTTGTAAAATTTCTTCTTTATAGATTTTTAAAACAATTCTGGAATACTAAAACAATTCTAAAACATATTAATAATATATGTCTATATATATATATATATATATATATATATATATATATATATATATATATATATATATATCTAAGTTACGTTTATTACATAGCTCTTAATTTATTCTTTTTATTCATATAATATGAAATTCAAAAACTTAAATATTATATATTGTATTTTTTACTAATATATATATAGCATAAAAAATAATGACTTTTTATTTGAAAACAACATGAATTTAAATAATAACCTTCTAATATACTACTTCATATGTCAGTTTAAAAAATAATTTTTAAAAGAAAAACCTAAAGAAAATATTTATAAAACTAATATCTGTTTTAATAGGATTGCATAAATGAAACTGAAAGATAGTCTAGAATAATAAATAATAATAAGCAAGTAAATGTATATCTAAACTCTTTAGTCTCTTTTGAACTACCGTATACACACACACATATATGTATATGGAATGTTTTTTTAGGATTGGTAGAACTTTAGATAAGGATAGCTATTA
Organism: Neoneuromus ignobilis; assembly: GCA_029203775.1. NCBI lineage: Eukaryota > Metazoa > Arthropoda > Insecta > Megaloptera > Corydalidae > Neoneuromus > Neoneuromus ignobilis. The sequence continues at coordinate 21,113,601 of CP092089.1, read as the reverse complement.
AGTCAGTTTTCAGTTTGTACGCTATTGGTGACATCTGGATTCAGTACATTTTGGAAAATTATTATGAAACGTTTTATACTTGAGAAACGTTTCCAACTTGTGGAAATTTATTTGAAAAATCCGTATTCTGTTCACCAAACTTATAGAGCATTTCGTAAATTCAGCTATGAGGTTCATTTTTGACTGAACTGGTACGTTAATAAGCAAAATTGTCGTATTTAGAATGAGACCAATCTTGAAGTGATTCGCAAGATCTCGTTACATCCAGAAAAATGCACCGTATGGTGCGGATTGCACGCTGGTGTCATCATCGGATCTTATTTCTTTCGAAATGAAATCGAAGAGCGCGTTACCGTCAACGGTGTACATTACAGAACGATAATCAATGGTTATTTGTTTTCAAATTTGCATGACATTGATTTGGAGAAAATGTGGTTTTAGCAGATTACTTCGACAGAAATAATCGAGTTATTAAAACAAAAATTCAGCGTTAACATTATCTCCAGAAATGGACCAGTGAATTGGTCTCCATAATAGTATGATTTGACTCCTCTAGATTATTTTCTTTGGGGATATGTAAAGTCTCTGGTTTATTCTGATAAGCCATCAACGATTGAGGCATAAGAAGCCAACATAAATAGGGTTATTACGGATATAAGGCCCCAATCGGTTGAAAAAAGTGACCCGAAATTGAACTGACAGAATGCTGTATGTCAAAAATAGATATGATACCCATTAGCCCGAAAACATTTTTAAATATTAATATCATAAAATGATTTTTCGGATAATATCAAATTTTTGATTATCCGGTCAATTAATATATCTTTTATTTCAATTTAATGTTCTATCACTTCAAAAAAAAAAAACACTTTTTTTAATAAACCAAATAATTTTGTTGACAATACTGTAATTTTGACATTAGTTGTTGAATTATAAACAGTAATAATGATTCTAATTTTTATTTTAAGGTTGACATATTATATAAGAAGACTTTATGATATAAAGCAGCATAATCTTTAATAAATAAAAATAAATAAATAATTGTTTATATATTTTTCAATAAATAAAAAGGTTTTCCATAACGTAAGATAAAAAATAGTATTCATATTTAAGAAAAATATGTAAGAACATTTCCTTCCATCCCACATTCATAAAAGACTCGATTTCATTGAAATATAAAATAAAATTTCATCTACTCATTTCTATTATCTTAATGTAACGATTTAGTTATATTTTATTCATGGAATATTTTTGTGTGAAAAAACTTTGGTTATTATTTGATGACTACTCCATATCATACACGTAAAACTGAAGACTAAGAAAAAGAACGACAAAACTGAACATCTGTTACACGAACTTATATGACTTGAATAAAATTCGCATCGTAACATTCCAACAGAATTGTTCGGTCATCGAAAAAACTTCACTTGTGTTATTTATATGTAAATAGAAACTGTGCGAAAACCATTTTGCATGTGACAAGACACCTTTTTCGTCGTTCATGTTATTTTCAGCGTCGTTTCAATGTTCCATTCGATAGCCTTCTATATATACCCGAGAGGTTATTTTTTAAGATAGTTACAGTACTCTTTTTAACTTTATCTCCGTGTCTTACGTATTCGTGTCAAAATGGTTCAAATTCATGTTACTTTTTGTGTGATGTCCAGATGAATATTTCTAAAAGTGTTCAGTCAAAAGGATAAAATTCTTTAGAATACATAAATATTAAAATGTTTTCGGAAAAAGATGAAATTTTCTCTATAGATATAGATTTAGGTATATATATATATATATATATATATATATATATATATATATATATATATAATATTTGGTTTAAATAAAAAATTGAAAAGAAAAATATATTACCAGACTTTTTCAAAATAATTTACATATTTAATAATATAAAATTTTTACTCCAATTTATATTACTACAATAACTATATTTTATTAAAATTGTGTTATGAGAGCTCTTTTATATATTTTATATAATTACTTCATAGTTTGATTATGTACTAGACATGAAATTATTTATCATGTTTACATGAGATAAATTACAAATAACTGTTTTATAACTCAAACGTCTTTTATTTTTGTATTATATATATATATATATATATATATATATATATATATATATATATATAAAGATATATTGCTTATGATTCTTTTTTTAAATTCTTATTTCACTGCTTTAATCTGGTGAGAAGGTATAAACAGGATTCTAGAGATAGTGTGATATTTTTGAAATTTGTTTAACTAAGCAGAAAAAGTTTAGAAAATATTATCTACCAAAGTAAAGAAGTAATCATCAACAAAAAAATACAATCAGCACATAATTAACGATCTCAAACCTTCCAAAATTATGATCAGTTAAAAAATGAAATGGTCATCATTCTTTGGAGAATCTAAATAAATATAAGATGGTCTAGGAAAATATCCATGGATAAATGAGATAGAGAAATGAAGAAATTCATTAGAATAGATTAAAATAGAAAGATATTAGATCGGTTAAAATAATTTTTTTTGGGAGAGCTCTTTACCAGTAAGTGGATTGAGAGGGTTTGATGATAATGATTGTTTGTAATTGAGAAGAAAGGGTGAAATTATGCTATGAATAAGAATACAAATTTTACTAAAAATAAGAAATGAAAAAATTTACAGTCATTATATATATATATATACATTAAATCAATATATTCTACCAATTCTCGTTTATGATAGACAAATATATATCTTAAATACTAGAATAAAATGTTTATTAACATTTTATTGATTATTAGATAATAATCTATTATTTACCACTTAATAATAATAATTATTATTTACCATTTAATTGCCTACTGTTAATTTTTAATAAGTAATAATAATATATTTTAGGAAAATAAATTTATAAATATATTTGAATAAGTTTAATAATTATAAAAATTGAATAATGTATTTAATTTTTATTAAATGCTATATAAGAAAGAAAATTATTGATTAAATTATTAATATGCCCTAAATGTTAAATTTTGCAATTTTATTTTTCAATTTTAATAACGTAATATGTTATAATATTTATATTTTAAAATGTTTATTGCTAAAATTAGTATATCAAAAGCAATTAGTTAATAGTAAATTTAGTTTTAATAGTTGCGATTAGCAATTTAAATTATTTGCATATATTTCTAAATAGTTTTGATAATGAATATATTATTATATATTTACATTTTTAATGTATTGGCTTTTTTGTAATGATTTAAGGATTTAAATGTATTAGAATATCTCATTTTTTACATAAATAAAAATAAGTATAGTAGATTATTATAAATAAAATCTTGAGAAATCATTTACCTGTATTAATTAATTTAATGACTCACGTTTTATTTTGTTTTTTTGAAAAAATGAAAGCTCATAATCGGTGAACATCAATGTAATTTCGTCAACAAAGAAACATTCATAAAAACGCCACTCCTAATGTTAACAGTTACGACAATACGTTCTTCTTCAGTACTTACAGCTTCATTTCGTACAGACAAGCGATATTCTGCCTAAAGATAGTACAAATAGTGGCATGAACCCGAACATACAAGAGCGGGCGTCCGTAACGTCCCAAGGGAACGCTACACACCGAGGTATACGATACGAAGCCAACAATAAAAGGGATCGTCCAAGGTGAACTCTTTGGCAGCAGTCATTTGTTTCCGCTCTGCAGTCTCACTCCCTCTTTCCATTTCTCCGTCACCTTTCCGGAATCGTCCGATGCGTCCATTTTCGTAATATAGTCGGTGCCCGTTGTGTGCAGCCAGAGAGGACTCTAGATCTCCGCTTGCGTTTCCGGTTGGCCGAAACGTACAATTGTGTAGCAGCTTTACGTAGAGATAAGCTGTTAAAGATGACTGACCGAGTGTGAACGTGAGTCTTGGATGCGGGAGATCTAACTAAGCGTCAATATATTCGACAGACGTATGATTCTTATTGTCATATTTCTAATACCGATTTCTGCAAGACTTGCAACTTACTGTGAAATATTTGAAGAATTCAAGAAATACGTGGGTGGAAATGAACAAAAAGAATAGATGTATTCTTTTTTTAAAAAAATAAAATATAATAATAATGTTCAACAATTTTAATTTTATGTACGTACTTTCATATGTAGATATACCTAATATATTGTATTTGATTTGAATTAAGTAAGAAAAAAGAAAAATATATTTTCGAATTTTCCTTCAATTATATGTTTAATAATATAAATATATTTTAACTAACTTTATGTTACTACAATAAAAATATTTTATAAGAATTATATTATGAGGACTCTTTTATATCTTGAATATTTTCCTTTATAATTCCACTATATTTTATATTCGATATAAAATTATTTATCATATTTATTAGAGATAAATTACAATTATTTGGTTTGTAAATTAAATGTCTTATATCATTCTATTATATATATATATATATATATATATATATATATATATATATATATAAATATACATATAAACAAAATTTTAGTCAGTCTTTAGTGTATAGGTAAATAGTTCTCATTATTCTCTACAAATAATTTGTTAAGTAGTTCAGCTTCAATTAATTTTAATTAAAATTAGTTATATATATATATATATATATATATATATATATATATATATATATATATATATGAGTGTGTTTGTGAGTGGGTGCGGATGTGTATGTGTGTAATACATAAAGGTTTTTTTGTTACTGAAATATTCTAGTTTTATAAATTCTAAATTAATTAAATGAAATACTAAATTGATTGTAAATTATTAAAACAATAAAATGTCAATTATTAATAATATTATAGACATACAAATGTTAATATATCGTTTCACAAAGCCATTATAACTGAAATATGAGAAGATTTTAATATTTAGTAATTATTCACCGTTTTTCAGGCATATTTTTATAGATAATATTATTTTAAAAGCTTAACTACATGAAATCTTTCTATGACTAAATTGAAAATTCGTACATGGTATATATAGGGTAGTCCAAATGTGACGCCTAGATTTGTATTTCATTAAAAAGGAACATATGTATAGGGAAACATGTGTATAGTTTCTTTTTATAAAACACAAATCTTGGCGTCACATTTCGATGTCCATATATATATATATATAATAGTTATCAACACTCGAATAAAATATTATGTTCTTTGAAAAATGATTTTGCTGTAAAAATAAATTAATGAAAATTTAAATATAGCACGAGAAGGTCATTTAATAACTTTTATTTATTATATATTTTACTATAAGAAAATACAAAATAAATATTTTTTATTTGAGCATTATTAAAACTTGAGTATATAAATTGAAAAAAATTGTTAAAAATTATATCAAATTTAATTAATTCTTATAATAAATCTATTATTGAAAATGACATTTTTTTAAAAAAATGTTTACCTAAAATTAAATATTTTTAAGATAGTATTTCTTTAAAAATATGTTTTTAATGTCATATTAATGTATAAGTAAATATTAAATATATATATATATATATATATATATATATATATATATATATTTGTCTATATTTGTGTATATATTAAAAAAAAGTTTTTTCAACAACTATGATATAATTATTTCAATATTTCATAACATAATTTAAGCGTAAAGCTCTCTTATAATTCAATGCTACATGAATAGCTTACAGGTAAATTTAAAGCACTTCATAGGGTGTGCTGACGAATGCGAGACAACATTTTGAAACATGTCGCAGAACATCTTCGCGACTTCATTAATGATATAAAGACAGTGAGGTTGGCAAGGAAATCACTCCCCAGGCTATATAAGACCTACTACCAGCATTACTTTGCTCTTTGTATGTGAAGTACAACCATTTATTCTTGTAATATTACACGTTATGAAATTCTTTGGAATATGTCTACATGAAACATACAACGTAAAGAATATTACATATATATATATATATATATATATATATATATATATATATATTTATTTATTTGGTTTTAGTATGTTTTTCATAAAAAAATTGCATGTAAATTCATTAGTAAAAAAATACAGTTCAAATTGTATTTGATATTTAATTATATAGTTTGTCTATAAATATGAGATACAAAATTATCTTTAAATTTTTTAACAATAATTTAGTTATTTTAAACGTATTTTTATTTTAATATTTGTAAGCAGTTTTTAATGAATTAAAACTATTAAATTTTTCTAAATATGATGATAAAATTTTAACTTATTGTTCTATATATTATATCTAACATAACTGATTTACGTTTATCATCATTTCTATATGATAAGTTACATAAAATACATTTGTTTGCATACCTAAACCGAAACGTCCAAATAATTTTAATTAGTGGTATGTACACGCATTAGAAAATGAAACTATATATTGAATGAACACATACAAACATTTGTAGAATGAAGTTTGAGATAATTAAAGGGCGGACATAAAGAATGTTGGACATTTTGTTTCTGACATGGTGGTTGGTGTTGTCCAGTCCACAGCAAAGGTCGTGGTTAAACCCTGGTTAAGCCCATGCGGAGTTACTAGCCATTGCTCACTTTGTCGCCTGATGTACGTGACATATTGACCAGCCACACCACGAAAACTTCATCCGCAGTTATAGCCTTTTTTCAACGTTGTTTTGCTAACAAATTTGTTTTGTGGGATATACATAACTTTAACTTTAGCAGCTGTTTATTTACTACCTTTATATATTATTCAAACTAGAACGTAAATAACTACTGCTATTGCTGTAGTTTTGAATTATTTCTGCCTTTGTAGTGTTAGATAAATTCTGTGTACAGAATACTTTATAACATAAAAACATCTATTCAATTTATTGTTACTGATAAATGAAGATTAATTTCTACATTTCAATTATATTCTCATAGTAAAAATATATAGAAATGTGTAAGTTTTATTTTAAATTATGTATATATATATATATATATATATATATATATATATATATATATATGCAAATTAAAATAAACTATTTTTTATCATTTAATGTACATATTAAAATTGAATTAATTGTTTTAGTATTAAAACTTTATTTTCTTATGTTAACGTTATTACTGTTATTTTATTTTATATCAAATTATACTTTGTATTAATATTTATATTTATCATATTTAACAATAGATTTACAGAAAATTTGATGATTAGAATAGATCCATCAATTTGACGAATTTGAGATTTCATGTTTAAAAAGAAAATTTAAATATTATTTTTTTGAAATGTTATATTGACTTTTATTAATATAATGATATGAATATATATCTTAACTCAATTTTATTAGCCGACTTTCTACTTTTGCAAAACTGTATAGAGTATACCTATTTATCCGCACATCCGTCAAATTGACGGGATAACAAATTTTGAGTTAAGGGTCCTAAAAGTCTTTATATCAAATTATAAGTAAACCGACGAAGTGATCTGATACTGTAGAAGATGAAGGAAATAAAAATATGAAAGCAAATACAATATCTCGAACTATGTGGGAAGTGCTAATAATGATAAACCACCAATTTACACTAAATTTAAATATGCCACAGGTCCAACTACCTATGCTAAAAGAAACATTATACTTGGCAATGTAAGAAGCACATTTTAGTTGATAATTGATCTTCATCAATTATCAGCTAAAATGTTATCAACTAAATTATATGATTGAGTATATCAAAATTTGTACTGAAACAGAAGTACGTAAAGTTTAGAAAAGAGAGTGGACAGTTATAAAATCACAATTCCTAGCAATTTTGTATACCCGAGGAACATATGAAGCAAAGGGTTTGAAGATTTCATTTTTGTGATCTAAGAAATGGGGACATCATTTTTCGTTAGACATACAATTTGCAACATTTTACATATACATACACATTTTTTCTCTCTCTTTGTATGTATATATATATATATATATATATATATATATATATATATATATATATCACCAAAACTACTTACATCTATGTTAGAAGAAATATTTAAGTGACTAATCTATGAATCGGAAGAAATAAGAATAAATGAAGAAATGCTTAGTCATTTAAGATTTTCTGATGATATTATTATTTTCTCGACAAGTCGAAAATGAATTCGAAAAAAGAATAAAAGGATTAGATAAAAAAAAGTCAAAATGATTATTTTTTGATAAATCTTGACAAGAAAAAAGAAATGTTCAATGAATTTCTAGGTCAAAGAAAAATAAAGTAAAAAGAAGATAAATATAAATTTCTAAAGGAATATTTATAACTAAAAATGGAATGATGTTAGTTCGAAACGAATTAGTATATAATGAAGTCGGATATTCCTCTATATTTAAAAGAAAAGTTTTTGATTATTGTATACTGCTTGTTCTTATCTATAGCAGTAAAATATGGGTCTTGAATAACAATAACTCATCAGTTTTAGACAACATAAACAAAAATAGAAATATGTATGTTAGGAGTAACACGCCAATGATAGGAAGAAAAATGAATAGATTAGAAAGAAAATAAAGGTTACGGATGTTATGATAAAAGTAAAAAGTTTGAAATGAAAATAGGAAAGTCATATAATAAGAAGATGGACCCTCGATGGATAAAGAAAAGTATTAATTGAGAACTAAAATATACAAGAAGATCCAGAAAGAGACTCATGGATAGATGTGATAGAGATATAAAGAAATTCATCTTAATGGATTGGAAAGAAAGGCATTGAATAGGACGAAATGGAAAATTTTGACAAATTTTTTCATTCAGCAGTGGATAAACAAAGGTAAATGTGATGATAATTGTGATATATATATATATATATATATATATCATGAATGCATAAACGTTTAATGTCTGTTTCATACATTTTATTGCATACAATTTATTATGGACTATTATATTTGCATCTATTTACAAGTGCAGTAACTTGTTATATTTAATGATATTCACATAATATTACTGATATAGTAGACAATCGTTACAACACAAAACAGATAAACTAGGATAATTCTTCTAATAAAAACTTGTACATGATATACAACATAATATTTCTGTTTAAATGTATGTCGGTATAATTTTAAATTAAATTTTAAATTAAAGTGCCGTATGGAGTAAACATTCTTTATGTATATATGGTTATATATGTATAACTATATATTTTTAAATTATATTTTATTTTTAAAATTCATATTCCAGGTAAGTTCTCACTTTAAATTGTGGTTCTGAAAAAATAGTATTGTTACAGTTTTATTTTACACTTAACTAAAAACATTTACAAGTACTAACAAAAAATGTATGAAAAATGTAACATATTTAATTATTTTCACACACGTAATCAAAAATGTAAAGAATACTTGATGGAATTAAAAACTATGTGAGATGTTACAAGTGATGTTTTCATATCGTATATTTTTTATTCTATGTGTTAAGTAGGAAGTTAAAGATTCATCAATCAGTATTTATTGCTTCATTCCGAAATTTATTACTTTATTTTAATTTAAAAATGTATGTACTTGAAAATATACATCTCTCTCTCTCTCTCTCTTTATAAATATATAAGTTTACAAACATATTTTATATATATATATATATATATAAGTTCCATTGCAAAATTAATATTATTAATGCACATGCTATTCCCAACGTGAACGACTGTTCCCGAACATTAACGATTACAAGCTTCCTCTTACTTTTTTACGTCCTCCTTTATCACCTACACATTACTTATACGTAATGAGTGGGGGGCGTATCCCCCCTGGGGATTAACGAACGTACCAAGCAGATGGCGGAATCCCCTGATAAATATATATATATATATATATATATATATATATATATATATACACACACACACATAATTTATTAGTTCTTTTTTAATAAAAATATTTTTTATATATAATTTTTACAAATTTAAATTTGTTGTAAAATTGCTCTTTTAATAGTTTTTAAAAATAAACGTATATAGATATCAGAATTTATTTCTTTTTTATTTAAAAAAAATATTTATTTTAATTTATCAGCAATTTTATAAAAATGTTATAGACATATATATATATATATTCTTATTAGGTATAAATTTTTATATGTAAAAATATTTGTATAAATTAATTTAAAATGTTTCATTTTTTGTACCTAAGAACGAAATAGTGTTTAATATATCAAATTCAGAAATATTTAAGTATAAAAAAGTGGTATATCAATACTTTGTATCGCCCACATTTACTTCATTTAAATGCAGCAAAGAACTATAAACAGTTTATAAGATTTATAGTGCTTTTATGTTGTCATGATATATATCCAATCATTTTAACCTGTGTTGCTTTACCAAATAAACTGAACAGTATATTTGGAAATATATTTTGGTATCTAAATCAATAAAAAATAACAGTAATTACATTTCACTATAAAAAAATAAAATATAACAAATTATATAGCAATTTTTTAATATGGTAAAAAAATTAAATAAACATATTTTCAATTAAAATGTAATTATATAGTACATGTTAATAAAGATAATAAATAAATGTTATTACAAATACAATTCATATAAAAATATGAAAAAGAAAACATGGCAAAATCAATAAATACGCGTAAAATATATAAATATAAAATATTACTATTTAAATAAGACATATTTTATTATATACAAATAATTTTGATATTCGTATTTTAAAATTTATTTGATTTTTTTATAATTTTCATATATTTTACAGAAAATGAAATTTTGTATAGAGAAAATTAAAATATTTTAATACTTAATGCCCATTTTGATATAAAATCTGTGAAAGTAATTTTATGTAAATAAATTCAATTTTTCTTTAAGTTTTTAATTTAGAATAAATCAGAATTTATTTATTTAATGTATTCTGATTTTACCTTCATATATATATATATATATATATATATATATATATATATATATATATATATATATATATATGTATGTATGTATGAATGTATGCATAAAAAGTGTTGTTTAAAATAGCAAAATTTGGATAATTTGATATTAAAATAAACTAGAATATTTGTGAATTCCTACATTACATATATATATATATATATATATATATATATATATATATATATATATATATAATACGTTCATTTAAGATTATATTTTATATAATATATGAGTCTTCTACATAGTTTACGTACTGCAAGGATGTCCATGTTACCGAATAATTTCCTTGAAAAATGCATATCTTTATAAAGATTAAGGCGTGCCAATTTACTAAATGAGGTTATTTCATGTGCTGTTAGATCTTGGTGTTCGTATAAGCTCATGCATTTTTAACATAACGCTCTGTGCAAGAAGCGGAACGACGCGTTTTCGAGCAAAAGTTACAGCAACGTGACGTAGTCGACACTCGCGGATGACAAATCGAGTCATCTTCACACTGACAGCTTATCTTACCCAGTAACACCGTTTCGCTCTTATCACTCGCCAGAAAGCCTACTTTATTATTTACCACAGACTCTATATCAATGATTTTAAGATTCATTGAAGCCTTAAATATTATGAATGAGAAGCAGCTTTTTATTTAATCATAGGAACTATTTATTCAAAAAAGCACACTGTTGACCATTAGTTATTTAAATCAAGATTTATTAACTGTTTAATATTTATAATGTGTTCAAGTATTCTGTTTGTATACTCATCATTGAATTTTTGTTCCAAATTTAATGAAACCATTATAAATATTTTTCACTAAATTTAGTTTTTTAGTTAATTTTATATAATTTTTATGTTCGATTTAACAAAGGAAATAATATTTTAATAACTATAGAACATAAAATTAAAGTTAATATAATAATGATATTTTTTTTAGGATTTTTAATAATTCTTAAAAGATAAAGTAAAAAAAACTTTTAATAACAATTTAAAATATTTATCTTATATATATAATTATATATATATATATATATATATATATATATATATATATATGTATATTAAATCTAGTGTCTAATATATATATATTAGAACTTTCAAGTTGAGTAAACTTGAACAAATTTTAAATATTTGTTAGAAACGCATAATTTACTTTGAAGTCAAAATATTATTATTTGTAAGAGAAAATTGTAATATATAATGCCATTCACTTTAATGTACAGTGTATTATAGTACATATATGAACAGGCATATATCTTACCAGTTTAATGGAATTCTAAAACCAAATTAAATATACTTAAAAATATAAAGCATAGAAAATATATTTTCTATTGAAATCGATCAAATAAATTTATTATACTTTTATCAGATATTTCTATATCAAATACCTTTTTAATATATGTATATATATATATATATATATATATATATATATATATATATATATATATATATAATGCGAAAGAAAAAATAAATAGTTCGCTAAAATATGCAAATGATAAAAAATAATTGACGATGGCGCCTTTTCCATAAGCCGATACAGTATCTATTCAAAAATATTTTGTATTTAATATTTTTTTTAAGATTTATATCACACATAGAACATGATTTATATATGCTAATCACTATAAAACGTAGCGTAGTTTTTACGTGTAAATATTTTGTGTATTTATGATCTAATATATATATATATATATATATATATATATATATATATATATATATATATATGAGTATATATTTTTCGGTATTTTACTTCCAAGTAGTATAAAGAAATATGTGTATGTCACATTAATACATCATAAATTACAAGCAATGTTGATAATGACTTCCAGTTGTACTGAGAAAATACCTGTGAAGGCGTTTGAAGCCCAAGGCATCTGACTCATGGCTCGTTGCTTATAAAGACATTATAAAAATATCCAACAACTTTAAATTGGTTTTACATACTCATTACAGAAACACGCCATAGGATACCCGTGTGAAGGATTTATTAAGTGGCAATATTCTCAAACGCGTTGTAAAGAAATACAATTTATCTATGTATATAAATTGAAAAGAATTTTGTAGTTGTTTAGGTTTTATTTCAAATAAATTCAAATATTTTATTTTTAATTATTGATTTTCCAAGAAAGATCAAATATTTTCGTGAAGCGTTGAAAAAAATGTTGGTAAAATTTGTTTCATTGAAAATAATTTTAAAAATTATTTGTGAGTAGAATAAAATAAATAAAACAACATTTTTGTTCAAGCTATTGAATTTAATTAACAAATATTTATCTATGATATGTTCGTTGAATTAAGGTAGTATTATTTAAATATAATATACAAATATTTTGAAACATTTAATATTATGTATTTAATGTTTACACTAAAATATCAATGCTTGATTTATTAATATAAACAAATGTAATTTATTTTTAAATTTAATATTAAAATAGAACAAAAAAAATCAAATATCTGAAAATTTTTAATTTTACAAATAATTTTAATATTTAATTTATATGTATTTACAACGATTTTTAATTTATAAAAATTAAACAAACAAACAAATTTAATATATGAATTATATATATATATATATATATATATATATATATATATATATATATATATATATAATGTTGTGATATTGCAATCATTATAATCATATTCAATAGCGAAAAATTAAAGGATTACTATAAAGTTTAAAATAATGTAAAATATTTAAATTTAAAAAAGTTACGAACAATTGGACAGTAACTGTAATTTAATGTGATATTCCATTTGTTGATATAAAAAATAGAGTGCAATTATTGAAATGGTTGATTTTAATTGAATCGTTGAATGTTACTGTAACTATTGTTTAATTAAAATGTAATTCTGTAATACACTTCAATTCATGTTTATTTAATGGAATAATCATTATATATATATATATATATATATATATATATATATATATATATATATATATATAAATTATTATTTATCTCTTCACGTACTTAAATACAAGTGTACAATTATTAAATATTTATATATAATTTATGTGCATTATTTATTAATATTTATATACTAAACAATTTACTAACAAAAAATTACTCACAGTGCCTAATATAAAAATTAATCAATTGTTCGCTTTAATATTTCTTTACTTTGGATGAAAAATATTATTTTTCATGTTGAAAGAATCTTATTTGTAGATTTATTTCATATATATATATATATAAATTAATATATATATATATATATATATATATATATATATATATATATATATATATAAATTAATATATATATATATATAGAGAGAGAGAGAGAGAATATATAAAGAGAGAGAGAGGGTGGACCAAATGAGTCTGAAGTATAATAAATAATATTGGCTGAGAGTATGCAAGTAAATGTATGTCTAAGCACTTCAATTTTATTTACATTTTTATTCAGTGGAAATATAAATTAAGATACTCAACGTATCGTAAAATTAACTTTAATATTTCTTCGTCGAAGAAGATCACTGTCAAACATTTCAATAGTTCTGTGGAATATCTTTTATGTTCTGATCACTTTTCAAACTCTGATATATAATTTTGTTTTGATGAAGAAACAAGTGATAATCACTAGGAGCATGAGAGAGATTGTATGGAGGATGTTTGAATAAGTCGCCATTTGAACTGTTCTAGTAATACGTGCTTATTTGTCCCGATAGTCGGTCGTAAATTATCGTGCAACAAACTATGCTATTCAGTATCTCACTGGCAGTAATATACGATTCTGAATTGCTTTCCGCAACTTCTTGAGTATTTCGCAATAAGACTGGGAATTTACGGTCATTCTGTGTCATGAAGTGCTCGAGAAGGATGTTTTTATGATATCCAAAAATCGCTGTCATAATTTTCCGAGCTATTGTGATCTGGTTAAACGTTTTTCTGATTTGGATACTCCGTATGCAGCCAATGTAAAGACTGTTACTTTTTTCTACTGTAATATGGACACTTTAAGTTTTATCGTCAATCATATTGTAACCAAGAAATAGAAAAAAATCTTATCACCAGATTTAAGATACTTATATTCATTTAAAACAAATATAGAAAATAGAAAAAAGAAATTTAAAATGGGAAAATGTTTTATTAGATACATAAAAGACGACTAGCGTTAATAAGAAATGCCAGTGTTACCTGCGAAGCCGCTAAGCGTATTCAGCTCTTATTCTTTGGACGAGCTTCGTATATATCTATTTATCAATTTATATATATATATATATATATATATATATATATATATACACATATATATATATATACAACTCACCTGTAATGGCTACCATTATCTTCTGTCATACGGGAGAAGTGCGTTCGATCTCCGATCGGAGATATAAGGCAGATGAGTATCTGTACCCTTAGTGAATGCAACCTGTCTATGGAGTAAACCATAACTAAAAAATCCTCACCAACTCGTCTGGTCTGCATGAATAGTATAACCAGTACCGATAAATGGTAACATTCATTGAAATTTTCGTGCAGCAGTAGACTGATATATTTTATGTTGAGAATATATAAATATATATATATATATATATATATATATATATATATATATATATATATATATATATACGATGGTCGTTTGATAAGTATGGTAAATTTATTTATTGTTCAATTTAATTGAATAATTAATTTAATTTAATTTTTCTTACTTTTATACCATACTTATCAAACGACCCTCGTATATATATATATATATATATATATATATATATTCATATATGTTATATGTGTATTTACACATTTTAAGACAATTTTCTAAATTGTTAAAATCATTGATTACATAAAAAAATAGAAAAAAAAGTTAACACATCGTATACGGGCAACGCGTCTCGACGACGCCTTTGCGCTCTAGTAATAGTATGTGAAGACGTCGTCGAAACGTTGCCCGCATACAATGTGTTAAGTTCTTATTTACAATAAAAGTAGTATATTAAATTAATTTAAGTTTATTAATTTTTTTTATAATTGGAAACAGTTTCAACTAGTTTGTATTTTTTATATTGAATTTAGAATAGCACCAAAATTCTTCTCTAACAAATATTTTTTACAGAAAGAAATGTAATTCTAGTAAAATAAATTTTTACTTCTATTAGAAGTTAGTTTATATATATATATATATATATATATATATATATATATATATATATATATATATACTAAACCGATATCTGTAAATAAAACAATATAAATGCAAATTTTAATTTTATCGAAGATGATAAGAAATTTTCAGATACAAAAAGAAACTATAGAGATTAATATTGAAAAGAGTATTATTGACATTGTATTAACAAAAACCGCAAACATAACAAACAGTAAAATAACTGAACCTTCTGATAAGTCATATTAAATTCCTATATATAGTATTGAAACTAGCCAAACTTGTTTCGTATTTCTTGATGTGTGTGGTATTTAATTTTATCTCTCGCAATACTGTAGTTTATTTTTGAACATTTTTATTCCCGTGTAAAATAATTAGTTGTGTGTATTGTATACACGTCTTGTCATTAGTATTTATTTTTAATTTTATATTATATGCAAGAGTCATTTAAATTACTTCATCAGATTTGTTTTTCTAAAAAGAACGTATTTTATATATTTGATTTATAGTACTCAGTAATGGTCCATAAATAAATGTCACTGCAGGTATTTTTTTATATATTTTACTTTTAATGTACTTGTCATCACATATTAAAATTATTTACATCCATAATTAATTTTTACAGTGT
The DNA here is from genome assembly GCA_029203775.1 of Neoneuromus ignobilis. NCBI lineage: Eukaryota > Metazoa > Arthropoda > Insecta > Megaloptera > Corydalidae > Neoneuromus > Neoneuromus ignobilis. The sequence continues at coordinate 21,096,998 of CP092089.1, read as the reverse complement.
GTTATTTATAACCAATATTTTTTATTTCTTAGATTTAACAACTCGATTAATGTCTAAAAATATTAATATTAAGTTTTACAAATCTTGATAATGTTGGATATATATATATATATATAGTTCTAATATAAAAAAAAATACTAACTAGGAAACATAAAATTGTAGTTAAATTTTATAATAGAAATACTCATATATACATATATATATATATATATATATATATATATATATATACATATGTACAGTATACCAGAAAAGAAACCAAACATTTTAAAAAAATTGACAAAACATAAAAAAACTTTTTTATATTAATGAAAATTAAAAATTAATATGAATCTTAAAAATAAAAATGTAAATTACAATACAAATAAATGATTTGAAAATTAATAAAATAAAATATTTCTTGACATATTGTCATACTTTGTAATATTTATAATTCTATATTCTTATTTTTTTTTAAATAATATTATTTTTGTATTAATGGAATAACTTATACAAGTATAATTACTTATATAATATCTAAAAGAATTAATAAAATTGTGCATAAGAAAAAAATACGATATAATAAATGATTAATAAAACTTTTTAAGGGCATGGTGTGGTATTGAGGTAGAGATTTTTCTATAAAGTAATTCATTGATTTCTAAGGAAGATGCAAATCCATAAAGAAATATATTTTAAGTGAATAATTCAATTCTAATACTATTAAAAACATTCTAATTTTAAGAAAAATTGTATTTGTTATTTCAATTGAGATCGGAAATAACGATATATTTTAATAATACAATGCACCATTTTTTATAATGTGTTATACATTCAATTAAAAATCTATCACGTGTAAATTAATATTTTAAAAAATTCATAAATTTTTTTTACATGCATTTAATTTATACATATTTTTAAATAAATCATTTTCATGTCTGTAATATTTTTAATGTATCTATTATACATGTACACTATACCTCCCTGTAAATTAAAAAAAATAAAAAAAATTGTTTTATGTTCATTTGAAAAATAAATGGATTATTATCACAAATTGAGGTTGATTACGATTTGCATAAAACAAAACATTTTCAAATATTAAACAAATAAAGTTGATTAAATGCTAATTGCAAAGAAAGTAACAAAAAAGTAATAATGTTTATGTATGATTTCCAATCAGATTGAACACAAACTGGTACCGATTTTAATTATTTATTCAAGTGATGCACTCAAATCACATTACACGATACCATGTATTGATTAAAACTGAACAATAACCACGTTTGTACACAGATTGTACGCCATATCAAGCTATAGCAATTATCTCAAATTAAGTACAATGTATTGAAAATGTATCATGAATACGAAATATGTTCAACATTCATAGAAACCATATAGTGATTAAACTGCCAATAATAATATATTTTCTTTAGAAACAATTTATTAAATGATATATATATATATATATATATATATATATATATATATATATATAAGTATATATAAAAGTCCGTATGTGTTATCGTGATATTTAAATTTATAAATAGATCTATTTGAAGATAAGTAAAAAAGAATATTATTGATCTACAAATCTGGACAAGTGGTATAGATGTATAAAAAAGGCATGCATAAATTTATTTAAAACATAACAACGCAACTTATAAAATATGGAATCGAATAGAAAACTGACAGATAAAATACATGCGAAAGGCAAAATAGGAAACCGAATATTATATGCGGTCCGAAACAAAGTATTTTTTTAGATCTCGTGTCTGCATTACGTATCTCATTAATCACCACAATCAGTACTCCTATCTATTTTTGAACGATATAGTTAACATATTTAACATAGACTCTATGGAATTATACTGTCCGATTACAAGAAAGAAACACGTACAAAAGGAATATTTAATTGAAATTTTTATAGTTCAACTTGTTTCTCTTTGATGAATGTTTTACTAGGTTAAATATAATATTATCTTTTATTACAGTTTTTAACAATATGAAACATTTTTCCAATCTTTTTCTTTTTTTAGTATAATAATATCTTTGTTTACTAATAATTACTACAAATTATAAAGCTTCTTTATATTCTGTATACGTTTTCATTACAATTTTATATTTATATTTTCTTTCACTTGTAGATATGCATCTAAATATTTGTATTCTCTGTTTTCATTTATTTAAATATAGAGTAACTCAAATGAGGTGAATGATAGTAAAGAATAGTAAATGATAGTAAGCAAATAAATGTATGTCTAAACCAGTGATCGGCAACCTATGACCCGCGGGTCACCGAGTAACCCATTTGATAATTTCAAGTGACCCACTTTAGTTCCGAAAATAAAGTACTACTTCAAAATTTTTACTTCAAAATTGATATCATTTGAAACTGACATAAAAACTAAAAAATTTCATTTCTTTCCCTTGTTAAAAAGGAAACATGAAAAAGGAAATATCGATGAAAGCAATCTAAATATGTTCGAAAGTTGGATTTTCGTCATTAAAAGTGAATATGAAAGTAGGTTTCAAAGTTTTAAGAAGCATGCAGAAATGTTTACATTTATAATAAAGCCCGAGGAAATAGAAGAAAATGTTTTAAATTTGCAGTATTTTCAATATCTAAAAATTGACAATTTTAGTTTAGAAATGATTAATTTTAAAAGTTCAACTTTATAGTCGGATAAATTCAAGAAATTGCGGAAAGATTTGGAAAAAACAGAAGATAATCATCTTCTCATGATATCAACATGTTGGGCATCACTTCCTACGAAGTTTTCATCTTTGAAAAAAATTGGCTTTGCCATTTTATCCACATTCGGTTCAACTTATAAATGTGAGCAAATATTTTCACAAATGAAATTTATATTAAGCAAGAACAGGAACAGGTTAACTACCGAAAATTCAGATGCTTGTATTCATCTTAAAACGAATAACTATAAACCAGACTTGATTAAATTGACGTCACAAGTTCAACATTAGAGGAGCCATTGATATCGAAGAGAACGTTTATAAATAAAGTTCATTCAACTATGTTTGTAATTATTTTCTTAATAAAATATATCTTATTATTTACTAAAAGACTGTTTTAATACGAAAATATATCTGACCCAAACGTCTCTTTAATACTCACATTTTGGTTGATTTTGACCCTCGGCCATAAAAGGTTGCTGACCGCTGGTGTAAACCCTTCAATCTCATTTAGGCCATACTATCAAGGAAATTACTTTAAATTTGATATCATTCATTTTTTTATAAAAAAATATGTATTCATTAGAAAATATTTTCCCTTTAATATCTGATAATTGTTAAGTTTAAAAACTGCTTATTTATTTAAATAAAGAATTTAAATAGTTTTTAATATAAAAATGAATTCATTTTTATCTCTTATTAAAATATTATTATATTAAAAATATGAAAAATATTTTATTATACTACATTTTTTTCTTATATATATATATATATATATATATATATATATATATATATATATATATATACATATAACAGCCATTATGAATCAAATAAGAAAAAAATCAATTATGTATTATATTTTCAACTAAATTAACATATGTACTCTCGATGAGATAATATTCAAAGTAAAATTTTAACTTAATTAAAATCTGTCTTTGAATATATATATATATATATATATATATATATATATATATATATATATATATATATATATATATATATATGTATGTATGTATAATAAACTTTATTTTATAAAGTAGAATTGAAAATTATTATATGAAATATATATTTAATATATATTGTAAATGTAGCAAAATTATAAACTTGATCTCGAAGATAATATTATCTTTGCCAAGTAATATTCTAAAGATGTACTTTGTAATAAAAAAATAATTCTTATATACACACACATACACACACACACACACACACACACACACACACACATATATATATATATATATATATATATATATATATATATATATTATTTATATATTTACATAACAGAAAATTTCCGCCTTCTGGTCTTTCTATTTTGCAACTTTGAATTTTTATTGGAACAAAAAAAAAAAAAAAAAAAAGCGGAAGGGAGATACTTGCCAACCTAATATATATATTAAGAATTATTTTATATTTACATAAGAGAAAATTTATTTTAAAAATATAATCTATTTCTTAAACTTTGAATTTTTTATTGGAACAACTTATTTCGATTTAAATTATTAATCGTTTTTATCTCTTAATATATAAAAGGACTATATTAATGAAATTACAATATTTTATATTTTTTAGTTTGTCGTATATCCAATATTCAATAACAACGTTATAAAATAATTAAAGGGTTTAAGATATTTTCTGTGAATATTTTTATTTGAAATTATAATGAAAATAAAATATTCATTAACATAGACTAGAGATAAATAATTCTGAACAAATTTTTCATAGCTATAATTCCAACAATATTGTGTAACGGTATTTATACCCAATACTTTACTGTTTTACGAGTACATAAAATTCTTGGAATATAACTGTGGAGGTATTTTACAAAATATTAGTTATACCTTTATAATTATCAATTTATTATTAAATGTTTAATCTGTTTTTCAGATATATTTTTTTATTTGATATTGTGCACTATTGAAATAATTCATTATTTATAACAACTAATTAAGTATTATAAGCTTTTATATAATTTATTTATTTTATATAAAAATTTAATTTATCGGCAAACATAAGTGAAATATTTAAAAAATCTAATTTATCATTAATAAAAGGTTTTAATGTATAGTTCGAAACATTAGTACATGAAGGTATACATAAATAATATAAATTATTAATTTCGTTTATTGATCAAAAAAATACATAAATATTTCTTATATTTTAGCTACTTTTATATGTGTAAAAATTTAATAAAAATAGACTATTTCACTGTTACTATAAAATGATCAATCTATCGTTATTAATATTGACGATGTTGTAATTGTAATTTTTTTTATGTTAAATAAAAAAATTAAATATTCAGTCTGTTTGTACGATGCTTGTGCATATTTTTTAACTCTTTTTATCATGTTTTGTACTTTTTGCTCGTCTTTAGATGGGATTAAGTTTTGTTAACTTTGTTAAATTTCTAATTCTCTTTAAACTATGTAAACAACTAACTGTACAGAGATTTTAAAGTTTATATATATATATATATATATATATATATATATATATATATATATATATATATATATGCTTGAGTTTGTAATTATATATACATTTCTACTAGAATTGTTTATCCAATATGGTAGATATAATTTATTTTAATGTTTAAAAAAATGAATGCTTTATATAAAAGAACACATCATTTCATCTCACAATAAAAGAAATAAATTGAATTTTAATTAATATTTAATTTTTAAAAGATTACTAACTCATATAGTATTTTTTAATAAATTCATTGAAATTTATTAAATATAGAAGATATTAATTTAATTTAATTATGCAATACAGTTGATTAATTAAATGACATTTACTGTGTAATGAAGTTGAACGGATTACATTAATATAATTAGTAATAATATGTCCTAAAATAATTCCAATTTAATACCTAAAATATTTTGAACGCTATCTCTACACGTCGTTTTTGTTCATGCACACAAATTGTATACCACATATTCACTGTAAACACATAATACAGATAATAAGGGTATCAATTAATTAATCGATATAAACGTGGTTAATTATGAAAAATTATTTGCATTCTAGTGATGTTTGTTAAATGGTTTATATACATACATACGGGTACTTATATGCTTATATACTCGTATATATATATATATATATATATATATATATATATATATATATATGCTTATATATTATAATTTACTCCTGAAACTACTATAATTATTATTGTTTCTTTATTGATATTTGATACGTTATATACCCCACGTCAACTTAGCTAAAGCAACAAACAGTTTTAAGAAATGTCTGAATAGCATTTCATTGAAAATATTTTTTCTTTCAATGTAATACTCCTTTATTTTACTTTGCATAATTTTTCCAATTTTTTTATTATACATTGTTTCTTCTAGAAAGCTACTCAAATGTATATTCTCTAATCACATATGAAATTTTATCTTTTTGTAAATTTCTATTACTAACGTCGTTTAATTATTGATATAAATATTTTTGTATCAATTTCATTGAATTATTATAAATTAAATGTTTTATAAAATAAATATAATTTATATAATTGAAAATATCTCTATTTATACATAATTTATTTTTAAATATAAATATCAAATCATTTAATATTTTAACTGATTTTTTCTATACATGAACTAAAATTATATAGTTAATTTATTTTAAATAATATAATGCAAATTCAAATATTACCTCTGTCTTTTAGATGCACATAAATAATATTTACAATGTTTCTCTTTTTAATAGATAAAACAGAATTCCATCCTTTACTTTGACATCATTATTTCATATAATGTAAATTATTTAAATACATAATCTAATTATTATTGTATACATGTGAATACACAACCTCTAGAGAGTATGTGTGTTTATTTATGAATAGAATATGTGTTGGATTTAATAGGAATTCTACATATGTAATATTATATATTTCTAACATACAAATAACGTGTACATTTCATACACAATCTCAGAAGTCACTTATACACGAGTAAATGATTAGTCATGGAAGACGGGTGAAGATAATGTCTTTATCATCATGATTCGTGAGATCTACACGATGATTATACAGATCTAGACAATATTATAGGTTACAGAATCACGTGTTCGTGATGCTGATTCGTTTTGTATTTTTATACAGCAACGTTCCGCTTTAAAATCATACACAAGCATGAAAAATCATTGAACTATACATTTAATTCTTTTTTATTACCATTTTTTAGATATCATTCAAAATAAGGAATATTTTTTTACTTTTAAAATGAATTGTTATTGATAGTTGCTGATAATAATTACAATATTTATTTTTAACCTTTAAATTCCGGTTTTTGGGCAGTATCAATTATTTTTAATGAAATTATATCAATAAATCAAACGTCATGATACAATTTTTATTATTTGTATTATATAATCAGTAGTGAAGTTTTTATAAAAATATTTTTTTATTCAAATATTTAATAAAGAAATAATATTACATTAAAGTATAAAAAAATATCTAATTTAGTTTATTTTTATTTAATAGATAATTCTTAATACTAAAAACAATAATAATAATATCATTGATTATCATTTTCAGAGATCGGTATTTGATAGATGTAAATAATATTTGATAAATAAAGTAAGGTTAGTTTTTTTTATTCAAAATATTTAAATATTTTTCTTACGTGTAAAAGTTAAATAAAAATTAATTTAATATTTTAAACTATTAATAAACATTTATTGATTATAAATAAAGCTACTCAAAATAAAAAGTTTTAAAATTCTATTTTCATTGTATAAAAAAAAATAAAATAAAATGAGAACGATAACTTATGTGAAGAGTTTAAATAATTTATGTGAAAAATAATATTTCAATCAAAATAGAGTTACTTGTAAAAAAAGTCTAAAAGTTCAATTGATCGAAAGAAATGACCTAATTTGAGTTAATTTAACAAATAAAGTACTTAATTGCTGACATAAAATAGATACATATATCTTCAAAAAAGTTTTAATGTCTTGTTTTCGAAGAACGTAGATTGAAGTTTCTAATAACGACCTCGAACAAACTGTATTTTAATTCTGGCTTTTAACTTTTATATAGTTTCTTTTTCTCATAATTCGCGTCATTTGTTAATAATCTAATATATAGATGGTGGCCAGTACCGGATTTAAAATATCTTAAAATATCCATAAGATTTTTTTTCTAAATATACCAAAAAAAAAAATACCAATAAAATATACCAACTTCGATCCTATTAGATGTAATATGTTTTTGAAAACATTTATGTACATTATATTTATATTAAATAAAAAATTAGTGACTTTCACTAATTATATATATATATATATATATATATATATATATATATATATATCTCGTATATATGTCATAATATTTGAATAAACAAATAGAAATAATACAGCTACATATTTATGAAATATTTGTATTGTATATTCATAAAAAACATTTATATTAATGGTCTAACTTTTAGGTGTCATATTTTTAAAGAAATTTAAAATATTACATTGTATTACAATCCAATTGATTTCTTATTTAACATCTAATTAATGTGACAATAAAATAACTATTGTAAAATTAATAAATATTTATTTGTTATTATTCATCTTTCCTGATTCTTAATATATTTTTAAAAATTAAACTATAATATATATACATCCGTCCCTCAATTTACGCGGAACTTTTTTTATGCGAGTTTTTTTTTACGCGGCAAATTATACCTCTATTTACGCAGGACTTTTTTTACGCGGTATTGATTTACCCGGCACTTTTTATAGATTTCATTTTATATAATTTTTCTTGGAATTTATTATATATCAGAGTGACGCAAATTCTTACTTGAACGTATAAAAACACGATATAAATATATAAAAGTTGATTGTTTTGAATTACAGTTGCAATAGTGGCACCGAATAAAATTTATCTACTTTTGTTTTCTAAAACGTCATTATTTTTTTGTTAAGCTATGTGAAATAAATATGTGTTTCTACAACTTTACTAGCTTTTATTTCTAATATTTTTTCTGTTGTACTGATAGACTCAATTTACGCGATTTTCATTCGCGGAAAACAAATCCACGTGGAACGGATACTCCGCGTAAATTGAGGGACGGGTGTATATACTCGTATATATATATATATATATATATATATATATATATATATATATATATATATATATATAATAAATTTCAAGACCTACATACAAAGTTATTATTTTGATATACTGTTGATAATCAGTCAAAATTTTAAAATAATATACAAAATAATAAACTTTGAATAATATCACAACATAAAATTAATATAATTTGTGTTTCTAAATGTATAGGTAGTTTTTTATATAACAGAGTACAATTATTGAAAAAATTACTGATATGAGGATTGATAAGAAAATACCAGGAATAGTATCACTAAATTTTATTAATAAAAAATATACTAAATTGAAATGTTTTTTTAAATAGTTCTCTGTAACAGCTATTGTAGTTGCTAACGCCCTTTCCATTTCTGGAAACACTTCTTGTAAATTCTTTTGACAATCTCTTTTGAATTTTATTAATAAAAGTAAACAGTTTTATTATTATTGAAAAAAATGTTGTTTCTTGTAATAAAAAAAATATTTTAGATATATTAAATAAAGGAGTCGAATATATGAATTTTTATAGAATTTTCTAGATTTGATAAAGTTTCGAATAATCTTATTAATATATATATATATATATATATATATACGAGTATATATATATATATATATATATATATATATACGAGGTCAGACAATTAAGTAATGCGACAAAATTCAAAAATCGAGTATATTTAAAAATTAAGGTACATCGCTGCGATCCCCTTCAAAGTAGTCCCCTCTCGCATCTATACACTTATTCCAGCGAGTTTTCCAGTTTTCGTAACAATTCTCGAACACTTCTTGTGGGACCTCTCCGAGTACCCTCGTCACAGATTCTTGGATATCTTCAACGGAGTCAAAATGTCGACCTTTGACGAATTTTTTCATATGGGGGAATAGGAAAAAGTCGCAGGGTGACATGTCCGGTGAATAGGGCGGTTGTGGTAACGTTGCGATGCCTTTAGACGCCAAAAACTGAGAGACATTGAACGCACTGTGACAGGGAGCATTGTCGTGATGCAGAACCCAAGTCTTCGCGATCTCTGGACGCACTCTGAGCACCCTTTTTCGTAATTTTTCGAGCACATTGCGGTAGAATACTTGATTTACGGTTTGTCCAGGTGGTACGAACTCTTTGTGAACCACCCCTTTGCTGTCGAAGAAGCAAAACAACATGGTTTTCACTTTGGACTTGCTCATTCTCGCCTTCTTTGGCCTTGGTGCTCCAGGGGACAGCCACTGTTGGCTTTGTCGTTTAGTTTCGGGGTCATATTGAAAGAACTTTCATCACCAGTAATAACTTTTTTTTTTAGTAATAACTTTCATCACCATGAGCGATGTAATAAATTTCTCTGTTCCATTTTCGTGACATGCACTACTCGCGCGTTGTTACAAAACACTAAACAGCTGGCGAAGAAATGATCGTACGAGGGTGGTCAAGGTCTCAATCGAGAGAGTAGGGATCTGCTATTACGGTGGCGGAGTTACAGGTTCGCAGTGTTACCACAGGCCGAGAAAAAAAATCGGTCGTATTACTAAATTGTCTGACCTCGTATATATAACATGATCAGTTTCTTTTTATGCACTTTTAAATGAAGACCTTTGTCAAAACTTTCCTTTTTCAGTGTTTCAAACATTTTAATTTTAATTTCACACAGGCAAATATTTTCGTCTCTATTATATCATATTTATCAATGAATCTCTTTTAGACATTTTTATATTTTTTGTTTCCTAAACGAGAGTTTTTGTTGTTCATCGGTGATATCTCCTTTTGGTACATGACTGGTCCATTTCTATTTTAAACTTTTCATTTTTTCTATAATCTTTTTAACTTATTTTTTTTCAATTCACTCATTTATTTTTAAATTTCTAGGTGTTATTTTTAACATGTGTTTTTCATACTTTTCTTTGCTCTTTGTCATTTAAGACTCGTTTTACTATTAAAAGCAAAAATAAATAGACTGCATTTATCAAAATTTATTTTCTTCAAACATAAATGAGTATTCGAATTCATAATATAAAATTTTCTTCCTATTAACACTATCTCATTTTTATTTTCTTATTTAGTATATCTATAATGTTTAATCTTTCTTTAATTTTAAATTAATAAAACCAATCTGTGTTTATTTTATCAATTATTATTACTAATTTTAGTTATTTGTTGTTTTGGAACTGTGGTTGATTCACTTTAACACAAATGAATTTTAACCCCAACACCACAATTGTTATAAAGTGTTCAATAATCACTTATTGTTAAGCCGACATATTTATAAAAAATAAGTGAACAATAAGTGATTATTGAACACTTTATACTATTGTGGTGTTGGAGTTGAAATTTATTTGTGTTAAACTAATTTTAATATTAAAAAGCACGTTATAACTAAATAATATATTATTATCTGATATTTGTAGTTTAAAATTAATAAAATAATAATGTATTTTTTTAACTAAATAATTATATAAAAAATATTATTACTGATTTTATAACGCAATTATTGTATCAAAATGTGATTTATTATATACTTTAGTTAAAGTATAATTAACAGATTTAGATTAAAAATCAATAAAAAATCATTTTTAAGTAAAAAGGTATTCCTTATATTGACTATTTGTATATTTAAAAAGAGATACTAGAAAACAAAACAAATTTATAGTTCAATGATTTTTCATTCCAGAATATTATTTTAGACTGAACTCATTTTTACATATATAAATAAAGTAAATACATGTTAAATGAAATGAAAACTCTTTAAACTTTTCTCTTTTTAGATTGCTAATCTATGAAATAGTATATTTTATAACAACATTAATTTGTTATCTTTTAGCTGTGTAACATTTAATTAAGCGATCGTGTTTAAATGTAATAAAACATGTGAATAGATTCGTATCAAATTATCAAATGTAGGTTAAAATAGGGTTTAAAATCAGTACGAACAACTTGTTCCATCGCAATTAATTTTATTGCACTCAAGTACATAGCAAAAAGGAAAAAAATCGTACTCAAATGTTGAGACGCATTGTTGTTACCCCTCCTCTTTTAGCAATTCCGCGGGTTGCTGTGCTTCAACGAATACACGTACATGATGGTTGCCGCGCACGAGCAGCGCGCAGCAGGTCTCGCTGCCCGCGTGGAAACCTGAGTGTAGCGCCATTACAGCTGCCGTCCTCTGCAATCAGTTCGATCCGGCATTGACGATTGTTCGGTTGGCCGAGATCTCGTGTCTTCGTCACGCCGGTACACGATTCATGCATATAAACACAGCTTGTGTGTTTAAAATTTGTATATTAATAAAAGACGAACAAACTTTCAAATTATTTCCACGAAATACGTTACGGTTGTTTTACACTGGCGACGTTGAAAGCGACAAAAAATGACTTGATAAACGAAATGACTATATTTTGTGATTATATTTATTTTGTTACATTTTGTGATATTGAAATGAGACGTAAATGAAATTCAGTTTTATCAGTAGATTATTTTTTAATGAACAATTTATAGAATTCGAAATGAATATATAAGTAAATATTTTTTAAAATATTATTTAGTATTAAATAAATTACATGTCTCGTTGAACGTTTCTATTTATGTTACTTTCTGTAAACATTGAGAAATAAGGAATCAATAATAATCATAATATATTTGAGACTTATAATAATATATGTGTTTAAATGAAAAAATGAACAATATGCAGACAATTTTTCTAGATATTAAAGAAATGAATATTTAGAAAAATATACAGCCAACATTGTTTTCCAAATCAGTTTTTTTTGCAAGTTACAACATTTTTGGAGGTAAGAAAAATACTCATTTGTCCTTTCTTTACAAAAATAATATATCTGTAATAAATTTATAATATATTTATGTTTGATCATATGTAACAAATATTGTATTTTATGACATGATCCATCAATATTAAAAAGATTTTTTTTGTAATAATTAAATTTATACTATTAGTTATTCTGTTCTTGTTTAAACATAATCATCCCACTTTATTATTGTCTATATATATAATATAAATTTATTCACATAAATAATATTTAAAAAAATAAATTATTACTCGTTCTTATGTCATTTAAAAATAATATATTTCAAAATATCATATTTCTGTTATTTCAAAATATATTCGTTGATATTTTATTTTCTATTTTCAGTTTCATTCACATCCAAAATATTAAAAATAACATTTATGATCTTTAATACTCTGTAGGTAGTTCATTATTTAATTGTATAAAAAAATTGTTGAACATTTATCTACGTACTCCTGTTTATGTGTACATATTATATATATATATATATATATATATATATATATATATATATATATATGTAATTAGTTAGTCACATATAACCTGTACTAATATTACATTTTTCTACATTTCATTAATTTCTTTAGCTGAAGGATTAAATAAGCTAACTTTGAGATTAATGATAAAAATATACCATTTTTTATTTAATATTAATGCCAAGAAAGTAATAAATGACAGACCTATTTTTCAAACCGTTAGTTTTTCAATTATCGCACAATCAAAAAATTGGTTTAATTGTATAAAGTATATAATTAAATCAAATTTGATTCGACTATAAAAGTCATCAATCATAGAAATTTAATTTATCAAATTGTATATATTTATATATATATATATATATATATATATATATATATATATATAGATATATATATATATATATATATGTATATATATATATATATATATATATATATATATATATATATATATATATATATATATATATATATATATATATATATATATATATATATATATATATATATATATATATATATATATATATATATATACACACACACTCATATATACATACCTACATGTATACATTGTCCAAATGAAATTGAAGTATATAACCTTCAGTCCCGGTTTATATCTTTACATTTTCAGTTTTATTTAGGTCACTCTCTATATATATATATATATATATATATATATATATATATATATATATATAGATGTTTGTGTGTGTGTGTGTGTAGTGAACAATAAATTAGAGTTATTATATATTCTTTTAAAAAATACATACCTAAATCTATATATTTCTTGCTTGCTTATTTATAATTTTATAACACACACATACATACATACATACATACATACATACATACATATATATATATATATATATATATATGTGTGTATATAAATATGTTTGTAAACACACGTCTCATTAATATAATAACCGCATTGAAATAATTTTATTCATATAATCTTGTTTTAACACATGAGTATTATAATAAAATGACATTAATAAGTAACAAATAGACCGTAACAAGTGTCAACAGTTAATTATGTTACAAGGTTTACAAAACATTCATACGAATTAAAATATAACATGCAATATAAATATTAAAAAAATCAATGTAATTAAAAGTAACCTGTTAAATTTGTTATAATCTCACAAATATTTTCATGTCGTTTTTTAAAAAGAAAATTCAAATTTTAAGTAATTATTAAATAGTCTTTTTAGAAAAAATATTATTATAATTACTTTTATTGCAAGTAAACTTACTTTGAATTAAATTTCCAATTAGAAAAAATCAAAAATAACAAACATTAAAGATTTCAAGACT
>CP092089.1:21067625-21080125 GCA_029203775.1 Neoneuromus ignobilis | reverse complement strand
TCAACAAGCATGCCAATTAAGACAAGCGTATTAAAAGCAATATAAAAAAATCACAAAAAGGCATTATAAAAGCTTTCTTTACAAGAAAACTGTTACAAAACATTGTATGTATAAAGTTTCTGTGCAGTATAATGTACAGTACGTTTTGCTGGTATATTAATGTTAACATACTTGATAGCATATACTTTAAAGCATATATGTTTTAGATGTGAACAAAATGCATTGTCTTCATAAGACATAGAATTGATAAGAATAGAAATGTAATCTTTATACAACGTTTGCTAAATGTAACAACATTGCGATATAATCATACGTTTGAACAAAAGCTTTTCAATTATTATATAGTTTATCAGATAATTGCATTTTTTAATAAAATGTTATCTCTATTATAATATGTACTTATTCTGATTCTACAGAAATGCAAATTTGTTATTTTTATGTACAAAAAAATGGTTGCATTTTTGTATGTATTTAAGTTTGGAATAAAAATGGTATTTTATAGAAATAAATCATTCGTTTTTAGTATATTAAATTGAGGTCTTTATTATTATTATTATATATATATATATAAAGAATTTTATGTAAGTATAAAAATGTCGAAAATAAATATATAACAATTTTTTTCTAAATTGTTTAAATATTTAAGAAAATATGTTTTAGAAAAATGTAATAATTGAATATATATTTTAGAAAAATTTGAAACTCTAAAAAATATTAAATATAGTTTGAAATAAAAAATTGAAATTATTTTTAAAGAAATTATTATTTCTCATTAATAAAAAGTAATATCAGTTAATACATGCTGAAATATAACTATTAATTATGAAATTGTTGTTGTCACAAACATGTGACAACAACAACCAATTGTAAACATACAATTGGTTAAAGATATATTTTGGATTAAAAGTTATTTATATGACGAATATTATTTATTAATATGTATGTATATATATATATATATATATATATATATATATATATATATATATATATATATATATACATACATATATATATATATATATATGTGTGTGTGTGTGTATTTGTGAAAAGCATGTAAATAAGGATACCAGCGTAATTGAATGTTTTCATGTTGATTTCATTTAAATCGTAAGATGACCCAGTTTGATAACCGAAGTAAGTACTAAATACAATAGTTATTAAGGTGATCATTGGAAATAAAATAAATTTCAAAATGTTTCGGTCACTTATCTGTATTCAAAGATTCATATAACTTTAGTTTATTAAATTGTTGAAACATATATATGTTCAGAAATTTTATCAGATCTTCGCATGCTATAAATATGAAAGAACAAAAGGTCATAGGTACAATATTTTGATGCATATTACAATAAAGGAGAATTAGGAATGATTGATGACCAATATAAAAATTACTCTATGTGGTTTATTTTCTAAAATACATATATTGAATTAAATATTAAAATACCTGTTGATACTATATATATATATATATATATATATATATATATATATATATATATATATATATATACACACTCGTAATTTCATCCAAATATGACGCCTAGATTAGTGTTTTATTAAAAAGAAACGTGTGTATAGGATTATGTATAGAAAAATATGAGTATTGTTTCTTTTGTTACTTTTTAATAAAGCACAAATCTAGGTATCACATTTGAATGACCCTATATATTATATATCTGTATCTACGATGTTATGAAAAAATGGATAAATATCTTTAATAATTTACTAAATTATGTAAAACTGACGGTTTTATACTATTATTTTTTGTATGTATGTATATATACACACACATATGTGTATGTGTGTGTTTAATAGAATCTAATATGTTTTTAATTCGTTATAAATTTCATTTTAAGTTGACTGAAAGCACGATAATATTAGAAAAGTATATTTTATACCAATATACTCATATTATTAAACATAAGAGTAAACCAATAATATTTAACAATATATATTTATTTTTAATTAGCAAATAATTTACATAAATGAAGTAAAAAAAAACAATATTTGATAAATATATCTTCAATGCGCTTTTACGTTTAATTAATTATGCTTTAATAGGGAAATATGAATGAATATATACAGTTTTTTAAAGTAAATTTAATATTGAAATTTAACTTAAAAGCTGAATAAAAGTTATTTAGTCGTAAATACATATTTTATTCCACTTAATGAAATCAAATATTATTATAACATTGTGTTAAGTTGACAAATGATTTTTATGCCTTTTCGTAAAAATCGTATTTTAAATGAAAATTTACGCAATAATATTTTTAAAAAATATGTACTGAAAATTTATAGTTGACAGTGATATAAAACTGTAAATGTATTTGCATGTTTTCAGAATTATGTTAAACTTTTTTTGTTTGATAGTAGTAGAAATGGTTATTTCATACGTATATACTTTTTCTCTCTTTCTCATATATATATATATATATATATATATATATATATATATATATATATATATATATATATATATAACTATATATTCTGTTCAAAGTATCAAATTTCTCCAATAGTTATTTTTAATACAATTATAAAATATTTTACTCCATTACTGTTCCTTTTTATATATTAATAATTTAGTTGTCAAATAAATAAATGATGGATTGATATCCATAACAGAAAACTTTCGAATGAAATAATATATTTATTTATATTAAAATGAAAAATATAAGGAGTTTATATTAATATTTTTACGACTTGAATGATTTTTTTCTCATTTTATATTTAGTAATGTAATTTAAATAAATATTCTTTATTTTTGTACATCTATATTTTTTAACCTTTTTAGTGTTTTGTCCACATAATTGTATTTAACTTTTGTAATTAAGATAATCAAGTGTTAATTTCTGTTTGGCGATGTGGGAAAGTTGAGTGTGCGAAATTGTTGACACCAGTCGTGGCAAAATATAATACTAAAATAGAAGCAGTGATCATAATGTACTTAGTCATAATGTACTTACTCATAATGTACTCACAAAAATGATAGATCAATTTAAAAATTCATTAATTGATCAATATCTGAATTATTTCATATGTAACGGTGATTTTGAACTACATTAATTTTATTTTCAGAGTATATGTAATAAATTGATTATATATATATATATATATATATATATATATATATATATATATATATATAATTACTTATTAATTCCTATTTTTGTATTGGAAATTTAAGTGTCAATTTTTATATATTTATATTTTTTAAAAAATATATATAAATAAATATATCACTAGAAAAATTATATATTTCTAGTCACTGATTCTAAGGAAAAATGTTAAATATTTCATATTATTAAATGAAAAACTAATTTTGTTATTTTAAATAAGCTAAATAAATATTCTTATTGTGAGTAATAAAAAAATTATTGCAAGTTTTTAAAAACAGGATATTTTTTGAAAAATTATCGCATGTTAATATATATATATATATATATATATATATTTATTTAAATTGGATCCCTATCGAAAATTCTATCTAACCTAAAAAACACTCTTTATATATAAATATGTGTGTATGTGTATATAAATGTGATAAAGATGTTTTTTTATGTTAGATAGAACTTTCTATAGGGATTCAATTCAAAGTTCTATCACGCTTAAAAAAACACTAATATGCATACAAATACATATAATACATACCAAATATCCTGTTTGTGTATGTAATTGAAATACTAATTTACAATGGACTTCAGAAGTCTATTTCATTTTCAGGTACGTATGTACAATATTAAACTTACAAAGTCGACCATAACTTATTCTTAACTAACTAAACTTCGCCAATATTACGTATTTGTTGCCAACCACAAACATTTGCAACAGCAATTCAAGTCAGGTAATCAACTGAAGAGCGACGTAGCGTGACGTAAGTTTGCTGGAGGCACATTTGACTTCCTGAGAATTCTCTGTATCCGTCATTAAAGAGTGTGTGGGTTGCATTAGATGACACGTCTGAAGACGTGTACTTCTTGTATGCTACACCTGTCATTGCACTACTTCACAACATTCTATCGCGTCTGGCTGCAGGCAATGCGCGCATTTCTTTCTATTTTTAAAATTTCTTTAATTTACTGCGTTTGTTATCGTCTCAAGAACGATGCTGTCGTAAAAGAAATGTTTGAACGGTTGTTAACATCAAAATGATTGTTATTTTTTTTTGAAAAGGATCAAACGAAAATATAAATTGTGCTGTATTATATATCCATTATTTTTATTCAATTCTAATAAATTGTCTTATATTTCTTTTACATATTTTCATGTTATTTTAGAATATTGAAAATATATATCAAAAATCTTGGAATTTTTTTCATTTAAAATCTAAGCTTCTATGAGATTGATGAAGTTATAGGCCAATTTATCTGAATAATAAAAAATAAACACATGTTTTTTATACAAGATTTAAACTTTTATGAAGGAATTAAAATTATAGAACCGTTTATCTGAAAAGTAGAAATAAATATGACTTTTTTTTATTTGGAAAAGTCATTAAAATTTAATTGATTATCAATACCGAAAAATATTTTTGAGTAAAAATAATTGTAGAGAAAAAATAATTACAATAGTTTATACGATTTATAAAAAAATATAAAATAAATTATTACCTTATCTTCTTTTTTAGTTCAGTTTTGAATGTTTTTCATTTTAAAATTTTATTTCTCAAATACTATTTTATTTATTAGTTCATATATTTATTTTGATCTTTATCATATTTTTACTTGTATAAAAATTATTAAAAATATAATGTAAGCATTAAAAAAAACACGTGCTGAATATTTGATATATTAAAGAAAATATTTATATATTAAATAGGTAAATTTCGAAATATGATAACTATGTAAGTAAATAAACGGAAGATATGGAGTGTATACTCTTATTAAAATTCATATAATTAATTGAACGTTAAAGCCAGTTAGTTTAACGTCAATGCTTAAATATGAATTAATATTTGATGGATGATATGCATCTTGTCATAATTGAAATACCATGTTACTGCATTTAGGTCTACATCATTAGTTGTTGATAATTAATCACTTGAAACAAAGGTAATTCTAGTACGTAGTTAATTTGAATATCAGTTTTAATTATTTATATTAGTTTTAAGTAAATTTCGAATTACTTACAATAAAAAAAATATCTATTGTAAATCAAAATAATATATGTAGTTTATGAATTCAAAAACACAGTAATAAATCTTTCTTTAACTCTTAATAGTATGTTTCATAAAAAAAGTTATTGTGTATATTATCAGGAAATATTTTAACATGCGTTATGAAATGGTACACACCATTACATACAGACAAAGTTTCGATGACATATTTCATGTGTTCTGTACGAACATGTACGACATTTAAAAGATTACGATCAGCCAAACCCACGGAGAAATCCCATAACGTTCGAAATGATTGGTGGTTACACAGAACATTTTATTTATACTCGATTTTATCTTATTAAGTTTGTCTGTACATTTTTCATTTAATTGTTAGTGATAATATTTTCATTTTTAAATTACACGTTTATGTTTTTAAAATTATGTTATCAATTTTTAAATACTGTTCATGACAAAATACTTTTGTAATTTAATATTTGATTAAATGATCAAATTAAGAATTTTAGGAATATATACGTAGATAGTAAACTATATGTATATATTTTTTAAAAAATATTACTTCGTGTTGTAGTAGGTATATACGTATGTAAATGAAAAGAATAACTGATTATCTAAAATGTTCATTCGAACTTGAAAACTTTCCGTCTTGGAATATATTTCGTATAGTTTACTATTTAACTTGCCGGAAGTAAAGACATTATCACGAAAATACACAGTAAAATATCAAAGCAGATTAACGACACAAATTAATCCTATAATTGCTCAACTCTGCCGCTATAATCCATACTTTGAAAAACTTTACAACGTAAAACTTAAGTTATAATTTGCTTGGATACGTTATGTTAGCGGATGGGTTGACTTAATACACTTCATAAGCAGTGATTTACACCGACAATATTTAGCAACGTCCCAAGGATTATGCGGTTGTATAGGCGGCTTCACCATCGTTCACCACCGTTCGCCCATTCCTACGAATCGAATCCACACGTTTACAAGCGTTAAGCAGCTTTGATGGGCTGTAAACGTTAAACTAACATTTCTCCGTTCTACTTTCGGGCTTCATCGTACTCCTATACTATTCAATACGATACTCCTGCCACTGGTGGCCTTAAAGGGACGCTCAGAGGCGTACAAATATAATCCATTCATTTGACTGAATTTTATTTGGAAAGGAACTTTCAGACATATCGCACACCGACAATTAACAAAACTTTGTCAAATAATTACTGATAGGCTACTTAGCACCCTAACTTTCAATTTGTCACACTTGTACAACATTGGAGATGTTGTAGAAATTTTCTAAGAAATATAATTGCATTAAATGTCAACTGTCTCAAAACATTTTCTTTTTATGTTAGAATTATTTTAGAAACAGTTTTCAAAGAGATACACATCTTTGAGTATTTCTTGCTTTTCGGCATTGTGTAATAATAATTAATGAAATATGTACTTCAGTCAAAATATAAATTTTTGATTTTATCTAACAATGTTTTCATTTTTTACTTCTTATGTAATTACTTATACATACACACATGTTTATATATATATATATATATATATATATATATATATATATATATATATATATATATATATATATATATATATGTATGTGTGTGTGTGTTATGAAATTTAATAAATTGTATGATATTTAGTTGATTTTAAAGTATTGACTTAAACATTTTTCTTAATAAAACATTACCATTGTTTAACCTGTTCGCTACCAGTGTCACATAAATGTGACGACCCGATTTTTTTACCTGAGCCCGGCGTCACAAATATGTGACAGATGTTCATTATCAGTTTATGATAACTGTTTGTACCAAAATCGTGCCGCAAACAGATAGATTATGTTAAAAACAATAAACTAGGTACAGAATGTTATTGGTCTGCCGATAATTACATTTTTTTAAAAGATCTGGGCGTCACGAATATGTATGCTATGTATGTCTGCGAAATCTTCTGTGAACCATTATATTTGAAAGTGGAATAACTTCATTTTTTATACATTGAATTATTTAAAGATTTGCGTTTGAATGAATTAAAAAATATTAGCAAACGTTAATAAATTCGGGTTATGTTTTCAAAACTATAAACTTGTTAAATTTTATTATGTAAAAATAATTATTAAAATTGTTAAAGAAAATAACCGATTTTTTAGATACAAATGGACTTATACCACTTTATTTAATAACAAATTGAGCCGTTTGGTTTTGATAGTGGAATAAGTCCATTTATTCATACATTGAGATATAATATTTAAAGGTTTGCGTTTGAATTAATTCATTTATTTTTAATTGAATGTGTCACATATAAGTGACGCGTGGGCTGCAAAAGGAATTTAGTATCTATAGCCCAGTGTCACATATGTCCGTCGGTTTGTAAAATTGCTAATTTCACTCATTTTGAACATTATCAATACATCGCACAAAAATTAATGACAATTTGGTATCATATTAAAATAATAAAACATCTGGGCTGTGATGGTGGTTTTTTTCCTCAGGCCCTGGTAACGAGCGGATTAAGGTTGAAAATAAATTCACTTGATGTGAGGGTGCTTTATATAAGGTGGCCCAAATGAAACTGAAGTACATTAAAAAATAAATAAATAATAGTAATCAAGTAAATGTATGTCTAAACCCATCAGCCTCATTTGAGTCACGTAAACATACATACATACATACATACACACACACACACACACACACATATATATATATATATATATATATATATATATATATATATATAAATGTATACATAATTTTCCATCTTTAATATTTTATGCATAGTAAAGAAAATAATTAATGGTAAATATTATTAATTATTACTAAACTAAATAATAAAAATTATTACTCTAAAACTAATTATTACGATCTTTGTAATTTTTTAGTTCTTTATTTTATTTTTGTAGAAATTATAAGTATTTTTATCGGAGACAAATATTTTAAATGAATTTTTGTGAAATAAGAATACTTTGATTTATAAATTCAAATTATATATATATATATATATATATATATATATATATATATATATATATATATAAAGAGAGAGAGAGTCCCATCAGTAGTGTTTAGTTTCATTTTTAAATAAAACGCATCTTTTTTTGAGTAATCGATAATGTTGTTTTTGAGCAATGATAAATGTGCACTTATGATGAGACACTCTCTCTCTCTCTCTGTATATATATATATATATATATATATATATATATATATATATATATATATATATATATATATATATATATATATGCATATATTATATACATATATATGCATATATTAATACGTTATATTTTTTTTTACAAAAAATATGAAATTTTTCTATAATGGATATAATATTGTATAAAAAAATTTTTTTTTTTAAATTGTAGAAAAAAGAATTAATTTTGTTTAAAAATAAAGTTTTATTTTATTTGATAAATTAATTTGAAAGTTTTTTTTTTTTTTGTATATTATTTAAATTTATAACAATATTTTGATTTCTTATTTTTTGCAATTTAAAATTAAAATCAATTCTTATTTATCAATAAATATTTATTAGTAGAAGTAACAAAATACATAAAAGAACGAAATTTTCTAGCAATCATTTTCTTAGAAATCATTCAAAAAAAAAACTAGCAAATGTGAAGCATCTTTGCAAATAAACGTAAACAAGAATGTCTTGTTAATGTTCTCTTCGAATGAGCCGCCACTGAAAATCTCTCCCTTTTCGAATCGAAATGCAAAAAAGGTTTCGCCTCACTCGTTTCAATTGAGAAGGTTCATGGCAGCGGCCATGTTTGTCCCGTTTCAGTGCTGCATGCGAGGAAGTTTTGTAAATCCCGGAAGCGAGTGAGGATATCGTATAATTTTATTTAAATTGCGCTTGGGTCATTTACTGGTACGCTTTAGAAAATTGTAAAATGCTTTGTTGTTCGATAAACGGATTCCTCTTTATCGACTTCATTCAGTTCAGATTATCGTTGAAATTTTTTTGATAAATGAAACGCGTACTCCTCGCTACGTTTTTCTGTTTTACACGATTCTTTTTGTCAGCGTTACACTTGTATTGATATTCTTATTGATGTTTTGAAACCTTCATTTTAATATTATTGCAACGCGTAAAATTTGAACCAAAGTATTATTTTACTTCATTTTCATTTTTTTTCTACATAATCATTCGCTAAGCCAATTGTGTATAAAAGAAATAATATAAAAAACTTCTATTGAAAATTAGCATAACTAATAAGTAAAATTATATATATATATATATATTGTATCGTTTCTTTAAAAACATTTTACATATAATTTATTTTAATTACTTTTCATTTTGGTTGGTATTGGAATAAATATATAAAATCTAATAATTGAACAAATAAAAATATCACTTAATAGTCTACAAATAATATTTAGTTCGTCATTATGTTATAATATAGAGTATTTTTTAAGCGTGATATAATTTTAAATTGAATCCCTATTAAAAGTTTCATCTAACCTAAAAAAATATCTTTTATCATATCTTTATATATGTTGGTCGTTTGATATGTATGGTAAAAAAGGAAGGAAAACTAAATTGAAAAATTTAATTAAATTAATTAATTAATTTAATTAATTAATTAATTTAATTAAACAATACATACATTTACCATACTTATCAAACGACCCTCATATACATACATATACATGCATGTATATATGCATGTATAAACGATATTTTTTTATGTCAGATAGAACTTTTGATGGGGATTCAATTTAAAGTTCTATCGCGCTTAAAAAACATCTATAGTATGTTGTATTAAACCAAGAAATTATTTTTATAAAGTGTTGAATGAATTTTTATTTTATTACATTAAAAAATGAAATGTTTAATATTTTTCTTTATTTTCTTTATAAAGTATATGTTATTTGTTAATTTATTCAATTATATTCTTTTTAGTATATTTTTGGTTCTAATAATTACAAATAGTTGATATTTTCGATTAATTAGATCAACATTTATTGTAATTAAAATTATTTATTTTTTTGTAATCATCTGTAATAAAACCCGTATGTATAATTAATTGAAATTTATTTATACTGTTTTAAATATCATATTCATAAATGTAATCATTTATGAAACATTTTAAAAGATTTTTTTTCTTTTTTCTCTCAGTTGAAAATATATTTTATATGAATATAATTAACATACAGTATTAAAATTTACTGTACAATATGTAGTATTTACCTTCTTAAAATTCACTTAAATGCAAGAAATAAAGTGGATTTTATGGAAAACAAGCAAATGATAAAAACCAAAAAACATTTCACTGTGTAGTAAATTTGTCCGCACACTGTTATATTTAATCTTTGGTCTGTCTGAAGAATCCTACACATCGTTGGAAAAACATTATTCATGAAGTGAAATGGATTTACGTGTATTTAAGTGAATCAAACGTTTGCTCTTCGTCAATCCGTGCTTATTTTTATTATTGCAACTGCGTGTAGAGCGCACAGATTGCCGTGGCGTTATTGATTAGCAGTATTTGCAAGGTTTGGAAAAGTATATTGCATTGGTCCAATGTTGCAGTAGAATTGGTGAAATATAATTTCATTGCACACCAATAAATATGTTCTTTTCTGTTTATTTCTCTTGTTAACGTTTTGCGATACGGTTATGACATATATAAATTTCTATATGAAATGAAATTGTTTTTGAAATAATAGTAGAAGTTGTAAAATATAAAAAGTTATATATCTATTCGATATTTTATATCAATTTTATTGCAACAGTTTATATTGTGCAGCGTAACTATTAAGTCATAAGTTCAACTCTGCACTAACGATACTTCTTATTTTTATCATAATAAAAGTTTGGATTAGATTATGTATCATGTTTATATTTTTTATTTTAATATTTTCATAACTTTAAATTAATTCAAAACATTAAAGTATCTAAATGTAACAAATTCATATATATATATATATATATATATATATATATATATGCGTATGTATGTATGTGTGTATATCAAATTTATAACCATCTAAATAATCAATTATATCAATATTTGTTTTGGAATTGTGGAGAACTCATTTTCACACAAATGAAATATCACCCCAATACAACAAGCTATTGAAAAAGTGTTCAATAATTATTTATTGTTCATTTTCTATATTTATACGCTGTTGCGATTTCGATGGAAATACTATCATCATCAGAGTTATAAAAATATTTTATAACGCATCCCTCTGATGATAATGATATTGCTGTCATAATGTATATCAGTTTATAAATAAAAAAGTGGATAATAAATAATTATTTAACACTTTTTCAGTATGTAGTATTATAGTGACAATTTATTTGTGTGTACTCTTATATTTCAAATTTAAAAATTAAATAAATAAAATTTATAATATTACAATAATAAAATAAAATGAGGAATGGTATTCAATAATATGTTTTGTTTTTACTTTACTTTATTTCTGAGTTTGCTTTTAAGTAAAATATGCATTCAAATGAAATATTTTGAATATCTTATTTCCTCTAAAAATTTCTAGAAGATAATACCTTGACTAGCATTTTTTTTGACAAATCTTAAATCAGTTTCTGTTATATTTTGCCATATAAATGAAAATATAATTTTATATAATTATACTGGCACGAATAATATATATCAAATAAATAAATATAATCACGTTTCTTAAAAAAAAATTCAATAATGAATCTGTAATATCCGACAAATTATTTATATAAAACATTTTATTTTCATTTAATTTATCTTAATGTTTATATATATATATATATATATATATATATATATATATATATATATATATATATCGTCTTGAAAGGTGAGATGAAAGTGAATTAATTTATATGGATGTTTAAAGGTATACAAATCAAGTTTAAAAAACTATAATACAATAACACATATTTCTTTTTAAGCAAATATATTATAAAGCTGAAAAATTTAATAAGTAAAAGATAAAACAATTGTAAATTCGTTCACATTTGTACATTTATAATACTATTTACTCATCATAAATTTATGTAGAGATGAAACAAATTAATGAAAGCAAATATGTAACGACATCACAGAAAAGAGAATATATATACTATCTATGGGACAATAAAATTTCGCTGATTTGTACTTCAAAAGCGGTATATAGATTGTAGATTCTGGTTATGTATACTTTTTGGCATTACTCGATGTGAAGACATAAATCTACATATGTCTGTCTGAGCCGCAAACGATGGTTAGATCGAGATATAGATTTTTATCTCTGATTCTCAAGGTTTTAATCTTTTTGTAGATATTTTTGTTTTTATTATATTCTTTTTAAGCAAATCATACCTTTAATTTACTTGTAATGGACAATATATATTTAATTCTTAGAAATATACTGAAAAA
>CP092089.1:21017625-21062625 GCA_029203775.1 Neoneuromus ignobilis | reverse complement strand
AAAGAATTTTTTATTCCACTATAAATTTTTGCTATTTTAATAAATATTTTTATATTAACAATTAATTTACATACATAAAAAGATAATGAATGATATAATATATTTTGTAAAATATAGAGCAGCCCAAATGAGACTAAAGGATTATAAATGATAATAAAGAAATAAATGTATGTCTAAACCTTACAGTTTCATTTGGGCCTCTTATGTATTAGATCTACCGGAAAGTTCTGTCTGTTTTTGAAATAAAAAAATAATACATTTTCAATATATTTATTAATATTTACTGAACAATATAATTTTTTCTTCGCTACTAATAACCTCTTTTCAGCATGATGGTAATTTGTGAATTTCATTTCTGCGCAATGATTTATCTTTGAAACTTGAGATGTCATTATCGGACAGAATTTTCCGGTAGACCTAATATTTAAAAAGTATGACATTTTTATAAATTAATATCTTTTAAACAAATGATAATTTATGGAAAATCTTCTTAAAGTTATTATATATGGAGTACATGATAAAACATTATAATTTTGGAAAATTACACAATCGATTTTATAAAATTATATATATAGATATATATGATATTAAAAAAAATAATTTTGTATTTTCTATATAAAAATATTATCTATAATTAAATAAATTATTCTTTAATATAAAATGAGCATAATTTTAAATTAAGCGTATTTGTAATATTTATCGACTTTCAAGAAATACAAATCCTTATTAAAGAAGTAAATTGCTTAATATTTGATACAAGCACACGGTACGATCATTTACGTTGGTTAGGTTTTATGTATGGAGTAATGTATGAAGTATTTCATTTGCATATTATTAATAAAGCTACATCTTAGTCCTGTAAATAAAATATTTTCCTGACTCTCCAGCTACACTGTACCGCAATTAATTTTAAAGCGTAATGCTCGCATTTGTGCATACGGTAAAATTTAATTAAAAAGGTTTGTTTTTATTGTCTTATTTTCGAGCAAAATTTACTCTCCGGAGAACAGGATTATTATAGAATATAAGTAAGTATCTAGGGTTTTTAGGTTTCAAGATATTAATATATAAATCTTAAGTATCTGTATGATAAATATACTTTATATTATGTTATTTTTAATATTGTAAACTTTTACGAGCTCGAGTATTTTTAACAGTCAGTAAATAATTAATGTATGTTAATTTATAAGCAAAAAATATAAAACTTTTTTATATGTACGTAAGTTTTAATGAATTTCTTAAATACATAATGACATTTATTAAACGTTTTATTAAATATTTATTTCCTTTTTTATTTATTAAAGCTAACTATTTAAATTATAACTAGAATTTTTTCTCAATTTTTTCTCAAATGTCATATAAAAGTTAAATCTAGTAATATATTTAAAACACAAACAAAAATAAAATGACATTTTATTTTTTAATTCAAATAAATTTAATATATAAATTATTGGTCAAAATTCACAATTGTTTCTCTTAACGTAATTAAGAGATTTATAAGAATAAATTAAGTTATATTTTTTTTATGAAAATCAATAAAAAAAACAATATTTTCTCTATATTTTTTTATTGAACAATATATCATTTTACGATTATATGTAACATATGTTATATAGTTAGTATAAAGTATAACGAAAATGTAATAAAACACAGTAGTAAATCGTATAATATAAATAATGGTCCCTAACTATAAATGCATTCGGAAATTGGATTAAATAGGCGAATAAATAGTAACACTGGATAAAAGCCAACGAATACTTATCTCAAAACTGCACAATGCAGTAGTACACTAAACAAAATGCCGAAACATTCAATTATTCGATTCGAATGTCGAGTGTACTGATTTGGTTTGAAATACTACAATACATATATTTTATTGTCGACAGAGATTTAAATATATTTATTCTATTTTACATTTCTATTCAAAATATACACACATTTATATATATTTATGTGAGTACGTATGTGTATTATTATTAATAATAATAATCATAGCCAAATTTTCATTTTAGACACTCTAAATTAATTTTCTTAAAATTAACAACAGATATTTATTTGAAATATATATATATATATATATACGATTTTTATTTGTAGGTGGAAATAGCTTTCTGTACAATTAAAATAATTGTTTTATAAAAAATATTATCAATTAATTTTCATTAACATTTTTTATATTTATTAAAAATGCATGAAAAGAATTTTAAAATATGTAACGAAAATTTATTTAAAAAATACAGTTTAAAGAAAAAAATAAAATATATTTTGAAAATAAATCAAATATAAAAATAAATTCCATTTTATACGTACATAATACAAAAGTGTTGAAAATATAATGAGAAAATAGAGCAAAAAGAGTGTAATATGTAAATGCACAAAAAGTTACTTTTCTCTTAGGTCTCATTGTCGTTTTAAATCACGAGGACGTAAAAACAAGTAATACGTTTTTTACACAGAAATACAACTCTTATTTGTGTTAACGAGAGACGTATATATATTTAATTTCCTAATAATTAAATAGTTATTTATTTAAAATGATTGAAAATATATTGATATATAAATTTGAATTTTAACAATTTTTGTATATAAAAATTATTAATTTTTTTTTAAATATTACATATAAGATTCTTTATTAATAAAAAGTAACAAAAATATAATGCTCGATCTTAAAATATGTTCTTTGTTTAATTAAAAAAATATTACAATGTTTATGTGTAAAATGAAAATATATTCTAATAAAAAATATTTGATTTTTTTTTATATATAATATCAAATAAAATAGTCGTCGTACTATGTAAATAGTTACACGTTTATTTCAAAATTAAAATTTAACAAGAAATCTGTATAATTGAATATTCAATAGACCATTATAACCTAATGACTAATAAGTTGAACTAGTGACCAGTGTGTCGTAAGTTCAATGCTTATCTTAAAACATTTATCATATTTTATTGCAAAATCGATTGTCTTTATAACTTCATATTGGGGTTGTATATTAGACTAAGAATTCTATTACTAAATGAAAATATCACATATAAATTTCATTAAGTAAATTATAATATTGATTATTATTTGATATTATAAAATAAAAAAAAATGTTTTTAAAAATAATTATTTTAATATGAGAATAAAATGTTATACTTTTTTTAAAGAATGATCATTATTTAAATTAAATTATATTCAATACATGTATTTAAATAGTAAGTGTATGACAATAACTGTGTAATTGAAATTTTGGAAACAGAAATACCAACAAATTCAATAATACATCCAGTAATATGACTCAAATTCTGTATTGTTTAAAGACTGAAATTATACAGATGATATTCGGTATACATTTGATATGAATGTGTGTGTGTATCTTGACAAAAGTGAAGTGGTATTTTGAAATTTATCGAACGAAAACGTTGGGAATTTAGATAATATCGAAGGAGGTTGTGGCTGTGCGGGTACATCCTTGAAATGGAATGTGTGCTGCAGGCAAGCAAGCAAGCAGTTAGCTGACAAGTCTACAGTCGATCCGACCGACCCGGTTTCTGTGGTCTACAGTGGGTAGTCGGGGCACAAGACCTTCAAGTATGTCAAACTCTCCCGGTCGGTGTCCTTCCCCGTCGAGTTGACGCAACACGCCATAACGTCACCTGGCTAGTCGCTTTGCTGGCTCGTTGCTGAAATATTCATTCTGAGGCGATATTTATTAAATTCTTTAAATTTGATGCACTCGCCCATAAGTATTCCTATCTTTTTATACATTGGTGCTTTACATTTTACAATATCTCGCTTTTTAGTACAATCTATTATACAAAATTAATTCAGTTGATTTTTAATAATTTTATTCGGAGATATATATATATATATATATATATATATATATATATATATATACATACACACAAATACATATATTTATAAATAAATACAAATATACACCCATATCAGTGAATGAAGTAATCACTAAAACACATTTAGGCAGTTTTCTTTCTAAAACTTCGACAGTATCAAGTCTTACATTGTATAGAGTGGCCCAAATAAAACCAAACGATAATAAAAAATAGTATATGATAGTAAGCAATCAAATAAATATCTTTCTAAAACCCCTAAATTTCATTTGAGCCATTATAAAAAATCTTCAGAGTTTGAAAAAATGAAAAGTTTTACAAAATAAAAATGTCTATATATATATATATATATATATATATATATATATATATATATATATATATATATATTTAACACTTTCATAATGGTTGAAAAATTTTAAAATTTACTTTGCTTTTTTAAATTAGGAATTATAACTTATTTCTTCAAGTTAAATATTTTTACTGAAAACTTTTATTAGTTATTTTATATATCTTAATAAATATATTTCGATTGTTAACACATATTCGTCGGGTAACTTTTTACACCGCCATTCACCAAATGCCGGCATTTTTTGACACTATCTGTAGAAATGATATGGTCTATATAAAACTAATATAACTTGTTAGAAATCATATATTTTTCAGTGAAATCTTGGAAAATGATATAAAACAAATTTATCTTTATATATAAATTTTTATTTTTTTTGGCTTTCCTTAGTTAAAAAACTATTAAATTCACAAAAAAGTTTAAATGAATTTCTAAAAACACAAAGTTATTATTCTCTTTTTTTTAGATGAAGTACATTATTTTTGAGTCTTTAATTTTATAAATAATTAATAATTTTTCAGTGAATGGTACTGTTCAAAACATGTGCCAGTATGAAGGGGAATGTTGAAAAAGTCACATACTGTCACTATCATTATTATCAAAATTAGTTTGTGGAAAATCTGCCTCACAATCAGATAAAATGCCTGCATATATTTCATTTTTGTCCTCCATTTTAGGTATATTTTATTATTTGATAAGAAAGGGTAAAAAAATTAACAATAATACAACTAAATTTGTTTAGTTATTCGAACATCCGAGCGCTTAAACTTTGATAAAATTCTTTTATACCCAATACCGACTTATACAGTTTTACTTTGTTTTTGATTACATTTGCACCGTTATGCGATTCAACTGAAGCTAAAATCAGTTCTCTCATGGCATTATCTCTGTTTGGTTAAAATTATAATTTAATATACTCAGAATTAAGACAACAAAAATCAATTATTCTCTGTAATATACAAATGACGAATTTTCGTCATTTGGCTGTGGGTGATTTTTTGGAAGATGACGAATTTTCGTCAAGCGGACGAATATGTGTTAATGATAGTTTAAAAGAGTACAATACATAAAGGAATATAAATTCATTCTGCAAATATTACTCAAAAATATTTTATTTTTATTTAATACATAAATTGTATATCCTACACCTATTCCCCGATTGACACTGAAGATCGGTTCCTCAAAAAACCGTGTAAATCGAAATCGTGGATTTTTATACGCAAAACCGTGTAAATCGAAAACAAACAAAAATGTGCATAAATCAGTCATTTATTTCAACGTAAAATAAAAGTAAGATACCTTGAAAAACATAAAAATAACAGTCCATTCATAAAATGACAAATATATAAAGGTATAAGTACGAGTATGTAATTCATTTTATGGAAACAAGAAATATAAGATCTTTAAAAAATTTAACCAAAAGTTTAATTACTGTCATCACTTTTATAGACTATTAATCTTTTCTATGAGACTTGGTAATGAAATCTGTAATTAACAATTGTGTTTGGTTTTTGATTAAATCTTTATAGACCTCCTCATATTGAGTTAAGCATTTATTAATATCTCTCTGAAATCTTGATCAGAGAACGGAATTAAAAAATGACTGTAGAAATATGTATGCAACCAAAATGTTCATTTTTATCAGTTTTCTTTTTAAATCCGTTATTTTGAAAACCGTGTAAAAGCGAAATCGTGTAAAAAAGGTACCGTGTAAATCGAGGGATAGGTGTACAAGTAATTTTTTAATCTATTTCATATTAAAAAAAGTACATATTTAAAAGTTTATAATATTATCATATAGAAACTAGATTTTATTTTATATTTGATTTTACATTAAAAATTTTAAAACTTTAGACTTTTAGAAATTACATTTTAAAAGCAGTTTTCATTATTTGTTAAAAATATTTTTGATTTGTCATATGACATTATGATTGAAGACTTTTATTGAAAATAATTGTCTTAATTAATTACGAACTCTATCGGGTGGATCAAATAAGGCTGAAGTGTTTAAACATGCGTTTACTTACTTACTATCATTGACTATTCTTTACTATCTTTGAGCCTCATTTGGACCACATTACAAAATATTATCGAATATATTTCAAAAAATTTACCATCGATAACCATCATTAAAATACTATTGAAATTTTCTTAATATTTAGCAGTTATATAGTGAAATAAAATAATAATTAATATTGGAATTGTGTGTAAAATATTGGATTTTATGAAATGATTGTTTATATAAGTTCGTCTAAAATATTATAAATAATTTTTTGTACATATGTAAAAAACAGCATTGTCATATGTACTTATACTTTAAATGTACCATAATAAAATAAGGCAAATAAGATATATCGTACTACGTTTATAGATAAGGGTAAAACATTTCGATACCATGTTATTCAATTTATCATCTTCGACTATACATATATATATATATATATATATATATATATATATATATATATATATATATATATATATATATATATATGAGGAAATAATAAATATAATAATATTCATTATTTTACATAGTTGAATTTTACATAGAATAAGAAAATGAAAAATTAATTATTGTTTAAGTACATTGCGTAAATTTGAACCGTAATTATAATTATTTTCTCATCTTGTACGTTTTATATACATATTATATATATATATATATATATATATATATATATATATATATATATATATATATGTATATATTTTTTGATATGTATATACTTTTGTGTATATATGTATTTAAAATAGCGACAGAAAGAGTAATATACATACAATCCAGATTTGCATGATACACGAGCACCTGTGATCCGTGATTACTAATTTATGTGGCAATTAAGAGAAAGCATTCATTATGCATGTTACTGTAATTTAGCATCTGCCTGTGATAAATAGGTTGCATGAGATTATATGAGACCCTGAAGGGACACATCCGTACTAGAATAACAGCTACGAGGACTACGTGATACGTGTTTCTGTTGCTGTTCTCGATTCCATACCCAGTAGCCATCAACTTATCCAAGTAATTAGATTGCGGTAAACTTCTAATTACAAGAATCGGCATCCAGTTTTCATGATGACTGTCTCGTTATACTTATATTAGCGGTTGACCCGTGACTTACTCTGCTAAATTAAATTTATGTGTAAAGTTCTGTAAGTTATGCTATTGTAAATGGCGTCTTCGTACAGTTACGTTAAATAATGTCGCTATATTTTATTCTTAATGTAGTTGTGACACAGATAAATGAAACTATATTACAATAATACCAGAATACCATTTTTAAACTAGCTCAATTGAAGTACAAACGTTTTTAGTAAAGATGCATTAATTAAAAAATAAAAATAATATTATATCTTATATATATATATATATATATATTCGATCAGTAACATAATGTGTACATTATTGCCTGTCATGTGAATATTGAATTCGATGCTCAGTGGAAGAGTCCTCTCAAGTTAAAATTGAACATGTTACTGAAAACTGAATCTCGAAAACATAATTATTATGGAACTCAAAGACAAGACATACTTCATTTGGTTGGAATTATCAGAGAAGCTGAGGAATTACATTTTATATATATATATATATATATATATATATATATATATATATATATTAAACGATTTAGTAAAATTAATTTAGAAAAAAATATTAAGAACCAATTTTTTCACGTTTGTTAAAACTTTTCTTGTGATTTTTGTCTCTTGAATTGTTTTGTTGTATGAACTTTGTCTAAAATGATCAATTTATGTTCAAATAATACCTTCACGTATATTTTTTTTTCATTATCTTTCGTATGCCAAACTGAATACTAAGATTTCAATCGATTTTTTAGTATGTGTAAAGACTATATTTATTATATTTATATTTTTAAGAGAGAATAAGTTTTTGGTTATAACTTATATGACGTTTTATTTTAATATGTTATAATAATTTTAAAAGAGATAAATACCAAATTTAAATAAAGAAATCATTTTGTATTTTTTCCAAGTCAAAATTTTACGTGAAAAAGTCAATTCCCTATATTTATTAGACTTGCAAAGGAATTATATATTATAAATTGTTCTAATTCAGTGAAGAATTTTTTTGCTGAGAAATATTATTTTAAAAAAAAAATTAGAAAAAGTGTTTGTTGAATGCTCAATAGTTTTAAATCAATATACCATATTTTAATATTATAATAAAAAATGTCATTCTGAAATTATCATTCAAAACACTAAGTTGTTTGAATTAAGATATTTTATTAGATTTTCAATATATGTCTTACTTATAGAGTTTTATATATTTATTTTCTTTATTCAGTAATTATGAAAATAAAAATAACATTGTAATGCAATAATAAATATCTTTATTTTAAAAATGACCATTCTTTAGAAAATGATTTACAGTTTTTAAATGATTCTTTGTGCATATATATATATATATATATATATATATATATATATATATATATATATATATATATATATATAACAAAGTTAATATAACAATATTAAAAATAAATAATTAATACATTTTTTTTGACAAAAATAAGATAATTATCAAAATTCAAAAACATAAAAAAACTTATTAATCTTTACAGGATATTTATGACAATTTTATATATTGAAATTTATTAGTTTCCACATTTTATGACGGTTAAAATATTATTTATTTTGTTTATTTTATTGAAATGGAGATGAAAGCAAAACCTAATATTATTATATATTTTATTGAAATATATATATATATATATATATATATATATATATATATATATATATATATATATATATTATCATAAATAAAGACCCTGAAGATTTCATCATTCTAGATAAAGACCTCAACTAACATTTTCCCATTCGATTAATACAATGCCTTCCTCTTCTAGTCCATTCTGATAAATTTCTTTATTTTTCTGTTCTATCTCTCCATGGATCATTACAAGGACTTTGTTATATATTTATGTTATATATATATATATATAAATACGAGGATCGTTTGATAAGTATGGTAAAAAAGTAAGAAAAACTAAATTGAAAAATTTAATTAAATTGATTAATTAATAATTTAAATTAAACAATAAATAAATTTACCATACTTATCAAACGACCCTCTTATATATATGTCAATAATAACTATAATACGGTATAAATAATAATTTATGTAAAAAAAAGTATTTTTAGTGAAAACAATTTCATTAATATATATATATATATATATATATATATATATATATACATATATTAATCTATTTTAAATGGAGAGAAATATATAATATGATTTAAGATAAAGAAATCAATTAATAAAGTATTAATCATTCTTAGAGCCTTTTAATGGCATTGCCATCGAAATGCACATTATCCGACTACTTTTATAAACAAAAAAGTGAACAATAAGTAATTATTGAACACTTAATGTTCTATTGTGGTGTTGGGGATAAAAATTCATTTGTGTTAAAGTGAACTCACCACAGTTCCAAAACAAACAATAATTTAATATTGTTCTAAAAAAAATAAAAGAATGTATAAGAATATTTATTTTTTTAGTTGATATAAATGGAAAATTAAAACTTAAAATTGTTCAAATTGCAAGATATATTTTATTTATTTATACATCACAAGAAGCTAGGGATCATAAAATGTAACCAACAATAAATACATTAACATACATTTTATGTATAGTAGAAATACAGATCTTTAATAAAATAAGTAAAAACTGTAGAAAACAAATACAAATACTTAAAAAATAAATTATCCACATGTTTTATGTATGTATATTATACCTCTTAGCTTGATTGGCTTGTAGAGTGTGCTGCAGTTGTTGAAGTACATAGTTTATTTTATTTTCATCGTACATTTTTCAATTTAATCTTTTAATACTTTTATACACACATATGTATACCTTTATATGAAAACATATATGAAATCATATTTAATAAGATATAAATGTTATTTTATTACACGAGATATAATTCATTTTTAAATATAAACTATATATATGTGTGTATATATATATATTTATATATATATATATATATATATATATATATATATATATATATATATATATATATATATATATATATATATATATATATATATATATATATATATATATATATATATATATATATATATATATATATATATATATATATATATATATATATATATATATATATATATATGTGTATATTTATGAATATATTATATATATATATATATATATATACAATATATAATATTTTTACGAAAAATAAATACGATAATTTAAGTCTTTTCTATAATAATCAATAGTAGGAAAAAGAATTAAAAAATATTTTATTGTAAAAATATAAAATAAAATATAAAATTTGTCTATATGTAAAATAAGGTACATGATGTGTTATTGAATATTATTTTGTAAATAAATAATAAAAATTACCGGCTGTTGTTATTGAATTAATGATGTTAAAAATATATTCAATATGATGTATTTTATTTTATGAAATTGCTTTCATTTATTTTTTAAATCTCTGGAAATATTTATATTGGCTCATCGTATATTTTGTAATTTATACACACACACATTCACACACACACGCGCGCACACATACACACACACACACACACACACATATATATATATATATATATATATATATATATATATTATACTGGTATATTATTTAATTTTAAATAAATATTTTTTTGATATAAAATAAAAATATTTACTTTTCATGTAATTTCATGACAACCTCCCCATGTTTTTAATTGTTTAATTTTTCTATACAGTAAAATAATAATAATTAAATTACTACTTTTTTAATATATTACATTTGATATAATAATTCCTTTAGGGCCTGTTTATATATATATATATATATATATATATATATATATATATATATAACATTATTTTTTTAAAAAAATACGTTTTAGATTTTTTAATATTGAAAAAATTAATATTTTCATGTATGATGGAATTAATAATCCTAAAATGCAGATAAACAAATTACATATATTAGGGGGTTACTTGCATGAAGTTATTACATTAATTCTAAGGTATACAGAATAATTTCCACTAAAATATATTATTATTCGTGCAGATGTATTTTTAGATTCCATTACTAAAGTGCTGATGTACTAAAACTGCGCGGTGGTTTCTAATAACAGGAAAATATACTCCTATATTTACGATGCTTTTATATGGTTTAAGCTCTTAAACGTTTTGTGAATATGATCATACGCACTTCTGTGCACTAATATAAAATACTCATACGTACATACACACACACACTCATACATACACTCACACACACACACAAACACACACACACACACATATATATATATATATATATATATATATATATATATATATATATATATATATATATATATATGATTAGAAAATATATTTGTAATATAAGAAACGACTTAAAATGTAAAATAATAGAACATTTTATAATACATTATTAATAAAAATATTATTTTTAGGAATGTTAAAAACTAAAAAGTTTATTAATTTTATTATAGTTATAAAGAATTAAAAAATGTACAGTTATTTATAAAAAATAATAGAAATTATATTGCAGACGAACGTAAAAATTAACTAATATTTTACTAATTGATTAAGACATTATTAATATCCTACAATATTATTTATTAATAGTCGATAATTTTTTATATATTTATATTTTATCTTGTGTAGTTAACAATACTTTTTGCATATAAGATAATATTATATGCATTTTTTTTAGGTAACTATTTTATATAAATACTATGATTTTTCTATAAATATTATTAGTAAATAAATATTTTTGCTAAATTTATTTCAAAATAAATTTAACAAGAATATCTTATTTTTTAAACGTACATATTTTGAATCGATTGGTTGTTTGTGTTCATAAAAAAAATCTAACTATAAAAATTAAATTAATCTATATAAAATAATATATTCTTTTTGAATTTAATTTTTATCTTAATTTGATTTTTTGGTAATTATGAATAATAAAATAATTTTTATTAATTTTTTTATTTTAATGAAAAATATATTTTAGTTAAACATTCTGCTGTCTTTATTTTTTTTAAAAAAAATTAGAGTTATATTTAATATATTTTTGATACTATAATTTATTATAACTAGTAAAATAAATTCATTCAATAATTTTAAGAAATATTGATATGAAGTAGTATTCAATTTAGATTGACTTAATTAAAACATGCAGATGTTTATTTAAAGATACACATATTCATTTATCAAAATGATTGACACTTTTTATCCTAAGGTATAATGAAACCATAGTCTGTGTCTTCTTTACACCCACACACACACAAATATTAAAAATACAACTCGATTTGTACATATATTTTATTTATAAATATATACATTTTATATATATATATATATATATATATATATATATATATATATATATAAATTTTATATTCCGTACATATAATATTAGTATAAATAAATAAAACTTCAATATGAAAAACTTGCATTTTTTACTTTTCAATTTATTTTATTTCAAATTGTTTATAAAAGCAACTTAAATATTTATTTAATGGAACTTTTTCTTTCGAACTTTCTCTTCCACTGGTACTTTTTTTAGAAAAAATTGATGTTGGTAGAAACAAACCAATAAAACAATACTGAAACTTTCTAAGCGTGAAAAAGTATATGACGTATAATATTTTAATAATAATTTATAAATCTTAATACAATAAAATATCTTAGTTAAATGTAAAAATATTTTCTCATTTATAGCCAATAATATTGAAATCAATGTATTATTTTTAAATAAGTTTTATGAATCTCGTGTATTTTTATATCTGTATTATTTATTTAAATTGAGTATTTGACAAAAAGGTAAATATTTTTGATTATTATATATATATATATATATATATATATATATATATATATATATATATATATATTATTTCAATATTGATAAATATTAAATATTTATTTTTAAAATTGACTCCTTGGTTGCAAAATATTATTTTCATACAAATATTCTATAAAATATTATTTATATTTTTAGGGCTCATTATGTTTGTTCAAAGTATTAACAATGTGAATATTTTAATCTCTGTGAATTGCACAGTAATAATAATTTTAATAAATTTGCATACTCACAATATATATATATATATATATATATATATATATATATATATATATATATATATGGGTGTGTAAATATTTGTGATTTAATGTGCAAAATGAAATAAAAGTACTAATTGCTATATTAATTGCAAATGTACGCAAAAAGCTTTGAAATATGTAAAAAATAATTGTTTTAATTCGAGAATGAACAATACATACATATATATATATATATATATATATATATATATATATATATATATATAATATGTATATATATATGTATATATATGTATGTATATATATATGTATGTATGTATGTATGTATGTATGTATATATGCATGTATATAATTTATACTGTAATTTTCCGACATAAAAATTCCATATTTTATAATTTAACACATAAAAATAAACAGTATTTATACGGTCTTTTATTTTTTCATAGATATATACGTATATATATATATACAAAACAAAGGTAGAAGTAACAATAATTTGCATATTTGAGTGACTTTATTCTTTGGAAATAATAATTAGCGTAAATGATTGCATAAAATGATATGGATTTATATCTGCTAGAATAAATATAAAAGTGGATTTTATGAATACATAGAAATGAACATTTTGTACATAAATGATTCGCTATTGTGTAAAAATAATATTGAAAATGTCAATACTAAGTATTTAATTACTTATCTTTATTTTTTTATCCGATTCGAAATAGTTCACATGTACGTATAAAAATAAAATAAAATATATAGTCATAAAGTCGTTACTTTTAAATTTTAATTTTGAATTCGAATATTAAATTTGAAGCAATACGCATCAATAATTCATTAAATTAATTAAATTATTGTCAATCTCATTATAATATTAAATTTAAGATTTTATATATATATATATACTTATGTATATATGTATGTATGTATTTATGTATTCAAAAAATAACTGTATTAAAAAACGAAAAATATTGCTATAATTAATTTTGTATACAAATGATTGATTTTATATCGAGTATTTGAAAAAGAGTCATTAGTGTGGGATGTAGCTTTTATCACCGGTGTGGTATGAGAGAGTAATAATTGGAAATTATTATTAGTGACCTTT
Organism: Neoneuromus ignobilis; assembly: GCA_029203775.1. NCBI lineage: Eukaryota > Metazoa > Arthropoda > Insecta > Megaloptera > Corydalidae > Neoneuromus > Neoneuromus ignobilis. Next base: position 21,048,244 of record CP092089.1, on the reverse strand, counting down.
TAAATAGTTACGAATGACCTTATTTACACAATAGCTCGAATAATAATTATACCATAAGAGATTTAAATAAAATTTGCGTTTATGAAATATTTTGTTATTAATTTATAATTTATTGTTAAATGTACAGAATAGGATTCTAATTCTAATTTATTCAATTTACTATCTAAACTTTTAATATCTAATTGACACCACTTGTTTTTATGAGGTTTAATGCTTTTCCTTATTTTTTGATGTGGGTTTATTTGTAGTAAATGAAGTTTGGAGACTTCATGTTTTCAGAAGTCAATTAAAAATTTATTGTCTTGTTTTACTAGTTCTATTTTAATTTTTATTTTACAATGTTTATTTAAATTTTTTGGTCGGGAAGTTATTTATTACTAATTATTTTGAAACTTTAATAAATTCATTTTCATAAAAATGAATTATCACTTCGAACATTTCGAGATATGAGAAAGTTTTCAATAATCACTAAGTGTTGTTCACTTTGTTGTTTATTACAATAATAGGCTAATTCGCATTTCGATGATAATTCCATCATAGTTAGAGCATTGTGCTACAAAATTTTGTAAATTAGTATTAAATATATTTAGTTATATATATATATATATATATATATATATATATATATACTCGTATATATCATATATACGAAAGTCGTTTGATAAGTATGGTAAATTTATTTATTGTTTAATTTAATTAATTAATTTAATTAAATTTTTAATTTAGTTTTCCTTACTTTTTTATCATACTTATCAAACGACCATCGTATATATATATATATATATATATATATATATATATATATATATATATATATATATATATATATATCAGTATATATATATATATATTATCATATTTAATATATATATATTAATAATATATATATATAACATATATATATATATATATATATATATATATATATATATATATATATATATATATATATATATATATATATATATATATATATATTATGGCAAATATGAATTTCGCAGCTATGTACAAAAAAAAAAAAAGTGGAAGGGAGATACTTGCCAACCTATATATATATATATATATATATATATATATATATATATATATATATATATATATATATATATATATATATATATATATATATATATATATATATATATATATATATATATATATATATATATATATATATATGCTTGTGTGTATATGTGTGTAAATAATGAAATTAAAATGTAGAGATAAATTAATTTTTTTTCAATTTATTGATTAGAATAAATTGAAGACAAACTTCTACTATGAGTTTTGGAGTTGTACAATGAATCTTAAACATTTAAGTAAATATTATATGTACCATATTGGTTTCTATTTTTAATATAAAATAATTTTATTTTACTAAAAATATTTTATTTTAAACAATAATAAAATATTAAATAAGAATAGTGAGTACAACCATCTGTGAGGTACTTGGAACTAATTAAAAACACATTTTATTTATTGTTATAAATGAAACTTTTATTATTTTAATGAATTTAGATTATTTTAAAACATATTAATGTTTGAATCTATATAGATAATGATATGTAGAAAGATATGTAAGTGCGTATTTCTTTTAAATAGTTTTAAAAATGTAAATAATCAAATTACAGTATATTTAAAACGTACTACATTATTACTAATGAACAAAAAGTCGTATACAGTTAAAATAAACATGCCGTAATTAACAAATTTAAATTTTATATCAACGAACATTATACATATAACAAAGAATTTGCTTTACTTTAATAAATTATGACAAATTTTAATAAGAGATAATGTATTATTTTAATTAATAGCAAATATAGAACTATTTATAACGTACAAATAAAATGATAAAGGACATCCAGAAACGAATAAACACCAATCAAATGAGATGTCTGCACTGGAGTTTTAATTAGTTAGCATTTCGTGCCATTGTCAAGTGTGTTTGGCTACCATTCCGCCAGTTTTGTTTCACATCTTGAAGGCGTCAGCCCTCCTGGAGCGCTCCTGTGTCAGGTCTATAGCAACCCAGGAGTCCAAACGACAAGATGAATGTTTAGTTAATTAGTTGTAGAAACGCACGACTCTTGTTACGCTACACAAAGCGAGTTAATCAAACTGAAATGTTATATTGGTATGTGGAAATTGTAACGATATACGCGGTATTTGAGGATGCATTAACCATGATTTGTATGAGTTTTTATATGAATTTTCTACGAATCTTAAAATATATATATATATATATATATATATATATATATATATATATATATATATATATAAGATGACCCAAATGAGATTGGCGTATAGTAAAGGATAGTAAATGATTGTAAGGAAGAAATGTATGTCTAAACCCTTCAGTCTCATTGTGTTATCCTATATATTAGCGTATATACGATTTTAAAATCTCATATTTCTGTTGTCAATATAAAATATTGTTAATGAAATACAAATAATATTAATATTTTCATTTTCAAATAAATGAATTTTCATCCTCAATACCATAAGATATTAGAAAGTGTTTAATACTGACTTATTATTCACTTTATTGTTTATAACAACAATAGCCCTAGGCGCATTTCGATAGCGATGCCATCATTGTCAGAGTATTGTATTAATTTTATAACACAACGCTTTGATGATGATGACATCACCATTGTAATACGCATTTAACTTATTGTTATTATAAACAAAAAAAGTGAACAAAAAGTGATTATTGAACATTTTCCAATATCTTGTGATGTTAGGGTGATAATTCATTTGCGTGAAAGAGAATGAGCCATAGTTTCAAAATAAATAGTAATATTAATTATTACAGGTATATTCCCAGATACACACATACACACACACATACACACACACACACACACACACATATATATATATATATATATATATATATATATATGTACGTGTAATGTGTATATGAAAAAATAAAATTTATTATTACTATTATTTAAAAATAAACAAAGTGAAGTTAAATAAATTTTCATGATTTTAAAATAACAAAATATATGTCAAATTATTTCGGACAAAAATTGAAAATAATATTTTTTTCATTTCTTTTTATAAATGGCAAAAAGTAAATAAAATAAATAATAAACGTAAAATATTAAAACCAATTTTACTGTTAAACTGAATAATAGATTATAAACTCAATTATAATTTGGTATAGATTTTATAATAGAAATAAATTAATCCTACAATCTTTTATTATTTAAATAAAAACTATACTTCAAAAATAATTATACATTTACAATTATAACTCTGTTCTCTGTCTGAATTTTTATTAACATGTACAATAATAATATCTCAAATATATTTTAATTCAACAGTTCAATAATTGTCTAATGTTTACTTTAACTTTATTATGTATACTATATTCTCGAATATTCAACATTCATAATGAGCGGTTATATTAAATCTTTTGAGGATGATAAAATCGCCATTTAAATTATCATATGCAAATTAAAAATGAACAGTTATTAAACACTTTAAAACGTAATAGTATTTTGCGTAGTGATTTATTTTATTGAAAGATTTAAGAATATAATTAAATTGGTAAATAAAGAAAATAGAAACAAAAATACTTAAAATATGAATTTTTATTCCCAACACAACAATAGTTATGAAGTGTTTAATGGTCACTTTTTGATTATAACAATAGTCAGCTGATGTGCATTTCGATGGCGATGCCGTCATCGTCAAAGACTTTTTGTTAATGATGATGGCGTCGCCATTGAAATGCGCATCAGCCGACTATTGTTATAAACAAAAAGTGAACAATAAGTGATTATTAAAAATTTTATAACTCTTGTGGTGGTGGAGGGAAAAATTCATTTGTGTTAAAGTGAATCTGCCACAGTTCGAAAACAAACAATAATTTAAAATATGCATTTAAGATTTGAATTAATTTAACATTAACTTGCATTTTAGTTAACAATAATTATTTAAAATAAATAAAAATAAATGCATAATGTAATGAACTGATCTTAAAAAAAACAAATATGTGTATTTTGTATAATTAAACGAATTTTTTTATTACATAGAAATAAAATGGTTGTCTTTATAACTATTAAACATTTATTTTAATATATAATATGCGAACGATTATTGAATACTTATTATATAGGGTTGTGATTATATTTTGAAATAAAACCTATATAAAATATATTTCATAATTATTATTTTTTATGTTAATTTAAATAAATATGTATATATATATATATATATATATATATATATATATATTATAAAAAATAAGATAAAATAATAAAATATATTTAATAAAATAAATTAATAAATCAAATGTAAATATATACAACATTGTATTAGACATATACATATGTAGAGCTTATCAGTTAAAAGATGGAACTTTACGTTAGTAATTAAGAGACTACAGCAGTTGTAAATGATGATAATGATAATGGCGACTTTACTTCTGGTCTATGAGGGTTTAAATGAACGTAGTTGACAAATTACAGACGACAATAATATTAAGATTTATATTAACAATTTATTACATTATATGAAGAATTTCATACTTGTTATAAGTTATTAATTACATTATTTCTAGTGTAATATTTTAGTTTAATGATACATTAGTAACAGTTTTAATTTGTTTAATAGATTTATTAAAAAAATAATCTATTATAATTCAAATTATTTAATTGTACTTATGTGAATATTTTACGTTTTATATTTTTTATATGCATTTAAAATATTGATTATTCCTATAATTAAAAATCGAATTAATTAAATTAAATTATATTTTAATTTGATATTATTAAAATTCAGTTTAAATAAATATTTTTATCTGTTTTTTTAATTTTATAATTTAATTTTGTATAAATTGTTATAAAATTGTATTATACAATTATCACATTTTTGTAAATTTTTACATGAAATTAAAATAAACACACAATCAATTTTAAATTGAATTTAAATATTTAAAAAAATTATGAAAGATTTACATTCATTTGCTATTTTTTAGAAAAAATGATTGATATATTTTTTTACAATGTACAACTATTTTTAACACATTAGTGTAAAATACCACATTTTAAACATTCAAAAAGATATTTTAAAAAGTCTACCGTATACATGATGATGTCATATAGAATAGAATTGTAATGCTATAAATTAATGATGAGATTTATTCGAGCGTCGTGAATCTGCACTGCTAACCACGAATCCACATAAGATGGTGGTGGTACGGGAAATAATCCTCAACTACCAATTAGTGCCGCTGTTTCTTCGTTCCCCTGTTTACTTTTTCATATTTACATTAAGACGCGGTGATATCGTTGGTTTAAGCGTATAAACAGTCGAAGCTTCGAATCGACAAAAACAGATGTGGCTCGTATTTTAGATATCAACTTTCGAAACTCGGATGAACTGAAGCGTGCTTAGCAAATATTAACTCGCGATATATATATATATATATATATATATATATATATATATATATATGTATATAAATAAAAGATTATGTATATGGCAAAGAAAGTCCATACCTTTGATAGATATGTTATATATAACTGTGTAGTATATAATTAATTATATGTAAATACCAAAATGTGTACATACTTGCAGTTTCTTTAGATTTATTATAGTTATTTATTACGTTTTTACTGGTTCAAAATATGTAAAATATTAATGATATAAGAATTAATTGATAATATAAAAAATATAAACTTTTAAAATCAAATGTTTTTTAAATTGTTATTCTAAATGAAATAATGTTATCGACTTATTATTCTTATAAAAAATGTAGGATTAAAAAGTTATGATTGGCGTTTTTAAAATATTTGAAATAATTTATTTTTTATACCAGATACTCCGGCCTCTACTTATCGACCACTGAATTTCATTTTATTTAAAATGTAAATAAATTATAAAATATGAAATATTTAAAAAGCTATTTCAAAGCTTCTGTGTATGTTTATTATATTGCTATTTATATATATATATATATATATATATATATATATATATATATATATATATATATAAAATAACAATATAATTAAACATTCATTTTGTCCGAAAATCTGTCCGAAAAGCCTACCTGAAAATCTATCTGTTTCCATTTATTGCTAATTTTAATATTTCATAAAATTTATATTTTGTTCGTTCTCGGAAAATTTTGGAAAGTTCGGAAACAAAACTTTCACATAACGCAAAAGCGGAGGCGAAACACTATTATTTTTTAAATAAAAAGACATGTATTTTTTCATATAAATGTCTATTTTATTAAAATCTATAATATATTAACTAATTTTCTTTGTATTGATAAGTATACTAATTTTTTTCAAAATTGAGAAATGATATTGATATATTAATATACATATATATATATATATATATATATATATATATATATATATATATATATATATTAATATATAAATCAGTATTATCCGAAACAACAATAACTTTAGATTCTGATGAATCATTAATGAATGGAGGCGTATTCTAATTTCGTAATTACGCTTTAAACTTAGTTTATAATTAATAACTAATTTGAAATATCAGTTCATTAAAGTAATTTATATTTAATTGAGTTGTATTATATTTTTTAAAAAGAATAAAGAAATCAATAAAGTATTTTTAGAATATTTTTTGGATATATCATGTATATAAATTTAATTAATAGAAAGTAGTTATTTCATAATGAAGTATGAAATAATTTTATTATAAAAATTTATATTTAATTTCTATTTATAATATATAAAATAATTCTATTGCATAATTATCATTAATCTACTTCGATCGTGAACAATTATCTTCGAACTTTAACGATTGCAAATAAACATCATTCACGATTGCAAATGTCATGGGAGGAGCAAGCAAAGCAAACGGGGGGCCTAGCTCCCAGGGGGTCGGTAAGCAGGGGGCAAAGCCCTCTGTTTTAATATAAAATTAATTACCATTATAATATAACATTTAGGTAGGTTGATACCAATATTTTATTTACCTTGTTTAATTAATTATTTAATTTATTTTTTTAAAAAATCAATAGGAAATAATTGTTAGTATTTAACTAGAATTTATTTAAAAAGTATCTTATTTTCAGATGTGAACTTGAAATGGTAATTACTTTTCCAAAATGATTTTTAATTTATATTTTACAAATTTCATATCCCAGAATTTTATAAATTTTCTAATATTTATTTTTACAAAATTAATATATTTGAACATAAATATAGAATAAAAAAAATATCTGAATAAATAGATATTATCATAAAAGCCTATAACAGTTCATTGCTAGGCGAATGCTTTATTGATTGTCATTAGATCATCTTAAATATTTTTCCAAAATTGTTCCATTGTTTCCTATCCATGTCTTTTCTCATCCACACTCACTTCCATAATATTTTTTTAATATCATTCCTCTATCTTTGATAGGATCTTTTTCTGAGTCTCTTTTTGTCTCTTGGTTTTATTTTCTCAATAATTTTTATTCATCTATTGTCTTCTCTTTATATATGTATATAATTTCATAAAGTATATTTGGTTTTTTCTTTCTTTTTTAAATAATCGATAAAATGTTATTAATTGAATTCAACATGATTCGTGTATTTAATCTGCTATTAAATAAAAGATTATTTTTAGTAGGAATCTGAAGCTATCCAGTTTATATACAAAATACTATTCTATATTAAAACATTAAAGACCACATCACGTTTTAGGAAGCGTTTCCTAATCATGAGACATTTGTATGCTAAACTCATTCAAAAGTGTTCTGAAACTTGGTTTGATAAGCTTGGGAATCGTACGAAAACTAGATGTTAATATAAGCTGCTTTTATGCGAACAAGAAACACCGATATTATATACATACACATTTCCATAACATAGAAATACATACATACATATATATATATATATATATATATATATATATATATATATATATAATTACAAATGTTTATGTATTTAATATAATGTCTATAGTTCTATTTAAAATTAAATATACTGAAATAGCTGTTTTCTATGAATTTAAGTATTTATTTTGCCTGACATGAGTGCTCTTTGAATTCATTATACTTGTATAGTTGTATATAGATACGTGTTTCATACATTTATTTTGCAATGTTTTGAATTAATTTCCCTTTACACACACAAATATATATATATATATATATATAAAGAGAGAGAAAGAGAGAGATATTTTAATTTTCAAAGTAGAATAAAAATATATTTTTTTATTTGTTAAAAAAATATTTGTATTAGTACACTCTGTACATTGTTGTGTTAATTTATAAATTTTATTGTTGTTAAAATCTTATTTTTGATTCAAAAATAATATATTTTTCAGATTTTCTTTCTTTACTTCTTTTTTCATACTACAAAAATTGTTCAAATTCTTAAATAGATGTAAATACATAGATGATATGTATAAGAAATATAGTGAAAGTTCTGAATTAAAATAGTTCATAAAACTGTTGTTATTTTATACGGATTTTTTTATTTTTGTGTGCGATCTAGCATTATTAAGGAATTTATTGGTCTTTTTTCTATAATATATGTCAGTTGTAACTTCCTCAATATGTATCATTTTTATCACTTCTATATCATATTTTTTTTATTTATTATTCATTACTTTTCAAAAAGTTCTGTTGAATAATATTTACTGCTAGCCACTAAAAAAACTTTTTATTAAAATTGAAGATATATTTTTAATATTAATTTTTTATCAATTTGAATTAATCAAATTTTCAATTTTTTTCACAGATATATCGTTGAAAAATTTTATAACTTTCATTTCAAGGTTAAGAAATATATTTATATTCAGATATACTAATAATTACTTTCTAATTTTATGTAAAGTTTGACATTTTGATTTATCTTAACAAGTATTTTTATTCTAGAACACATACTTTTCATACCGTTTTCTCTAAATTGTGTTTTTGTAACAAAAATAATTTTTGAATTAATACAAACTAAGTTATTAATATTCATTTGTATTTTCCACTTTAACACTTTTAAGCTGATAAAAGTATTAATAAATATTAAAATAATTTTAAATAAACAAAATTATATACGTTTTTCATTTATATTCAAAAAATAGAAATGTATTTATATGTGTGTAGAATTTTTCTTTAAATCCAAGATATAACGAATTGATTTTTATTAAATGTATATATATATATATATATTTGTGTATGTGAGTATGTGTGTGTATTTTATTTATGGTATAATTTATTTCATTGATTATTTTAAATGAATAATAGGTATAAATAATAAATTGACATTAATTGGATTTTTTATTTATTATATAAAAAAATCCTCGTCCAAAAATTACATTTACCATATTGTTATTTTGTTAAAAAATGTTGTCTTCATTAAATTATGTTTTTATAAATGATATGAAATTTAAATATTCAAAATTTACATATTTTGATTACTTATTTTGTAATTTTTCGTGTTTCTTTAAAAATTTACATTGTTAATATATTTTGTATTTTTGAATAACCTGACAGTTTCGTAACTTTTATTGGTATTCTTTTCATGTTCGTTAATTAAAAAAATGTAACATAGAGAAGAGTACAAAAAGAAAAGAAAACTAAACTTTAATATTGATATCGAACATTCTTGACGTTGACAAACTTAATCCCTCCAGCGAACTAATATTAAGCGAATCTTCTAGAAACGTTTTGCATAATGCGTAATCTCCGATTTTTCTTAGAGACAAACTTCAAGGTAAAAAAAATCTTTTATAGCACATTTTATGAATGCTATAATTTCAGATCAGGGTGTGAAAGCACACCTTTATCACGTGAGAATATTGAACGGGCGCCACAAACATATCCTCACGGGACTCCTAGCGGACTACCTTGCCCCCGAGGTCGTTAAAATGTCACCCCGTAACACCACTTGTATATTTTATGGCAAAAAATAAATTTCAGACTAACGTGTGCGTAACCACAACTCCAACATTGCTGTGTGGAGGCAGTTACCGTACTTTTGTCAGTGAAACAAATAAATAAATGGGAAGCGAAATGGAATGAATTGTTGTTATTCTATTCCTTTTTTGATGCTTTAAGAAAAAGCGAAAAATAATTAGCACCTATATATTTTTTCTTTTATTGTTAGACACATTTTATAATGAAATTCTGATTGTTTTAAAAAATACAATGGATTTATTCTCGTGAAAGGTTTAATATATATATATATATACATATTATATATATATATATATATATATATATATATACATATTATATTTATTTAAAGAAAATAATTATATAATTATGGAAATATGATATACAGTTTGTTTTATATTAAAATATATTTGTAAAATTTGTAACTTTGATTACTCTCACCAACAGGATGTTATTTAATTGTGATTTCAAATTCGAATATGTAATATAAATATAATCAGTATTATAATTTATAAATATTAAAATGAAATATTAATAACATTGTTTATAATTGTCTATATAGAAATTATATTTAAAAAATTTAATTTTGAACTGAAAAATAAAACATTAGAAATATTTATAAAAGTAATAACAATCAAAAATCTTTTGTCTTTAAAAAATAATCATCATTTATTTTTTTTTCGTAATTCTCATTTCCCCATTTTTAAACAAATATAAATATTATTTAACTTAATATTATTTTCATATATTATTATTTTAAAATAAATCATTTAAAAAATGTAATATGCTATTTGTTATGAATGAGTTTTAAAAGTTATATTTTTCTATTTTTATAATATTAAGTAACAAAATAATTATTTATAATATATATACTTGTTGAAGTATAATAAATGTAAAGAGAATTAATTTAACAAAATTGATTTAACTTTGAGAAGTTTACTAATTTTTTATATAGAGTGACCCAAATGAGGCTGAAGGGTTCAGACATACATTTATTTACTTGCTATCATTTATTATCTTTCAGTTTTCTTTAAGCCATCCTGTATTAAGAATGAAACAATTTACAATTTTATAAACTAACTTCAATTTTCATGCCTTCAAATATTATTTCACGCATCTGTATAATTAATATGTTTAGAAATTATATGAAAATTGTTCGGAATAAATTAAATATTTTCTGTATTATAAATTATTTAAAAAAATAGTTATCAAATATGAATAGAATAGTAAAAATAAAAATATATTGATTGTATACCAAAAAATATGAATAAAAGTGTATGTGTGTGTGTATGTGTGTGTGTGTATATATATATATATATATATATATATATATAATCAGATATACGAACATTAAGACAAATTTCACTAATTGGTTTCTCACATTTGACCTTTACATCGTGATTAATTATTTTAAGCGCCTCGTGTTTACCGTCACGCCAAACAGTATCCTATCACATTAGTAAGGATCACTTATGGGGCCATGTGTTTATATGTGGTATATGTTGAAGTATTGTACAGACTGAAATGGATGTTAGTCTATTCGGTTGCGGTGGATCATACATTGTACTGTTACTGCTTCGTGCGACCCATTCCATAGAAGACGTCACGCTTCTAGTAGCAGCAGAGCACTTAGCTCAGGTGTAACGCGCTCTCACGCAGCGAGAGTAGTTCACCACATAAAACACCCCCTGTGAGCTCTTCTCACAAATAAAGAGCATTAACTAAAGAAATACTTATTTACTGGTTTCTTTGCGAACGGTATTTCAGTGACTTGTTTATTACACTGAACGTACGTTTTTTTTTCTGCTGCCTCAAATTGGTTCCATTTTAGCTTTTAAAGATTGCTACGATATATAACATTTTATTTGAGGCAATTTACTTTCTTGTGGCATGAAATTGAACACCGTTCCAGTACAGTTTCGAGACAATGACAAGAAAGTAGGGCAGAAAACTCATAAGCAACAAATTGTTTATTTTATTTTCAAACATAATTCTTTTTGAATGTAATGGGATGTACGTGTGTAGAATTTCGGATTATAAATGATAGATTTTACTTTATACAACAAAAATGTTCAAACTTAGATTAATTTTATATAGCATTTTGCAATTGGAAATGTTTCTATTGAAATGTATCGTTTTTATATAAATTAATATATAATAAATAAACAGAATATTCTAATATTTTTATTATATTGTGAAAACAGCATACCCAATCGAACTTTCTCTAAAATTTTTAGTTCTATAAATTTAGAATTAGTTATGTATTTGTTTTTGAGTACTTTATTTAATGTAAATATACAAATAAAGCGAACTTCTCAAAAAAATACAACGATAATAAAAAATACTGTTGAATGAATAATAAAAAATATCACTCTTATTTAGAACGTATGAAAATTAACAAAGTTGTAATAGTTTAAAATGTTTCATAACGAAATATTACTTTTCATAAAAAAATATATTTCTTTCATTTTCACATCAAAAATGATAAATTATTTAAAAATAAAGTGAAATATTTATTAGATATTTAAACAAATGAATAATATTGTATTAAATTAAACATCAGTTAATATATTCTTAAATTATTAATTTAAATTAATATATTTGTAGTATTTATTAATAGAAATAGTCTGTAAATTCAATTTTTGCAAAAAAATTAAATACTTGAAATATATGATAAAGTAAAATTTTACAATAAATAAAAATTGAAAAAACTTGATGTGAATTAGTAACTATAAGATAATAAGTGAAATTATTAACTTAGGAAAATTGGAAATATTAATGTATTTATATATATATATATATATATATATATATATATATATATATATATATATATATATATATTTTACTTTGAGTAAAAAGTAGAAAAAATTAACACAAAATGATACAAATTTCAATCTTCTTTAATCACATATAAAAAAATATAATGACAGCAACGTAAATGTTTATTAATATATATTGATTATATTTATAAATAGTATATATAAAGATAATGTGTTTACTTATAAAAATAATTGATATAATTTATTGTACAAACCTTTTTTTTAAAAAAAACACTATTAATATATAGAATCTTCCCAATTCCAATAATCTAAATTATTTTCGTTTTATTTTACATAAATAAATGTTATCATGTCTTTATACCATCTAATTTTGACGCTCTTTTCTTTAAATCAATAATTTCTTTTGTCCATGAGTGGTCTTCTCTTCTTGCTATATGAATGACTTATTTTCATTTTAAACATTCCATTCTTATTTTTAATACCAGTAATTTTTGCTTGTTTTCCAATCCACTCATTTTTCATCTTAACTCTACTTATTCACATATGTCTTTCTATATTTCTCTATGTTGTCTGAAATCGATGAATTAATCTGAAATTTGAGACCAATATTTCACTGCTCTAATTAAAAGCAAGTAAAATACTTTCAAGGAAATATTTTCTTTTCAAAAAATTGAATAATCGATTTCATGATATAGAAATATCTTCCAAATTAACATTATGTCATTTTTATTCTCCCAATTATTTTTTTCATAAATGTTTATTTTATATTATTTTACTTTAAACACCTATATTGTTCATAATTTCTTCAATTTTTATTCCTTTTAGTTAGATTTTTCTGAACTGTAAATTTACTGAATATTATGTTTGTCTTGTTAAAATTTGTTACTTGATTTGATTTATTAGCGTATTTTTTTTAATTTTTTTCAGGTTTATTTGTATTTGTTGAAAAAATAATGTTAGCAAATCGTTATTGACTAAATATCTTTATCTTTATTTTTATTCTTTTAGGTTTTAATTAAATGCTTTAAATATTTCTAGAACTCTTATAAATTTCATTTGGTGGTATAGAACTGCCTTCACTCACTTCTTTCAAGATTTTTAACTTTATTGCTTATTCAATGCATTTTATATTACTGATATACAAAGTCAAATGCTATATATATATATATTTATATATATATATATATATATATATATATATATATATACATATAAATACATATACATATATGGTAATCCAAATGTGATGCCTAGATTTGTGTTTTATTTAAAAGAAACTATACCCATGGTTCTTTTTAATAAAACACAAATCTAGGCGTCACATTTGGATGACTCTCTCTTTCTCTTTATATATATATATATATATATATATATATATATATATATATATATATATATATATATATATATATATATATATATATATATATATACATATATATATATATACATACATACATACATACATACATATACTCTTCATATCGATTTACTTTATTTCAATATATTCATTACCTTGAAAAAGGTACAAAAATAAATATCATAAAGTTCTTATTTATTTTTAAAATGTCTTTTATGAGTTATTTCAATTTGAAATAATGTCAGTAAAATAATATTTAGGAATAAAATTGTACGAATTAAAATTTAACACACACGCACATACATACATACATACATACATACATATATATGTATCTATGCAAGTCATATATATGTATATAATAGTACTAAATAAGTATAAAAAAATAATACAATTTCAGAAAATGTGAAATGGGTATTCAAAGAATGTCTATATAGACCAGATATCATCTAACTAAATAGAACTCACTGTTATTTTAACGCCTATCCTATTTTATATGTACATTGTAACAGTCAACTTTTACTAAAAGGATATTTCATGCGTGATATTTGAAACCATAATATTGTAGAAACACTGTATATATTGTACAAAAGGGTATCCATTTCTGCTCTCAGTAAAATATTTATATTCAATTTACATTCTGCTAAAAATATTGGTTTATCTCAGTAATAACATTTCTTATTTTTTTTTGGTTGTTTTTTTAGTTTATGTTGTATTTAATTACTTAATTTTATATTAGTTAAATTGTTAATAGTGAGATAATTTTTCATATAGATGTTTGAAGCAATTATAAAAATATATAAATATACGAGGGTCGTTTGATAATATGATAAATGTATTTATTGTTTAATTTAATTAAATTTTTCAATTTAGTTTTTCTTACTTTTTTACCATACTTATCAAACGACACTCGTATATCCATATATTTACATATTTAAACGCACACACACACACACACACATATATATATATATATATATATATATATATATATATAAATAAATAGATAATAAATTTATATGTATATAGCATGTTTTTTTAAGTGTGATAGAACTTAAAAGTTCTATGAGAAGTGAAAGTTCTATCTAACTTGAAAAATATTCTTTATATGTAGGTATGTGTATGTATGTATGTATGTATGTATGTATGTATGTATGTATGTATGTATTATATATGTAAAAGTGTTTTTTTAAGTTAGATAGAACATTCGATAGGGATTCAATTTAAAATTCTATCACGCAAACTTTTTCTCTCTCTCTCTCTCTCTCTCTCTCTATATATATATATATATATATATATATATATATATATATATATATATATATATATATTAAAATACAGAAAATACTGAAGTACGTTATAATAACAAGTAATGTACTTAATGTATGAATAAAATGTAAATAAGAAGTTAAAAAAATGCAGAACTCAATTATAGAATAGCGTGCAAAAGATTAAAAATAGAGTTCTTTTTTTACAAAAAATAACATTTTTTTAATATTTATATTTATTCTCTAATACAATTGACTATAAATCCATTATGTCTGCTTTTTATATTAGACATATATTTTTATGTAGGTGGTTCAAATAAGTCTGAGAGATAATAAAGGATAGCAAATTATAATAAGGAAGTAAATGTTTTTCGAAAATCTTCAGTTTCATTTGGGTCACCCCATACATTCAATAAAATTTTCAATATAGTCATCACTTAACGATTCCAATTTTATCTTAAGAATTCGAATAAGACATGAACATTAATATTTTTTCCCGTTGAATATTGAATTTATAAACGACTAATTATATTCTATCAAATTATAACCTAATGAATTTGCAAGATATTCAATTAGTTGTACTCAATTTTCAGTTCAACGTAGATTTCTTCAATGTTACATTAATTTGTTAATATAATTTATTTTAGATTCTTTACTCCAAATAATTTATTTGTTGAGTCTACAAAATATAATAGAATTTTACTATTCTGTTTGAAAGCATATTTTTATATAAGTACAACAAATTAAAGTCATAGAGTACAATAAATTAGAGACAATGCTCTTTATAATGAAAACTCTCCGACTAAGAAATATATCAATGTGACTTATAATTTGTTATATTTCTGAATTATGGATGTCTAGTATTTAATTTGCTATATTTTTGTACAATATATTTCTTCATTCAATTCAAGTTTTTGTCGGTTTAGATAGTAATGACCATTTATTTTTTAGTAGTTAAAATTTATTAATTTTTCTTTTTGTTTAATGAACAATTATTATGTATATATGAATATTTTATTTTTAGGTTTTTGTTAAATCTTATTAAAAAAGATAATGAGTTATAAAAATATTTTTCTTTAACATTATTCTTTAAAAAAAATTGTTAGGTTCATTAATTAATAATGGTTATAATTTAAAATTATTTAATTGCAAAATTTTAAATTAATTTATTGTTTTGCATGTAAAATTAGCTAATTTATTTTGTATTTTTTATTGTAATTCGTTTTAAAATTGTATAGAATTTGTAATATTTTTCTTTAACATTACTCTTTAAAAAAATTCTTAATAATAATAATAATTTAAAATTATTTAATTGCAAAATTTTAAATTAATTTATTATTTTGCATGTAAAATTAGCTAATTTACTTTATATTTTTTATTGTAATTTGTTTTAAAAATTGAATATACATTAAGTAAATATTAAACATGAATATGTTATTAAAACTATGTTATGTATTTTCGTAAAAATTAAATTTATCAAAATTATCAATTTCAATTCAGTTTTTGTGTTTATATGTGTATGTGTGTGTATTTATATATATTTTGAAGAAATTTCATTTTGTTGTTCTAAAAAAGATGTTACATGAATAAATGTTACTCTAATGACGTACATATAAATACGTGTTTAAATTTTTAATATTTTTAAAATTAAAATTTTGAACATTTAGTAAATATATACTGTATTTTTGTATATCACTTTAAGACACAGATGTAAACATTTTTTTACAAGTCATAAATTTTAATCGAAACAAACTAGTATTCTGCAGGGGAAAACATACCCATATTAAATTTCGAAGGTGTAACATTTTCTTAGTTTCTCTTCTATCTGACTAAACGCCGTGTTCGTAATTCAAAGTCCCCCTACGCCGAGAAAACAGTTTTGACATGTTCTGACAAAAAAATTCGCCCTATAAAAAATTCCATCTGTTTTTATTCAGAATAATACATTCTTTTCTGGTAATTCAATCTTGTTTACCGTACATTGTCCGCTATATTTCTTCTCACATCAGTTATCACATATCAATATTTTCCAATTTTCCAATCTGGATGCGGCGCGCAGGAGCTATGGGAACGACTTTCGAAGATAGATGATGTCTATGGAATGACAAAACTGTCATCTTGATAGACCTTGCGACGATTGAACGTACAGAGCTACACGACCATAGTCGAAAACTGCGGCATATGTGTTCCGGCCTGATTGAATGAGACTCATACTTCCTCTTCAACATATATATATATATATATATATATATATATATATATATATATATATATATATATATTGTAGTATATATTGTCGACACGGTAGTGCTTCAGTCAGTCATCTACTGAAACGTGACAGGTTTTTCATATCAGTAATAATTTGTCTATTCGACTACGCCGGATTTTCATAGCGAGCGTGCAAAATTTTCCAATTTACCAATAATATATATATATATATATATATATATATATATATATCTTAACGTACATGAAAGGTTTGTGTTCAGATTCTTAAAAAGGTCCAAGTATTTCTAAAATGTCTTCATTGCTAACTTTATATTAAATTATGCAATCACTCTGTTTTTAAATATTTAACTAGTTAATTTTTACAAATAATATCAAAATTGTGGACAAAATAACTTTGTTAGCCAATGTTTGTAAAATAAAAATCCTTTTTAATTTGAAATTCTGATTGACATCACTCTATATATATTTATAAATTTTTTTATAAAATATATATAAAAAATTTCAATTACTATTTATTTTTTTAAAAAAGTGATAAGATTACAAAAATATCCAAAATTTCAATTTTAAATATAAAGACTTTTCTATACTTTTTGTTTTTAATTTCAATTTACCTTAAATTATTTAAAATTGTCTAGAAAATAATGAATCTGTTTATATTATAATTTGTTTAATTATAATATAAACCTATGAAAGTGTGTAACTTAAAAAACAAAAATTTCTTTTCAACATCATAACATTTTCAAAGAAAGATAAAATACAAATATTACAACATAGGATGGTTCAAATAAGATTGACGGGTTTTAATTTAATTTACTTGTTTACAAAAATGCGAATAAAACAATAAAAACAGAGAATATTATTGATACTTTTGTAATAAGTATTCACTATTATTTTAGAATGATATAATTCTACCAGAGAATTCGCCTTTTACTCGTTAACCCCTGAACTTGGTTCTGTTTAACAATGTAAATAATTTATAAAAATAAAATGTTTAAAAAGCTATGTTAATATTACTATGTAGACGATGTTTATTATATATTGGCGGTTTAATATGCATTCAAATCTAATATTAATACAAATAAAATTTATTTTATCCGAAAAACTATTCAAAAAGTCTGTCTGAAAATCTATATTTTTTAATTTTTTGTTAATTTTAATAGATTATAAAATGTGTACTTCGGTAATTTTCAGAAAACTTTGGAAAAGTTCTGAAATTTCTTTATCTTTCTATACAAAAAATATTTCCATCGTAAAATTAATGTCATTAATGCTCAAGCTACTCTGAACATGAACGATTACCTTCGAAGATCACGATTGTAGATATGAAAATTTCAATACTCATCACCTTGCAATTTCAATCGTTAATCTTCGGAAATAATCATTCAAGATCAAAGTAGATTAATGATATTAAATTTGCCATGGATTTTCTTATATATAGTAACAGATAATAAAAAAGAAACTTTATTCATTTTTAGTTGTGTATTTTTTATAGTAACTGTTAGTAAGTAATTTTATAATGAATAATAACATATACTCAGAATTTAAATCTATCACTGTAATTTGTTTAAAAATAAAATATTATATAATAACTCGATCTACATAACAAAATCATGAATTTATATAAAATTGTAGAATATGAAAAATTTAACTAATGAATAAACTAAGACAATTTTATACATAGTAAAGCATCATGATGGAAAAAGATTTATTTAATATTCTACATTAAAAGTATTCTCTTAAAATTTTTTTTAAAAAATAGTAAATATTATTACAATACGTAGATATTTAACATTGAAAAATTAATTTCTTTGTATATTAGCAATGTATACTATTTATGTCTTATGTTATATAAACCCTAATTTTTTAAATATATAGGTTTTTCGACTAAGCACTTCAGAAGTTTAAACGGAAATAACACAAAAAATATTTAATTAATTAGTTATTTATTTATTTATTTTTAAGAATATTTTATGGATTAATAATAGAACAAAATTTCACTCATATGACAACCACGACTTCTCTTGACATAGTGCATTCATTTAATACAATTTTTACATAATTGTGGTCGAATTTCATGAATTCAATGTTTATTTCCAATGCTTTTGTTGTTTATGATTTATAAGCATAAATCAATGATTTCACATAACTCCACAAAAAATAATCCAGTGAAGTTAGATCACACGATCTTGATGGCCAATTGATGCGCCCATTTCGTGAAACAATTCACTCATTTAACTTTTGTTTCAATAAGTCTATATACATTTTTATAATTTCTAAGTGCTGTTCAAATATTAAACGTTCCATGACAATTTTCCAAACTATATTGAGTTGAAATATCAAAATGAGGTTAAAAAATTCAAATATAACTGCCTTCAGCTGTCAAAGTTCTGACATGCTTATTAGAAAACCCTATACTTTTATATATTTACATAGAGCGGCCCAAATGAGACTGTAAAATAATAACAAATAGTAAATGATAGTAAGCAAGTAAATGTATATCTAAACCCTACTGTCTCATTTGAGTCATCCTATATAATTATTTATATTATTTCTTATTGATAGCTAATGCAATAAAGTATTTAAAATATATTTTTTAATGTAATAATTAGTATTTCGTTTCAAGTTCAATTTATAATAAAATTTAAATCTGTTACAGATATTAAAAATCTTTTATGATGTTTGTATATATATATATATATATATATATATATATATATATATATATATATATAAATAATAATAATCTTAAGAATGCAAAAAAGTTCCCCAACTATACGGTACAATTCGATTAAACATACGATTTTCATATAGATCGTGACAATAAATATTCGAAAAGAAAATACGTTACAGTACGTATTATTATATCGAACAGTCTCGAGTATTTTTATGTTCATGCATCAAAAGCAAAAGAAAAAACAAGTCTACAAATCGAAATAATATCTCAAGAGACTCGTAACATATGTTCTTCCTTTATACGTTGTAACGCCAGTGGAGGACTCTTGGATTACTTTTCTACAATAGAAACATTATGAACGTAGAGAAGTACTGCCACGTATACCAGTTGATCCGTATTCGTGAGTTTTTTTTTAGATTCTTACATTTATTTGCTATGTATAGAAAATACACTTTTATACAAATATGTTTCTTAGACATAAACTTGTTTCCACTTACCTATCTATCTATCTACTTTATATATATATATATATATATATATATATATATATATATATATATATATATATATATATATATATATATATATATATATATATATATATATATATATATATATATATATATATATATATATATATATATATATATATATATATATATATATATATATATATATATATATATATATATATATATATATATATATATATATATATATATATATATATATATATATATATATATATATATATATATATATATATATATATATATATATATATATATATATATATATATATATATATATATATATATATATATATATATATATATATATATATATATATATATATATATATATATATATATATATATATATATATATATATATATATATATATATATATATATATATATATATATATATATATATATATATATATATATATATATATATATATATATATATATATATATATATATATATATATATATATATATATATATATATATATACACACATGCATACGAGGGTCCTTTAAATATGGTAAACAAAGTAAGAAAAACTAAATTGAAAAATTTAATTAAATTAATTAATTAATTAATTAAATTAAACAATAAATAAATTTACCATACTTATAAAACGACCCTTGTTTGTATATATATATATATATATATATATATATATATATATATATATAGAGAGAGAGAGAGAGAGAGAGAGAGAAAGAGAGTAACATTTTAATACATATTTTTCATCAAAACTCATCATATTAACATAAAAATGAGTTACAGATTATGATTTTTTCATTTATTTAATGCTTATTAAAGCATTCGAAAAATAATAAAATTATAAATTTAATACACGTTTATAAAAAATATAATAATTAATATTATTAATAAAATACTATATTCAAAGTGAAACTTAAATTTTGTCTTAAAATTTATTTTAAGTTTAGATTTACTAACAATGCAATTATGTAAATATTAAAAATTATTAATTTAAACATGAATACTCTTATATCATTTCATTTGAAGTATAGGGTCATGCAAATGTGACGCCTAGATTTTTTTTATTAAAAAGAAACTATACACATGTTTCCCTTTACACCACCCTATATACACATGTTTCTTTTTAATAAAACACAAATCTAAACGTCACATTTGGAAGGCCCTATATTATTTTCGTTATATTATATATATATATATACATATATATATATATATATATATATATGTAAATAAACATTCGCATGCTATATATTAATTGTTGGTTGTATTAAAGCAGTCGTTGAACAGTAATTAGTGCAGACTGTTGACTAATATGTCATGAGTCCGGGAATCTAGACTTATGATATGTCAACTGTTATTAGATGGCTTATTTAATATGTCAACTATTATTAGTCGAAATGGATTACTAGGTTGTAGTCTCTACAATAATTTCGAAATCGTTCTCGTTTCATTATTTAATTACTTAAAAATTATAATTCAACATCTAATTTAGACATAGTTTGGTTACAGATCTAATTATGAAATAAAATGTAACATTTTAAAAAATATATAATAACGTAAAAATATTTTTCATCATTGGAATTTGATTAATTTATTAGTAAAATATTATACCGTAATATTTGCTGCAAAATATATATATAAAATTATTTAATATTTCTAACAAATATATTTGATAATACAGTATAGAATAATTAAAATAAAGAAATAGATTATAATAGATGATAAAAAGTATATTCTAATTAAAGTTTGATCAGTTTTTAAACTGTACAAAATAAAAAGACGATAAACAAAACACGTCTTTCATTTGAAAAGCACAAAACAAGAAAGCGCGTATTCTTTTTATTTGACACAAAAAATAGCTTTATTTATATATCTCCATCGTCTTGCTCGACACAATGCTAGTCAGGCGTTTGCTTAGACACTTCAGTGACCTTTTGTTCAGTCCGACCACAGGCCAGAGCTCGGAAGTTGTCTAATATAAGGAAGTACTTAACATTCAGCTCAACTTCATCCCAAGTTCCGGAATCTTTGCAATGGCTCTACCGTCTCGCTTCGGTGGCGGAGAGCGTTAGAGCGTTGTGTTTGCTTCTCAACATCTCTTGAGTCCATACAGTGTTTATGAATTTGTGATTCGTGAATTTCCGGTCGGCCAAAACTTGTTTGTGTGCGGATTTAGAACGTGTCTTTGAATACATTTTTATGATATCTTGAAATTATCAGACAAACGTGTGTGTGATTTTATATGATTGATTCAGTCTTTTGTTTAATGTTAATAATTTCATTATGTATTTTTCTAAAAAAATTACTTAAATTAATATATTTTCATATAAATATATATATATATATATAATATTTTATTCGCTTTACTTTATAATTAGTTTTGCAAAAACACTAAACAATTTAGTACCTGTGAATATTACAAAACATAATTTATAATATGAACTAAGAGATTTTATATTAGTACTGAAATTATATTTATTTGTTTACTTTTATTATATTAAATATATAAACACACATACATACATACATTCACACACCTACACTCACACACACACACACACACACACACACATATATATATATATATATATATATATATATATATATATATAATTGTGTGTTAGTTTTCATGCACATATACACAGTTTTTAGTTAGTTATATTTGAAATATATTTTTTATTTGCTCAAGTATAATATGAATATCTTCCTTTAAATAAAAACATTAACTATCATATATTTATGAGTAATAAAATAAAAGATATTTTTTTAATATTTACAGAAGAATTTATGTATAAAAAAGAAAAGTAATGTATGTATAAAATTACTTTAAACATGAAATATCTAAATGATATTTATAAATAAATATTAACAATAATATTATTGTTTCTAAATGATTACCAACATTAAATATATGTTATAATAAATATTATATTAAATTCAATTGTACCATATATAAAGAAATTTTAATTTTTAAAATTGGTATTAATTACAGTTGAATGTTATGTTTTGATATAATAATCGATTTTTATAAAATATTCATACATCTTTAAAAGACGGGACAGTAAATATTAAGTACTTGAACTTTTTATGAAAGGATAATTATTTTCTTTCATACAAATAAATTATCACCTACAAACCATAAGATATAAAAAAGTATTCAATAATTACTTATTATTTACATTATAACAACAATAAGCTACTTAAAGTAGCTAATATTAATTTTAAAGAAATAAATAATTTTGTGGTGGTAAGTAATTACATTTTTTATTCATCTTTATATAATGTTTTAATTTTCTTATTGATATATATATATATATATATATATATATAGGGTTTTTCAATAAGAATATCAGAACTTTGACGGCTAGTGGCAGCTATATTTTAATTTTTTAAGCTCATTTTGATATTTCAACTCAGTATAGTTAAGAAAATTATCATGGAACGTTTAACACTTCAACAACAATTAGAAATTGTAAAAACTTCAATAGATCTATTGAAATAAAAAGTTTAATGAGTCCATTATTTTACGAAATGGACATATCAATTGGCCACGAAGATCATGTGATCTAACTCCATTAGATTATTTTTTGTGGGTTTATGCTGATAAACCACAAACAACAGGAGTATTAAAAATAAACATTAAACGTCTAATTCATGAAATTGGATCACAATTATGTGAAAAAAGGACTAAAAATTAGACTAAACGAATGCAGTATGTTAAGCGAAATGATGGTGGTAATATGAGTGAAATTGTATTCCATCATTAATGCCATAGAAAAGGATTTAAAATGAAAAGAAATAATTAATTAAATACTTTTTTTCCATTTAAATTTAAACTTCTGAAACGATTATTGGAACACCCTATATATATATATATATATATATATATATATATACATAACAAATAAAAATATGTAACTATGATAATTTATAATAAATTTATTTCTAATTAATACGTAATTATAGGTAGAAAATATATGTTTTTTAATAAAATAAAGCAATATGAAAATTTAATATTCATGTTTTAATATATTACCTTTAATGGTGGTAATAATAAATAAATCAATTTTATACACCTATACGCACTGACAGCTCCTTTATTAAAGAAATTATTTACTATACCATAATCGTATCCGCATGTTAGTTATAAGAATTTATTGTGATTTCTGCAATTATTTTAACACACACTAAATATCGTTTTAATTACAAAATGCGATTTTATTTTTGATTACTATTAAAAAATTACTTTTCTATTGTACTATTACACGTATAATATTTAATGTTTTAACAAATCAGTATTTATGTCTTAGCGCTTAATAAACAAATCAATTTTATATGAAATTAAATTACTTTATTTTTAAATGACAGTAAAAACCTAATGTTAAAAAATTGACAAAAACATGTATGTAGAATAGGTAATTGATTGAATAATCGTAAAAAATATTAATTATTAATGTACGAGTAGTATACATTTTTTAAATATGTTTTTTTTTAATATTCCTTTCTGTTATTTTAATCGAAATGAAATGGAAAATAAACAACGGAATGATATAATATAATTATATAATATATTCTAATTAAAATTATATATATATATACATATTTATATGTATATGTATGTATATATGTATATGTACATACTCCAACGTACCTCTAAATTGTTGAAATTCACATATATAATAATTTCACGTATGTAAAACCCTACTAAACTATTTAATTTAATCAAGTATTCTTATAACTACTATTAATTTTCTCTATGTAAATAAAGTATAAATACATGAACTTAACTAGAAATACCCATATATATTTCCTATAATGATAAAATTAATTTGCAAAATTACAAAATTATTTAATAGTCTTACCTGCAGTAAACATCTGAGTACATAATGTATATCATTTTTCATTTAATTGAACAGAATTATTCTAATATTTTGTATTTATGATACCGGAAATAATTACAAATAATCTATAGCACCGTGTATAGTAATTACTGTAAAATTATAATATAATTTTCATCACATAATTTCCTACGTAGATAATAATTCATAAATCAAAGATAATATCTACACTTCTCTATTAACTCTAAGCATGCACGGCATTATGTTCCTGAAACATAGCTATATATACATATACATATATACATACATATATATATATATATATATATATATATATATATATATATATATATATATATATATCATGTATTCGTAAATGGTTGTGTCTCATTAAAGCGGTGGTATTCAAAATGACAGTGCTTTATTTATGGGCATTGTTAAATGCAGAGTATTTGAGCGGTTGGATGGAAGAACAAGCGTTGCATACTACATAAACGTTTATTGAATCTTTCACATACATGCTTAATGTCAGTAAATATTTTAATCACTAAATAGGAAAGATGTTAAAGTTTTTGATATTTTCAGTTCTAATTTATATTATTATTTGAATTTCTCTTACTATATGTACTGGTAGTTATAAAAATTTAAAAGTTTATAAATTTTGCACAAGTTGAATTAAAAATGTTAATTTCTCATTATTAAAAGTTTCAAAAAAAACCTCCTTTTAATACATGGTTAATTATTTTATATACATTTCTTATTTCTTTACTTAGTTGATTATAAAGTAGTTTTCGAGATTTTACTACATGATTTATACCAAAATGAATATTTTTTCTCGATTTTTTAGTTTTAAATATTCACTGTGATTTTATATCATATAATACCATGTAACAGGAAAATATTTAATCCTGTAGTGTTTTAACGAAAAATTAAAATAATAAAATTAAATACGAGTTAAAACTATATTGAAAAAATTGTTTGGAATATTTTTCTAAATTTATGGTAAAATACAAAAGAGTATATTTAAATTAATATGTATATATATATATATATATATATATATATATATATATATCAATAATAACCACTTTATATTAACTGCTAGATGAAGGTTTTTACCAAAAATTTCTACTTTTAGTGATTAATCAATTTTATAATCAGTTGCCTTTCTCTTCCATATTACATCGACAAATTTTTATTTATCTATCCAAGTATTTCTTCTTGAATCTTTTTATATTTATAAATTATTAATCAATAATATCTGTTGTTCATCGATGGCCTTCTCTTCTCTTTATATAGGGTTTTACAATTAGCGCTTCAGAAGTTTAAATGGGAATGAAACAAAAAGTAGTTAATTAATTAGTTTTTTTTTTTATTTTTAAGCACATTCTATGGCATTAATGATGGAACAAAATTTTACTCATATGAACACCATGACTTCGCTTAACAGTGCATTCGTTTAGTTCAATTTTTAGTCACTCTTTCACATAATTACGGTCTAATTTCATGAATTACACATTCAATGTTTATTTGTAATGCTTCTGTTTGAGGTTTATCAGCATAAACTAATAATTTCACATAACCCTATAGAAAATAATCCAATAGAGTTAGATCGCATGATCCTGGTGGCCAATTAATGGGTTCATTTCATGAAATAATAGACTCATTAAACTTTTGTTTCAATAAGTCTATTGTTTCCGTAGATTTATGGCACGTAGTACCATTCTGTTGAAACCACATATCGTACAAACCATTTTCAATCATTTTCGAAAAAAAATTCATTAATCATAGTTTGGTAATGCACTCTATTTACTGTAACGTAATCTCCAGCTTTATTTTGAAATTTTCACTATCAGAAGCAACATTGGCCTCACTTCTTGCATTTCTTAGTCTTACAGGTACTGCTGTATCATGTAGAGTAAAATTGTTATCGAATTTTTTAATAATTAGATGAATAGCACGTTTTCTTGGGCAACTGTGTTTACATATCAGAAAAAATATAAATATGAAATTAATTTTATCTGAATTTATAAATTTTAATTATGAATGGTAAATCAAAAAATTAACACATTTTAATTTTTATTGTATTGTTATTATTCTTGATATAAATATCAGTTAGTTATTAATATTTTATAATTTTTAAAAGAAGTAAGAGAAAATAAAATGAAATTATTTTCTTTTAATTTATATTTTATCAAAATTTACGAAGCTTCTTATGAATAGAAATATTTTTTATCAGAAACTCAAAGTTTATCTCTAAAATGAATTATCGTTCTAAATATAGTAAGTTTTTATTAAAATTACAGTTAAAACTGTTTAGTCACCTTATAATTTATTTCTGTCGTATATTGTAATAATAATCAAAATTGGTCGTAGTATATAAATTGTATGTACAACACGCAGTGTCACTAAAGTTCCAGAATCGGTTGAAAAGAGCTTAATTTAATTAAAAGGTATATTAATTGCTAAATTCTAATGTGGTTGCGTTCATATGTCAATGGAAACGTAATCATTCTTAAAATACAGGTATATGACATTTGATATAAATATAGAATTAAGTATAATAAATCTAATTTTATGAGCCTGAACTCAAAGTATAATTGCAATCCTCTCAAAATCATGCAAACAAATTAAACAGTAACTATAAATAATTTTTAAAAGCTTTTACTATGATTTTTGGGGTAGTAATTAATGCTACTGAAAATTAATATAGCCACACTGTAGTTATATATATATATATATATATATATATATATATATATATATATATATATATATATATATATATATATATATATATATATATATATATATATATATATTGGGTTGAACAAAAAATAATGCCGAAATTTCAGAAAGAAACAGTAATCATTTTTTTAAAATATAGTAAACTTTATTAAGCAGTGTATTGAGCATTTTAATTCGTAACTTTTTACCATCTAGCGGAGAGATTCATAATTTCATCCTCTAAGAGTTCGTCAAATATTTTGACAATTGCATTTTGCAAACATCCTGAGAATCAAAATTAATATCAACAAGCGAGTTTTGCAGAAATCGAAGCAAATAATAATTCAGTGACTATGATGGATGAATGAATACATCTCAATTCACCACCCTTAATTATTGACTGATAAGTTTTCTTAGTGGAAGATTACTTTTTTTCTCTTAGGTAGTTCTGGATCCTTCTCTTTAATATTTTCTTTCTATTGCTTTATTTGATAACAATACTTTTTAGAATTATTTTGTATTAATGGTAGAAGTTCATAGTAGAGTATTCTTTTCCGATTCTACTATATGCATAGCATGATTTTTCTTGGTGTATAAACCGGCTTTAGGAATGATTAATGGAACTAAGCCTAGTTTATCCTAATTGTTCTTTTTCTTCCAAATTATTGTAAACAATCCATTTCTCAATGCTCGTTAAAATCTGCTTTAAAAGTGATTCGTTTTTATAGCGTTTCTATTGTGAATTCGAGTAACTAAATCTCTTTCATTCTAATCATGCGGAATCTGATCATCATACCTAGAAATTGTTCCAAATTAGTGTAAATAGTTTTAATGCTGTATTTCGATATTTTCAATGTCTCAATAATCTCCCGTATTGTATAATATGGATTATTTTTAATTAGAGTAGATATTTGGTCGTTATCAATCTTTATACACCATCAAAGCATTTATCAATGATCAGATTAAAATCTCTTATCACAATTTTTTTCAAACCATTTGTTCGTTTACAGTACCATCACTACATACAACGAGTTTTTTTTTGTATTTCTTTTTGTGAAAATAAAAAACATAATTGCTCTAAAATACATTTTCTCGACACTCATTTTCAAAATAAGGTCAATACAGTGACAACATGTCTAAATATCTATATATTTTATAGATTAGCAGCAATACTTTGTATCGAACAATTCAAAAACGCTATTATTAAAAACTAACATTACTTTTTATCTAACCCTATATACATGCATAAATACACACACACTCACTCATATATATATATATATATATAAAGGATTTTAAGATTAGAATGTCAGAACTTTGACAGCTGGTGACAGCCATGTTTAAATTTTTTTAAGCCTTTTTCGACATTTCAACTCAGTATAGTTTGGCAAACTATCATGGAATGTTTAACACTTCAACATTGGTTAGAAATTGTAGAAACTTTAATAGACTTATTGAAACAAAATTTTAATGAATCCCTTATTTCTTGAAATTGGATCACAATTATGTGAAAGAGTG
The DNA here is from genome assembly GCA_029203775.1 of Neoneuromus ignobilis. NCBI lineage: Eukaryota > Metazoa > Arthropoda > Insecta > Megaloptera > Corydalidae > Neoneuromus > Neoneuromus ignobilis. The sequence continues at coordinate 21,018,440 of CP092089.1, read as the reverse complement.
ACTAAAATTGGACTAAATGAATGCACCATGTCAAGTAAAATCGTGAAAATCATTTGAGTGAAATTATATTCTATCATTAATACCATAGAATATGCTTAAAAATAAAAAAGTAAATAAGTAATTAATTAAATATTTTTATTTTATTTTCATTTAGTTCTGAAACGCTTATTTAAAAACTCTATATATAATATTTTTCATTTAAACATGTTCACAATAAAATGAAAATAAATGCAATAAACTAAAGTTTAAATACTGAATATTATATTTGATAGTGATTCAACGTAAGACATAAATTTAATACCATAAAATTTTTAAAAAATATTTGATTGTTTACCTTATTTTTTTAAACAAATATAAATGTAAATATTGTATTATACATAAACCACTTTCATCATGATATTGCAGGTATACTTCTCTCTTATTTGCATATTTTGTTATTACATGAAATAAAATTAATTATTTAGATAAAATAAAAAAATGTACATACATAGATTTTAATTTTGATTAATTTGTTTTAGATACACATTTTTCCAAAAATAAATCATATAATTAAATTATATATATATATATATATATATATATATATATATATATATATATATATATAAGATCACATAAAAAATATAATTGAAGATAACTGAAATATGAATAATGAAAAATATACAAACTTTATTGAATTTGTAAATATTTGAATTTCGATAGAAGGAGCGTATTTTATTTATTTATATAGTTGTTACATTTGACGTATATATATATATATATATATATATATATATATATATATATATATATATATATATACTGAATTTTCTTAT
>CP092089.1:20930125-21015125 GCA_029203775.1 Neoneuromus ignobilis | reverse complement strand
TTCTTCTTGAAATTAAAATGGATAAAAAATTGTTAACAGAAATATGTCATGAAATATTAAAATATAAATATTTAAAATTGAATATAGACGCTGACAAAGATCTATAAATTAAAAATTCACTGGCAGCTTTTACAAATAAAAAAAATAATTGAAACATACGAAAAAAAATAAATCAGATTCAATTTTTTCAACATGAATGGCTAGGTAAGAGTATTTGACATGCTGCCTCTGGCGCTAAACCAGGATATTGACACAAGGGTCAGTTGAGATTTCAATCAAGCTGAAGGCCGGAAATTGATTCCAGAAATCGTTGATTGTACGCCGACTCGACATAAGTTTTACTAGGAAAAGCACTTATTATAACGTATTTTACTTCACTTGTGAAATCCATTCACATGCCAAAGATTTATGTATTTTTATATTTTACTGTAAAATAAAAATTTCTTTTTACTATTTGTTTACGTACATTCATACATACATGTACATATGTATATATATATTTTCTTTCAAATATATATATGTATATGTGTGTGTGTTTGTGTGTGTGTGTATATATGTATGTGTGTGTATTTGTGCGTGTGTGTGTTTTTAATTAAATGATCAATATTGCTTTCAAATTATATTTACGTATATTTTTCATTTCATTTTTTGTTTTTTTTATTATTCGTAGTATATAATTAAAAATAAATTATACTCTTTCAACCTTTCTCTTCGTCTAGAACATAACTATTTTAAAGATTATTTAATTAAATAATTATTCTGTTAATATATATTAATTTTAATATTTTTTTAATATACGAGTCTGTATAGTACTGTTAAAAAATGATTTTATATTGGGACTATTTTTTATATATTTAAAGTGATTTATATAGTTATTTATATTAAATAGTTTAAAGTATCTAATAGTTTTTATACAGAATAGGTTGTTATTTTTTTATAAACAGTAATCATATATATATATATATATATAAATAAAATTAAAAAATATTTTTATAATTTTTGTATACAAAAAATATTTTGCAATGTTTTTCGTGATCACGTCATTGACAGACGTATTTATTTACCCATTATAAGAAAATAAAATGTGCAACAAACTTTTAAGCGAACCTCATATAAATTCAGATAATAAAAGCTAGTTTTGTGGATGTTATTTTGCCAGCAACATATCCCTTGTTTAGGGGCAGCTGTCCTATGAGAATTCCCCGAAACACTCTGTCGGACTGTAAAGATTATACGTGATTACGTTGTGGTGGCCGTTGTAATCTTGAGGGAAGACCCGAACTTGTAGTCGACTAAAACCCCGCCCAACATTTTCACAATTCCAGATACACTAACCTCCTGTCAGCACCCACAAGAATAGTAAGCAGTTTCCAGACTTTACTGTTGCATCGGATCTCATACCTAACATTTTACTGTATAGTTGTTCGTTCGTCTCGTTGAATGTAAACCTCTTGTTGTTCCGTGCGGTTTATCGGATTTCAACTATGGTTTAATAATGAATACGGTATGAGTAAAAGTTACGTACGGTCTTGGATAATCATCTTTATAATTATTTTAACACTGTCGAGTACCATTGCGTTCCTTAAATTAGTTACTTTATTGTTATGAGTTGCTAATTATAGAGGCTGTGTGAAACTTGCAAGATTATCTGTGAACATTCGAAGTAAATTTCAGTTCCGTGAAATAAATTATGTATAGCTTAATGCAATAAATGTTATCGACTGTTAAGAATTTTTTTAAGTAAAGATTTTACATATAATTTATTACTTACATTTATATTTAGTCAAGGTATTTTTATTATTTATCTAATAATAATAATCTGTTGCAATAGGTATATTAATATTAAAGAAATATTTTTCATAAAAAACATTTAAACTAACATTAACATCGTTGCCAATTTTTTATATAAACGACCATAAATATCGAACAATTATATTAAAAAAATAATTTCTATATATTTATATTTGTTTGATTTTTTTTATTAAATTGAACTATAAAACTTTCTATTAATTTTATTATTACACAGAAATATTTTCAAAATAATCAATATTTTTATTATCAGAGTTAATATTTTTATATGGAAATAAAATATTACTGTATATATATATATATATATATATATATATATATATATATATATATATATATATATATAAATCATATTTTTAATTTTTTATGAAATATTACACTCTCTTAAACATTTTAAATATTTTTAACAAAGTATTATATTTAATGATTATTTATTGTTTTATTTCATTATTTTACAAATTTTTCAGTATTATTGTCATTATATTTGGACAATAAATACAAAGAAATTAATTTTTCAATCGAATTATTGCTTATGTACTTTTTTTTTTAAACACTGACAAGTAAAATATTTTAGTGTTTTTTTATCATAATTTATTTCCAAAAAGGTATTAAACCATTGGATTCAGTACTTCATTAAATTTTATTATGTGATTCGAGAAAAAAAGTATTTATTTTGTAACTTGAGTAAACATTTAAATATAGATAATATTTATTTTAACATAAATAAATTTTTATTCCCAAAACCACAATGGTTATCAAGTGTTCAATAAACACTTTTTATTTATGACAATAGTTGGCTGATGCGCATTTCGATGGCGATGGCATCATCGTCAGAATCTTTTTTTAACTACTAATTCTTGACACACACACACGTATATATATATATATATATATATATATATATATATATATATATATATATATATATATATATATATATATATATATATATATATATATATATATATATATATATATATATATATATATATATATATATATATAAGTATATATAAAAGTAATTTATATATGTGACCCAAATGAGACTGAAAGTTAGTAAAGAAGAGTAAATTATACTAAGAAGTAAAGGTATATTTAATTCCTTCAGTCTCATTTGAGTCATACTATACATATGAAAATTTAAACAGATGAACATTTGTATTCATTAATAAGTTATATTAAATATATGTCATCCAAATGTGACGTCTAGATTTGTGTTTTATTAAAAAGAAACTACATGTATTTATTTATACACCACCCTCTATACGCATGCTTCTTTTTAATAAAACACAAATCTAGACGTCAGATTTAGATATCCTATATAATCATTTACAATATTAGTCACAATTAAGTTAAATATCCGTCGATTTTAATAAACATTTATAAAATCACGTTTTTTTTTAAATAAAAACATACATACATACATACATACATATATATATATATATATATATATATATATATATATATATATATATATATATATATATATATATATATACATACAATCTATACATATATAGTCTATATATGGTTTTCATTTTATATGTACTTATATTTATATGTAGAAAAATATAATTAAATTTTATTTCCAGCAATTAATTTAATGTATTTATCATTGTTGAGAAGATGATGTAGTAAACTGAAAATTTATTTAAAATTTCACATTTAAGTTGATATGAAATCCGTTTTTCGCCATCTAGTTGTTGGTGGGCTTACAAAGTGAGTCGATAAAACAGAACGTCTACATTGTACGGTATACGGTTAGTGCTGCCATAGTTTTCTCCTTTTATGCGAGCTTTATCGTCCATAAGGTTGTTTACTACAATGGTTTGATATTTTATGACTACTATAAAAATAATAAAATTTATTTATGACTTGTGTATTTTATTAAGCTCTTAATATATGAATGTATTGAATTTTAGTTTTGTATATGTTATTTTCAGTATTGTTTATTTGATTTTTATAGAATATATAATAATTTATTGTGGTCTAGATTTTAAAAATTATTTTTTAGATAAATTTTATTTAAATATCACGGTAAATACATAAGTATTTTTAAATAAAATGTCGTTTTTTGCAATAAACACTAGTTATAATATATATATATATATATATATATATATATATATATATATATATGCGTAGGTGTATGTTTATATCTATGTGTACGTGAATACGTGTACGTGCATATGAATTTTTACCAACATAAGAAAAATTTGTCGTAAATTCATTAGTTCCTCATTTCTTCTTCTAATATTTAATTAAACAGACACATATGTGTGTGTATGATGTAAGTATTTAAATGTTTAACAAAAAAAAGAAATTATTGAACTTATGGTATGTTTTTCAAATATTACTAACATTTTACATTAAATTTATATAAATGTATTCAGTATTGTTATTGTTTGTTTTGGAACTGTGGCGGATTCATTTTAACACAAATAAATTTCTATCCCCAACACCACAATGGTTATAAAATGTTCAATAATCACCTATTGTTCACTTTTTGTTAATGACCATTTCGATGGCGACGTCATCATCAAAATGTGCATCAGCTGACTATTGTTATAAACAAAAAGTGAAGAATAGATGATTATTGAACACTTCATAATCATTGTGATGTTGGGGATAAAAATTCATTTGTGTTAAAATAATGTATTTAGTATCTTTTACACAAATGAATTATCATCTCCAATACCACAAGATATGAAAAAGTGTCCTATAGTTACTTACTGTTCAGTTTGATTATTTATAACAACAATAATATAATGCATATTTAGATTGCGATGTCATCATCATCATCAAATCTTATAGCACAACGCTCTGATGATGAAGACATCATCATCGAAGTGCGCATTAGCTTATTGTTACAACAAACTAAGTGTACAATAAGTAATTATTAAGGATTTTTTTAATATCTTGTGATGTTGGGATAATAATTTATTTGTGTGAAAGTGAAAATTCACCACAGTTCTAAAACAAATAGTGAAGTCATTTTTTTGGCAATACAATTTGGCACTGTGCTTAATTAATATTTTACAAAACAATTATAGCTCTCATACCATAATATTTTTTAAATTTTCAATAGTATCATTTCTCATTTTTTTTTTATTAAAGTGTACAATTCAGGATAATAAGTATATTTTCGATTTTGAGAGAAGAAAGTTAATTATCATTCATTAATATTTTTATAATATAGATGAAGGCATATAATTTTTTTATCTATTGAAATTTTAATAGAAGTTTCAAATTGATTTATGTATTTATTTACAAGCGAGAAATTCTACAAATCTTTCGACTATATGCTAATACTTTTGATTATATTTTTATCACTCGCTGTTGTAATAAATTATTTTTAGAAATATTTTAATTAATTTTTCTAGTCTGTCTTTTTTAGAAGGAGATTAAAAACTTTTCAGATTTTTAAACGTTTTATTCTTCTTCAAAGACATAAATAAATAATGCTATTAAATTAATTAATTATTCAATGTAAAAAAGTATAATAAATATCATTTATTTTAACTGTACATTATTTACATTATTTTATATACATTTAATATTAATTCACATTAATTGTTTATATAAAAATATCTATAAATAAAATTTTTGTACGGTGTAATAAAATTAATTTTATCACAAAAAAGTTTTATAAAAGAAAAAATGTTTAATAATTTTATATTTTTCTTTTTTTTAGTATAAAATTTGATACATTAATTAACTTATTTAAGAATATTAAAAATAAACAATACACAGAAAATATTCATTTTATATGATACATTTGCATTTTTTTGTAGTTTTGACATACATGTCATGTTTTTATTTAATTTAATAATTAATTACAGTTTCGAAGTACATGTTTAAAAATTATGATAACAAACACAAATCCTTTGCATTTATATTGATCATTAAAGTAATATTATCCTGAAATTATCATTTTTCTGATTAAAACTGTTGAAATTATATAAATAATAACATTTTGAAACAGATTCCATACTGTGCTTTTATAATATTTAGTCGTGTTAAATATTTTCAAAAATATATAAATATGTTGATGTTTACGAGTCAACTATAAAATAAATTTGTATCCAATATATATTCGTCGATTTACAAACGTTTTCAATTTCCTAGTGTATTTAAATGAGTCATGTTCTCGCAATATGCAATTTAATCTTCTTAATATTCTGGACTATCAAATAAAAAATTCTATTTTTTCCGAAAGTACATAATTTTTTGATGTATGAATAATGTATATTCTTATTACTACTGAACCTAGGGGTCTTATTTGAATATACACATTTTGAATATATTATGTTTTCATAATTATTTTCTTCTATATTAAGTAATTTCTATACAATAACTTACATATTTTATAATTTATTAAAAATAAACAAACACTTTATTAATTTGTATCAATAATATCAGGTATAAGATTTATATTTGAATAATTTGAAATGTTTTACATACATAACACATTAACTTTCTTTAGTATGTGTATGAATACATGAATTATCGTTTTTTTATTTAAATTTTTAGGAATACTCTCAAGGTTGCAGTTAATTAAGTGTTTAAGAAAATCGATTTCTTAATGAAAGCTGACATCGTAAAAAACTTAATTGTGATATAATAATAGGTTGAATAACAATAAAATATATTTGTTTCTCGATATGTGTAATAAGATAAGCAAGTCAGTGGAAATTGTTATTATTTAAGTAGTATTTATGATATTTTTAAGGAATATTTTATTTTGATTTGGATATTGATTACAGATCAAAATTTTTCATTATTATTTTCAATAAAAATCCTAACTTTATATAATGATTATTTTAATTTATGAAAATAATTCAAAATAAGTAATCATAAACTTTAGGCTTCTAGAGAGAATGTTCTTAACTAGAGATCTGAATGTTCTAAAGCCATCATATCGAACTTTATAAAAGCTTATAAATGTCTTGAAGTAGATTTATTTAAGTTTTAGTTAATGATCACTGTTATTCATTATTTAAGACTATTTCTTCAATAATTTTACATTAGTTTATGAAAATATTTTTAAGGATTGCGTTTAATATAACATTTATATGTATTCATTTATAACATTTATACGTCCTCTTTTTCAAACATTAATAATTATTCTAAATAATAATTTGTTGAAATAATGTAATAACGTAGTTACATAATGTAGTTAACTGTTTTAAAAACGTATTAATGATAAATTTGATTGTTATAGTAATAAGTGATGATGAAATTCAATTTTTTTAACAAATTTTATTATCATTATATTTTCTATTACTGTTATTACATAATACTCAAAACATATAAACATTTTTAAATTCTATTTTTTTTTTGCAAAATTTGTTTAAAAATAGGTACTAATTTTTATTCATGAAAGTTTATTATATTCACATGGATGTTTGTAAAGTCATTTTTTTAAATGAAACTTTGTACAACAGTTACATATTTTGAATTTATCGTATCTAGTAGCCGTACAAAACGTAAAACGTCCCCTAAATTGAAATTATGATTTTTAAAATTTCTCATAATAATGTTTTGCAATTATTAAATAACAGTAAACATTTAAAGTATTTCATACATTTATATAATACTTTTTATATTTAAAATTATGAATAGTAGAAAGTAATTATTTTTTAATTGTATTTCAATATAATTAATAATGACTATATTTATTTGAAGAAAAATTAAAAACAATATAAAAAATCAAATGATTATTTTATTTGTGTATTTAAAAGTAACGTATTTTTAAATTGGAAAATATTCCTATCTTTTTTTAATACTATTTAATGAACATATTATAAACTTTTTTAACTTTCTATGCATTACATTTCTTTTATTTAACTAAATTTTCCATTTAGCTTGAAAAAGACCTCTCCCAAAATTTTCTACCTTGACCAATCAATTTCCTTTCTCTTTCACTTCATTCTGACGGTTTTTCTTATATCTCTGTCTCATCTATTCATAGGTCTCTTTCTAAACCTTCCTATATAACTAGGTTACCAATCAAAAATTTGATCCTTTTTTCTTGTTATGTGACCGGTCCATTTTCACTTCAAAATTCTCACTTTTGCCGTAACATCCATAACTTTTGTTTTTTTCTGATTCACTCGGTTTTTTCTTTCTCCATGTGTTATTTCTAACATACATCTTTCTATGTTTATTTATGTTGTCTGGAGTCATTGTATTATTCTGGTATTCAATTTCCATATTTTACTGCCATATACATCAAAAACTTTTTTTTTAAACACAGAGGAATATTCGACTTCATACGAACTTTCTCTGAATTGACACTATTCTATTTTTATTCTGATGTTTATCTCATCTATAAATGTTATTTTAGTATTAATAAGTTATCCTATATCTATATGTTATTCACTTTTCTGTTTCTTTTTTTTTAATTCAATTCATTTTTGACCTGAAAATTAATTTAAGATTAATTATGTCTTATTGAAGTTGATCATAAAACTGATTTGTGATTTTCTTCATATAGGGTCATTTAAGTATAACTTCTAGATTTGTATTCTATTAAAAATAAATACGTACACTTGGCAGAAAAAGTCTGCTTACACCTATCAATACCAGATATATTTTTCAATAAAAGGAGCTTATTAATGTAAATTTGAAGACAAACATATTTTTTTATCAATTCTATAAACTATCAACTCTTTATATATGGCAATTCAAAACATTTTAAATTTATAACAAATAAACTAAAAAATAAAAAAAAAGTTCATGCAAATTGAGCAGAAAAAGTCTGCGTACACTTTTTATTATACGGTAAATCCTCGATTTTGCACTCATTGTTGTTTTAAAATTATCACAGTTTTATGTCCTAGTTTCTACGTTGCAATGAAGTGCTAAAATATTATTTTAATTAACTAATAGTAAAGTTTTTTTCAAAAAATAAATAACATGGAATTCAGAAAAAGTAAATTCCTGTTAGTAAACATAAAATTACTTTAAAGTTATGAAAAGAAGGAAAAAGTTTTCGTAAAATAAGAAAAAATGTTGGAAGATAACATTCTTTAGTTCAAAGGTAGTAATCAGTTTTAAATACAGTAGATGTAACATTTCTACAAATAATTTTTAAGAGTTCAATATATGCGTCTTCAAGTGCTTGATTCTTCAATGTATTTGATATCATTAGTGTATTAATTGAGTCGAGGTATATTTCATAATCATATATATATATATATATATATATATATATATATATATATATATATATATATATATATATATATATATACAAGAGGGTCGTTTAATAAGTATGGTAAAAAAGTCAGAAAAACTTAATTTGAAACATTTAATTAAATTAAACAATAAATAAATTTACCATACTTATCAAACAACCCTCGTATATATATATATATATATATATATATATATATATATGCTATTTTTTTGGGTTAGATAGAACTTTCGATACTGATTCAATTTAATGTTCTATCACGCTTCCCAACCCCACCATATATATCCAATGAATGTAGACAATCATTGTTGTTTTCGTCCAGTAGTGGACTGCTAGGGGCTTAATGATGATGGTAATATATATATATATATATATATATATATATATAAATATATATATATGTTTCAGTCTCAAAATAAATATATTTCTTAAAATTAGTAAAGGTAATATTTAAAATATAAATTTTAATTACTAGATATTGGATATTTATATAAGAGTGATATATTCAGTTGTACTAAAAAAATAAATCTTTAAATTCAGAAAGTACTTAAAATTGCAGCTTTCTTATGTGCATTTTATTTCGTGCTTCTTTTTTTAAATTCTAATTGTTCATTTTAATCGAATTATATTTTTCATATGGTCAAACGTATTTTTTGTACATAATAATAATTTATTTCTTTGATCTAATAAACGTGTTACAAATTTAGAATTTCAGGAATTTGTATTCACAGATGACATTTTATTAAATATTGTTAACAATGTTAACTAATATTATATTTATAAAAAAACTTATTCTTTAAAGAATTTTTAATTCCAAATAAATAAAAAGTTTTAAATTTAAATTGACATGTATATAAAATTATCAATTAAATTTATTTTTAGACAAATATTATGCACAAAATAACCGTTAATATAAATTATTTCGTTTCGTTTATTCTAATAAATGTCATATATAAATAATTTGTTTTTGTTTCATGCATAGAACAATATTAACAATTTCTACTATATGAAAATACTAAAAGATAACATTCAAACAGAGTTTAATACATGATTTTTAATATATTAAATAAATAATCGTATTAAAAGTATAATTGAGTTAATAAACTTTTTTTGTTACAGTGATTTATGTGAACTATCAAAATGGATCGTTTTATTCTTCATTTTGTCGCACTTGTACTAGTAGCGTGTTTAAGAGGTGTTTTTAACTCCGACGTTAATGAACCTATATCAGCAGGTAAGTTTTTTTTATAATAATTATTTCTCAAAGAAAACTTTAGTTGATTAATAAAGTTCTATTATCTATCACTAATTCATTGTTATAATATATATATATATATATATATATATATATATATATATATATATATATATATATATATATATATATATGTGTGTGTGTGTGTGTGTGTGTGTGTGTGTAAGTGAGTAAGTGAGTAAGTGTGTACTAACATATTTGTTGCTTTTATAATTAAAAATTATATCTTTTTAGACGCAACAATTTTAATTTTTCATTGGAAAATAAATTGATTCATACAAAATTTTAAACTAATTTAATAATAAGTAGCTCTTTTTACAACTGTTAAATTTCTGTTTTTTAAAATGACTCTTTTTTACAATAATAACTCTTTTTGGAATGTTCTCTAGTTATAAATGATAGAAATTATTGTAGTTTTGCTGTGAAAAAAGTCTACAGTATTTCTTGTTTCAATACAAAAATGTTTCTTTGTAATATTGACATGATATTACCAATAAATATTATATATATATATATATATATATATATATATATATATATATATATATACGAGGTCAGACAATTAAGTAATGCGACAAAATTCAAAAATCGAGTATATTTAAAAATTACATCGCTGCGATCCCCTTCAAAGTAGTCCCCTCCCGCATCTATACTTATTCCAGCGAGTTTTCCAGTTTTGTAACAATTCTGGAACACTTCTTGTGGGATTAGTACCCTCGTCACAGATTCTTGGATATCTTCAACGGAGTCAAAATGTCGATTTGACGAATTTTTTCATATTGGGGAATAGGAAAAAGTAAAGGGTTATATCCGCTGAATAGGGCGGTTATGGTAACGTTGCGATGCCTTTATTTTTTCAAAACTGAGAGACACTGAACGCACTGTGACAGGGAGCATTGTCGTGATGCAGAACCCAAGTCTTCGCGATCTTTGGACGCACTCTGAGCACCCTTTTTCGTAATTTTTCGAGCACATTGTGGTAGAATACTTGATTTACGGTTTGTACAGGTGGTACGAACTCTTTGTGAACCACCCCTTTGCTGTCGAAGAAGAAAATCAACATGGTTTTCACTTTGGACTTGCTCATTCATTCTTTGGCCTTATCCAGGGGACAGCCATTGTTGTCTTTGTCGTTTAGTTTCGGTGTCATATTTAAAGAACCAACTTTAATCACCATTTTTTTAGTAGGATAACTTTCAATCGAGAGTAATCTTGAACCATATTAAATTTCTGTGTTCCATTTTCGTGACATGCACTACTCGCGCGTTGTTACAAAACACTAAACAGCTGGCGAAGAAATGATCGTACGAGGGTGGTCAAGGTCTCAATCGAGAGAGTAGGGATCTGCTATTACGGTGGCGGAGTTACAGGTTCGCAGTGTTACTACAGGCCGAGAAAAAAAATCGGTCGCATTACTTAATTGTCTGACCTCGTATATATATATATATATATATTTCTAATGTTCTATTAATTAATCAAAATAATAACTGTTATTATGAAACGATATTATTTATTATTAATAATGAACATTTAAATTTTTAATAAATTAGACTTAAGTTATTTTTTCATAATAATTTGTTTTTATAATTTATCCATTCAATAATTATATATACTTTTTACGATAATTTTTTACAATCTCGAAGTATACAGAAAGTTAATTTTTGAAGTATAAAAAAGTAATAAATACGTAATATTATATATCATTATCATCATCAATATATCCAGCTTACATTGAGTGTTTCTTAAGAGTGATAGAATTTTAAATTAAATCCCTATAGAAAGTTCTATTTAATCTAAAAATACCCTTATATATATATATATATACATACATACATACATATATATATATATATATATATATATATATATATATATATATATATATATATATATATATATATATATATATATATATATATATATATATATATATATATATATATATACATATATATATATATATATATATATATATATATATACATATATATATTTATATATATATATATAATATTTTTTTTACGTTAGATAGAACTTTTGATAGGGACTCAATTTAAAATTCTATCACTCTTAAAAATATTTTATATTAGCCCATTGCTAAATGAAAATTTCAGTGAATATTACCGTTCATTGGTAATTTGTCATATTCACCATGTTGACCAAGTAGCTTGATTAAGATTTTTTATTTAGGGTTTACTTCCTTAGGCAGGTTATCTTTACTAAAAGCTAAAGAGCCCCACTGCCTTATAATTATGTATATATATATATATATATATATATATATATATATATATATATATATATATATATATATATATAGACACACACACACAAATACTCTTTTTATTCTGTTCTTCGGTAATTTACTCGTATCTTTTTCAACCATTTTAATCCACTTTTATTTACTTATTTGATGATTTTCAATGATATTTCAAAACATTATTTTTAATTTTTCTAATCCATTATCATTTTTAAATTATAAGTCTAAAATCTTATAATATTTTATAAGTGATTTATTAATAATTACATCGATGAACAATTAGTTGTTTCTTTCAATTTAATTATTCATTATAACATTTTATTTTTGTTGTAAAAATAAATTTGATTTGAAAGCCTATAGTTTACTATACATTATGAAAAAAATGTATATCTTCATTTTCTTATTTATTCTTTTACACGAACTTTGCGAATGAGTCACTATAAACTATCCCATTAGTAGTATTGATTGCAGTGAAGAAAAATATTAATACAAATTCTTTCAAAGAAAATATTTTTGTACATATAATACATCAACTTCGCTTATTCATAAAAAAAATTTGGTGATTAAATTTGTAAATTTAATTGTTGAAATATATATAAAGTAGATTTCAGAAATAATTAAATATATTAAAGTAAAATGGAATTACATCTAATGTAAATTTAAATGAAAGTCAGAAAAGAATTTTGAAGGATATTTCATTTTAAATGAAATGTATAGTGATAATAAAATTTAGAAAGCATCAAAAAGCTCAAGGAAACATAATAAATGGATTTAATGAACGAAACAGTATAAACGCAGTTATAGTGTTGCGTGAAAACTATATTATTCGCAGGTTTCACTACTTAGAACTATACTCTCACTATGAATTTATGTTGAAAATTATGAAATTATTTAGATTTACGGCCATTTTACAGCCATCTTTATTAAACCGTGGAAGTATTCGTATACGGAGTATGTATATATATATATATATATATATATATATATATATATTACAATGTAATCCAAATGGGATCTCTTTATACTTTATAGTAATACAGTACAAGGATACGCAACTCATTTCACCAAGAATAAGCAAACTTGATTTTCTTGGATGCCTATTAAAACAGAGTCTTCAACGGCTCCGTATTATTATGTCAATTAATTGCTTGAAAGTCTCAGCATAAAATATAAGATATGTTAATATATTTGAGATAGCATATATTATATACAAGACGAGAAAACTTTTATGAAATAAGATGAAACTTGTAATATCCTAATACACATTTTATCACAAATAGTTTTTAATTACACTGATATAAAATTTTAAAAAAAATTCAAATATTATTTTATAATTTCTAAGAATTGTTTTAAAATTATATAAATGTTAATTTCAATTATATGAGTACGTTTTGGTTTACAAGAGATTAAATAAAACATAGTTGGGATTGAAATATTTGTTTTCTCGTTAATATATATATATATATATATATATATATATATATATATATAAGAATTATTTTATCATATATCAAAACAGTACTGAACCTAAAACGTGAAACCATAAACACCCCAGTGAAACTATCAGAAGGGTAGATGAGAACGTTATTCTGAACATACAGTCATGTAATTTAAATATCACGAATACAATATTATTTGAGGTGGTTGTATTATTAAAATTAATGAAATGGCATAACATTTGGTGTTTCTCTTGAAATACAGTACCCGAGTTCCACTAATACTCATGATAACGATAATTAAATCTCGCCAAACGTCTTTCCCAGTTTTAGTGTCGGTATATACTTCCACCAATATCGCCTTCGTCTTATTTACATAGGCATTGTCTTCATCTATGTAAAGTAGTTACGATGTGTAGAATTATAGTCTGTGCTTGTTGATACTTGTTTGATTTCTGATTTTTAATGAATAGAAATTATTTTCAATTGTCCATTTTTCTATTCCTCAATCGAAAGTAATAATAATCTGAAATACATTTGTGCAGTCTTATAAAATTACATATATTATAAACTTAAATTATTTGTTGTTTTGGAATTGTGGCTGATTCACTTTAATGCAAATGAATTTTAACCTCAACACCACAATGGCTTAAAGTGTTTAATAAGCACTTATTGTTCACTTATTATTTATAAGTAAACAGAAAGGCTCTGATGATGATGGAGTCGCAATCGAAATGCATCAGCCGATATAATTATAAATAATAAGTGAACAATAAGTGATTATTGAACACTTTAAACTATTGTGGTGTTGGGGTTACAATTCATTTGTGTTAAAATAAAGTGAGATATTAAAATATATTTGTTACTTAACATATATCGAAAGTGTTTTTTAAATAAAACTGTAAACATTTAAAGGTATTTTCTTTATTAAATAAATTTATTTTAATTACAAATATAAAATTTATAAATAACAGTAAGTACATATAATAATAATCAGACACATATTATTTATAAGTTCGTTAAGTGTTTTTCTAATTATCAATATTCTTTTACTATATTTATGTTTTTGATACACACACACACACACACACACATACATATATATATATATATATATATATATATATATATATATATATATATAATCCTTCAGTAGAAAATGATTATTTTTAATAGTTAATAAATTAGAATACTCAAAGTTAAAAAAATATAAATATTTGTAATAATAATTAATTACTTAAAATTGAAATTAATTTTTTTTCCTGCAAATGACTAATAAAAACTTAATAATAATAATTTTCGTTATTCAATGTATATTATTCATTAATATATCTGTAAGTATTTTTATAAGAAATATAACTGTTTGTGTTATTATCAAATGTATGATATTTTATTTAGGGTGGTTTAAATGAGACTAGGGGGTTTAGACATATATTTACTTGTTTACTCATTACTTAGTCTTCCTTATTATTTTTTTAGTCTCATTTGAGCCATGACCTATTTATATATTTTTTTTATTTTATTGTAATTTAATTTTTGAGAAATATTATCTTTCTACCTTTTTTTGTTTAAATATTAATTATTTTTTTAAAAATACTTTGATTACAATATCTTTAAATAGAAAAGAATTAATTGAATTTGTTTTATTAAAAAAATAAATTGTTTTAGAATAATAAAATATTTTAATAATAACTCAATTAATAAATATAAATTTCATAAATAATATTTTATATGAATCAGATTATATCAGTAATGTATTATTTTTAATTTAATAATAAATAATTAAAAAGTGTGTTGTCAGTAACGTAAAGCAATATTTTTGATTAATATCATCAAACTTATATAGTAATAGTATTTATTTATATTTAATTTTTAATTATATTATTTATAATTTTTTTGACTGTTTACCTAATTAAATAAAAATAGTGATATTTTGTTACTATTCTATTGTTTGTAAGCAACATTTTTAATCAAAAAGTGTATTGTTCGAATTATTGCAAAAAATGATTTATAATAAAGCAATATCACACACTCACACACACACACACACACACACACACATATATATATATATATATATATATATATATATATATAAACTATTGTGATCACTTATATATTACAAACAGAAAAAACTTCTATCTATCCACTACTGGATGAAGGTGCCTCCTAAAACTTTCCAATCCCAGCGATTTAATAATTTTTTCTTTCATAACAAACCGACGGATTATGTCATGTTTCTATCCTATCTATCAATGGGTTTCTTCATCTATTTCGAAGTTCTAATTAAAAAATTTTCTGAGCTCTCATGTAGTTTTCTCGTGTTACTATTGTACATTGTTTACCTATTTCGATTTTAAACTTTTTACTTTTATTATAACGACCATAATTTTTATTTTATCGAATTTAACCATTCTTCTTATTATCTATATTTATTATTCTTAACATAATTATTTTTATGCTTCACTGTGTCGTTTGAAAGTACTGAATTAATTGGAATTTAAGATCCACTTTTTACTATTATAAGTGAAAACAGATAGGATGTATTAATCAAAAACTTTTTCTTTAACACTAGATTTACGGATCGAGTCAATTTGATTCATTTAAGATTTTGTTGCTATATATATATAGAAAACTTAAATATTATTTTTTAAAAACATATGTTGGTTTTTAATTATATAATAACATATATGCAAATATGTAATATATTTTTTTTACATATGTGTCATTATGTAATTAAAAACCAACATATGTTTTTAAAAAATAATATTTAAGTTTTCTATATATAGCAACAAAATCTTAAATGAGTCAAATTGACTCGCTCCGTAAATCTAGTGTTAAACATAAAAGAATATTGGACTTAATAGTGTTAATTTTTCTATAATAAATTATTAACATGCTATATTTACTTTCTCCTTTTCACTTTATATATTTTTTTAACAATCAGCTGTTCCAAATAAAAATAATTTTTAATTTCTTCTATTTATTTTTTTTCATTTGATTTCTTTGATATGAAAATTCATTTTACCTTACTTCTGTCTTGTGTTTAATTATAAAATCAATTTTGTAATTTGCTTTGTTCAATTCTTCTATTCGTTTTTCGAGTTAACCTGATTTATATATATATATATATATATATATATATATATAAATATGAATTTTCATTTTCATTTTCTTCGTATATAAATAATATAAGTAATGTAAATATATTTCAAATAAGATAATTTACTTTTTTTTCTAACCTTTAATATTATTAATTTTATAATTAAAAAAGATCCCTGTGCTGATTAAATAACTAATTTCAAAGTTAAATTATAAATGGCACACACTTTCTAACCATTCACATGCACTAGACACAAGTGCCACCGTAATTCGTACTTAATTAAATTTTCAACAACTAGGTTGCTTGCTTACACTGATATATCTCAATTCTTATTGTTATGCTTTAATAGCATAACAATGATAATTTAAGCTGAGCATTACTAAAGTATCTTAAATTTTCAGTTTCAAAAAATTCATAAATAATATATACATATAAATGTAATATAATGATAGAAAATACATAAGAAATATTTGTTAGAAAGTTTCAAAATTAAATACCTTATCATTTAAATGATTAGTGTAAATTAGAAATGATCTTCATTTATGCATAGTTCATTAAATAATGGAGATGTTATAAGTGTGTATGCATGTGTGTGCGTATATATATATATATATATATATATATATATATATATATATATATATATATATATAGAGAGAGAGAGAGAGAGAGGGAAAGAAAACGAAAAAGAGAGAAATTGAATTTAAAATTCTTCTAACTAACTTTAAATTATTATTAATTTTACTCCGTATGTGATATTTGATTAGATGGTGTTCTCATTTCAATGATTTTTACTAAGTAGAAGTAATTTACACTTTAAAGCGACTTTCTTTTAATTTTATCGAAATAAATTACATCTCGAAAAGATAGAGTGCTTACCATATATCAAGTCTAAAACTGAGTAAAACAGTATGTAGTAATGCTAGTATGTAGAGGAACGTATTTTGAAAATTTTGAAATTTCTGCATTGTAAACAACTTTATATTGTGTGACTTGGAAAGATTTATGCGAATCTGAAACGAACAGCAAAGTGGAACACGTAAATTTTGGCGAATTTTCATTAGAATCTGAAGTGTCTGCGGCGTACAAACATTTTTCGTAGCGGAAAACGCCATTAACTAATGCCGACCAGATTTAACACAACTTTTTCCAAGCTGTTTTTCCTACACTGACTATATTTGGTTGGTTTGCTTGAACTGTGAAAAGTTTTCAGTGCATGAACGAAAAGCGTCGCGGTTGTCGTCTGCGTGTTTTCTCCTATCTCGTAACTATATATTCAAAGAACTTTTCGTCGGTTCGTACCGCGACTGCTGGAAAAGTTGTTTTCTTATCTTATTAACATATAATTTCTGCCTCTTGGTCGAGAAAATGGATTAAGATTTTATCGGATTTACTCTTCGAAGGCGGTTATTAAAATGAAATTATTTTGCTAAAATCTAGAAGTGCTTAATTTATAACATTGTCGACGTTAAATACAAACGTATACTTTTGATACTATTTTTTAATATATATATATATATATATATATAATGATTAATTTATTATTATAGATGTAATTTTTATGCAATTTGCTTTATTTAATATATTTTGTATATTTTTCATACAAATAAATTACTTATTAGTAAAGATGAAATTTCAGCACCATTTATTTAAATTATAATTGTTTGAAAAAGTATAAGGAATTTATAATTAATAATCATTAATTAATAATAACTCCTTTATTATTAATTTTATAGTTAGAACTTGATAACATATGTTTTCAATATAATTTTCGACCGTGTGTTGTAAATGATCATCATAGTCTTAATTCTAACCATTGCTCTTTAATCATATAAACATTATATGTTTTTTAATTTTAAATTTTAGTTATTTTGTAGATTTTTAATAAGAATCAAATCGGGTGATTAGTTAACCTATTTTATTAAAGATATTTTTAATAAATTGTTGTATACATGATGCACCATCTGGCTAACATTTTTTATTCATTTTCAGTTAAGTATCAATGAAGATAACTATTTCTAGTCTAGAAGTTTGTATCAGTTTTCACACTTCCATATAATCAATTCTGATAACCATTCTTTTAAAATGATTAAGGCCATTATTACTTGTTACCAAATCGAAATGATTTATATTTACTTAAATGACACAAAAAATATTTAATATTTTTTATATATTAATAGAAAAATATGTCTTAATTTTATATATAACATATTTAATTTTTGAAAGATTGAAATTAGATTATTTTCAAAATTGAATTTTTTTAAACGTTTTGTCGTTACAAAAAAGTTTCAGTAGTGTATGTGAAATTATTCCTTACACAAGACTAGTAAAAAATAGTCCTAAAATGTCATATTTAAAATAATTAAATATAATAAAAAATAGTACAAAAATTTAAACAAACAGTTAAAACTATATTGAAATTTGTTGATTTTTTATAATATTTATTTAATTGCATGATATTAGTAATTCTATTATTTAACATAATTTTCAATATATTTCTTTGTGAATTTTATATATTCATTTTTTAATACTTCTTTACTCTTTTTTATTATTTTAATAAATTGTTGATATTATTTATAAATACTGTCTGAGCATGCAACATTTTCAGTTCATTGTGTAAATCAATCCTATATATGAGTTGAGGATTCGATATTATTTCTTTATATATTTTCAGTTGGAGAGTACAGTGAACTCAGTTTAAAATGCATAGAAGTAGAAAATAAATCTTATTACAATAAATATATCTACAGACATCCGTATACAAAATATGAATATGTAAGTTTTCATTGAAAATATTAAGAAGATATATCGAAACCTTTGAATACATACATATTTGAAATAAGAAAAATATTTTCTAAAGCAGTCTAACTTTATGTTGTACATGTATGTTATCAATAATTTTGAATATGCACTGACGCACATAAATCATGGCTCACATGGGTAACATAAGCAATTTATTGATATAATTCAATGAAGTTAAAATAAAAAAAATATTTAATTGAAAATAAATATATAGAATATTATATAATGAATAAATTTAATGAATATTATATTTATTTTCAATTACATATTTTTTTTAATTTAACGACTTCATTGAATTATATCAATAAATTGTTTGTTACCCATGTTTGCCATGACTTATGTGCGTTAGTGTATGATATTTTAAAATATTATATATACCAATCATTATAATCAAAGCATTTTATATTAGGCCACTGCTAGACGAAAGAATGTTTCCTTTCACTGGTTTTATTTACCACTTTAAGTAAACGGGTTGGTGAGGATTTTATTATATATGAATATATATATATATATATATATATATATAATTTCATTTTAATAATCTTATCTGTTTTTTTATTATTAAATTAACATATTTCATTTTTTTAATTTGTCGAAATGAAATTCTTAAGTAATTTTGTATTGAATTTTCAATAGAATTCTATATAAACGTATATATATATATATATATATATATATATATATATATATATATATAAAGAAAACCATTAAAAAATCACATATATTTGAAAATGTTATTAAGAAATAAAATAATTTTTATTATTTTTAGCTTCAAGCAGTATTTAAAATAATCTTAAAAAAATCAGTTAATTAATTTTTAAATTTATCTAGATAAAACTTTATTATTATTAAATAGAATAATTAAAAGCATATACATGAAAAGGGCGTTTATATACGTAGTAAACAAATTATAGGAATAAATTAAATTTCATGCAATTACTTCTTTAGGAAATATTTTTTATTTACTTTGAACTGTTTTACAGTTGATGATAAAAATGTAGTTGGTTTGAATAAAATACTTCTTAAATGTTATTAAAATATTATTTTTTTTTTGTAGAAGAAATAGAATGTTAGCATAAATGTTTTTTTAAAAAAATATATAAAATGCATTATTTTATTTTATGTTAAATAATAAAATAATTTTAGTATATTTTTTCTTTTTTAAAGTAATTTACAAATTATTGTTTTGGTTAAAAATATATTACATACTTTAATATTAGTATAAATCATAATTATATTTTTAGAATCATTTAATAAAATCTTCTACTTTTATTTATCTTAAAAAATTCCGAGTCTCTATTTATCATTCTAATTTTTGATTGCATTATATTTAATTTGAGTCTAGAATTTAATTTAAATAGGAATTAATGGCATAAACTGTTAAATCAAGTGAAGAAAAGTAAATCTCAAGGCTGTTTTTATACTAATAAATTGTCACCTTTAACACTACAAAATGTTATAAAGTGTTCAATAATCACTTATTCTTCAGTTTATTGTTTAAAACAACAATAGGCTAATGCGCATTTACTACCTAAAAATATACTATCAAAAGTGAATTATAAATATATGTATTGTATCGATGCAGAATTCAATAATTTTATTAAAAAATAATATTAATTTGTATAAACACTTTCACAGTTTTTTAAAAAATAAAAAGTTAAATTTATTTTTAGAGTATTATTAATTATTTGTATTAATTTGGGATATCAATTTTATTAACATCAGTTATATTATTATGCATTTATTCTTTGCTCTTAAAAAAAAAACGTTTCGTGATATTCAAATATTATATGAGATTTGTAAAAAAATTTTTACACTTTGAGATGAATAATAAGTTTTGAAGAATTTTTTTCGATATTATTAAAAAAAGTTATATTTTATTTTCAATATTAATAACTAATTTTTTCTGAAAAAATATGTTTAATTATTTAGGTACTAGTTTAGTAAATAGATTGACATTTGTAAATGTTCATTGGTTATCCTATATTTATAAATATTTTAGGATATAAGTATATTTTATAATAATTATAAACTTTGTCCAAATAACGAAATAAATTGAACAGTTAGTATAGTAGTTGTTACAAACATTTTTATTGCTTTTAACCACTTTTATAAATATTTCAAAAATGAAACATTTTTTTAATCAAAATATTTTTCAACATTGTCATTTGAACGAATGAAATTGTCAGTTCATTTTCATACTACGTCAAAATATTGAATCATGTACTCAAAAACACATACTGCACTGAACGAAACAAGTGGAAGTCAGCTGGAATAATGATTTGAGTGTGTGTAGGGGTGTTCCAGAACTTCCCATTGCAACTCAATTAGAGTTTTCTAGGTCAGAATGAAACATGCGGCCTGGAATTTTAGTGAAAAAAAATAACTTTCATTTTTATACAATGTTTGTTTATAAATTAAAGCTTCTTTTAGTCGCTTCAACTGTAGAGAGAAATAATCTGTAATGATTGTATAAACAAATTAAAATAACTCATAATAATCAATTATTTGTATATTTCAACAGAGATATATATGAGTAATTATGTATCTATGGATATTTTGTTGAAATAGAAACTTTATCAGAACTTATTCACAACTTTTTCCATTGGGAGTTGTAATATAACTATTTTTCGACTCTGATTACTATTTAAAATAAAAAAAAAACTTTTATTTGTGATGATAAAAGATTATTATTAATCTAATTAGGTATTATACTTTTTCGTTATACTTATTTTACTGCAGAAACACTTCAATAAATAAATTATTTCCCTTAATAAATAAATTATTAGATATATATATATATATATATATATATATATATATATATATATATACAAAAATAGAAAAATAATATGTATAACAATAGATATTTTATATTTTTCATAAACCAGTTCAAAATTATTCATCAAAAAATTAAAAAACTATCATAACTATTTAGAGTAGATGTTTAATAAAATATATTATACATTATTCATGCTACTCTTAACTGCTGAAACAATAACTTAATATAAATATTTAATATTTTTTCTAATCATATGTAGTTGTGAATTATTATATGTTTTTATATGAAATACCTCATTAAAAATATACGAGCTTTTAATCTTGAAGTTGAGTTGAAATTTATCATGTGCATATATATATATATATATATATATATATATATATATATATATATATATATATATATATTATATATATATATGTTTAAAGAGTGTTAGGTGTTTTACGTTTTATTTATTGCTTAAACATGTTAGCAATATATAATTATAACAAATGAGATTGATTCGATTGAAGTATTATTATAAACGAACCTAAATATTAAGAATAATAAGAATGAAATTTAATTTTATTTATCAGTTTTTTATATAAATTATAACTTTAATAAAAACGTAAACTTAATACTTATTTCAATATCTAGGTCATAAAATACATTTCTATCTTATCGAGTCGTAAACGATTACTTCATCCACTAAGCGTTTTTAATTAAAATATTTATCGACAATCTTGAAAAATAAATTACATCTAAAAATAACTGATTTTCAAATAATTTATATATATATATATATATATATATATATATATATATATATATATTGTATTATATAATATATAGTTTATTCGTTATTAAAAAGAAAGCTCTATAAACTATTTTAAGGCTGATCTTAACAATTTTAACCCTCATCTCATTTAAATTAGAAAAAAATTCCCGAGTTGCATAATAGAATGGTAGTTTCATTAGAATCCATTAGTTTCCATCTCACATGCGCTTGCTTCGCAAATGAAACCAGTTATTTGACGGTCTTATTTTTTCATAATATAATTTATTTTCACATTCCGTTTCTTAACTACTTCTTTGGGTTTATATCCATCGTCTAAGTATAGTGTCACCCACGGGCAATGGAATTTAAACATAATATAGTCATATTTTCTGACAACAGGGTGCTTAAGAGCATGAATTTTAATATTTCATAGTTTTTATGTTTGTTGGTAATACGAATGCAAGTTTTTCATTCACAATTTTAATAACGTGGATGAAAATAAACGAAAAACATTATATTTTTCTGAACCAGTTTCCTGTTTCAATGCGGTATTTTTTACAGTATTTTCTATATACATATTTTAATAATTTTCTTCATATCTTTCATGAAAATATTATATATAAATTACTTGTGAACAGATATTAAAATTTATTAGAAAAACGTATTATATTAAAGAAAATAAATATTAAATACTGACATAAGTTTGAAGGTTTAAGATTAATGTCTATTTTATTTCAAATTTTCATAAAAATATTTTTTATTCGTTATTTATTTATAATATTATTTATTCTTTTATTTTTATGTCATAAATATCAAAAGAATATTCAATACATAAATTATCAATACATAAATGTTGAACAACATTTATGTATTTTGCAAGAATATGGTTGAATAAATTAGATAAGGTATTATAATTAAATATAGGTAATATAAATTGGGTTAATTTTACTAGAATGTTTGCGTATAAAAAACAATTTCAGTATATCAAAAATAAATAAAAATTGTAATGCTAAAATATTACAAATGATTATAACAAACCTAACAACTTTTATTTATAACTTTAATCAATTATTCATATAAATTTTTCTTACACTACTTTTAAACATTTACAGGAATGTAATTTTAATCGAATAAATTTTCAGTACATTATTGTTAAAAATCATATTATTAATTATATTAGAGTTGATCAACAGTTTAAAAATTTTGTTAATTACTAATGCTATTATTAAAGCATCATACTACTTTAAAATGCATCTTTATTACAGGGAATTAATATTATATATATATATATATATATATATATATGTATAGGTGTTTTTTTAAACATGATATAACTTTAAATTGAATCCCTATCGAAATTTCTATCTAACCTAAAATCATTCTTTATGTATATACATGTGTGTGTATGTATATATGAAAGTATAATAAAGGATATTTTTTAGATTAGTAGAACTTTCGATGGGATTCAATTTAAAATTTTATCACGCTTAAAATAACACCTATATATATATATATATATATATATATATATATATATATATATATATAATAAAAGTAATTTATCATAACATACAAATTATTATTTAGCAATGGTTTTTGTATAAACCATACAAATCTATAGAATAAATAATTGATTCTTTGGTATTACGAAAGCTCAAGTATAATATATGGGTAATAGTTACCCTCTTTTTCAAATAAGTCAGTATTAATTCCATTAGATAAATATATAAACCATTTAAACTGTAAGTCTTTTACAAGTAATTGAAATTTGTCGTAGACTTTTTATTATCACTCACTTAGAGTCCATTACATTATAAATTGCATTTTAGATTTTAATTTATTGTAGTATTTTTTGAATTTTGAAATTTGTATATAGGGTCATCCAAATATGATGCCTAAATTTGTGATCTATTAAAAAGAAACATGTGTATAGTTTCATTTTAATAAAACACAAATCTTGGCGTCTCATTTAAATGACCCGTTACAATATTTATTTCATATTTGGTATAGACATTATTCTATAAATTAAAATATAAATAACATGTTTTTAAAAAATTATAAGTATGAAATTGAATATAATTTGTTGCATTATATAATTGTTTTTACTCTATATTTTATGTTATTTTACAAATATTGTATCTTTTAAGATATTCAGAATTATTAAAAAATATATAGAATTTAATTATTTATATAGGGTGGCCCAAATAAGATTGACAGGTTAAGATATACATTTACTTCCTTACTATCTTTGCTATATTTCAATCCCATTAAAGCCATCATATGTTTGTATATATATATATATATATATATATATATATATATATATATATGTATATATATATATATATATATATATATATATATATATATATATATATATATATATATATATATAGCCCAAATGAGACTAAATAGTTTAAAATTATATTTACTAGCTTGCTAACTAACCTTCATTCTTATTTAAATAATTCTATATAATAATATTGATAGATAAAAAAGAATATGTGTACTCATGTACACATGCCAGAAGTGAAACTTCTTATCAATAAAGTAATCAAAAGGTACATGGACAAGCGTATGCCTAAAACTCGTAGATGAACAAATTCTTCAGAATAAAGCAAGTAACAAAATGCAGAAATGTAGTAGGAAGAGAAGCGGTAAATACACGGGATAAAAATTTAAGTAGAAAATGATCAATGTTTTAATTAAATTAAATTTTTACAATTATTTCATATTAACACATCGTATGCGAACAACGCGTCTCGATGATGATCTTTCGCACTGTAGTAATAGTATATCGTCGAGACGTTGTCCGCATACAATGTGTTAAGTAAGATTAACAATTATTTTCAAATTAAAACTTTTATAAAATTATGAATTATGAAAATATTCGTTTTCGTTTGGAATATTTATTGCTCCCTCCGATGGTGATATAAACGATACAATTATAAGTAAAATTTTTGCGCAATATCTTAAAGCCTGTAAAAACATTTTTTTAATTACTATTATATTACAGTTGTATAATATATATAAAGGAAATACTCACAAATAATATCTACCTGCAATAAATAGCATCTATTTAGATACTATTTATAGATAATTATAATATAACACCACATATCAATATCTTCAAAATGACACCTGAGAACAAAGAATATATATGTGAGAAATTGTTACAAATATATAACATCAAAACTGTAATAGGTTTCGATAATTTTTATACCATGTGTTTTAATTGTATTTCTTTTATTTGATAAATAGATCAAATGTATATATAACGTTATAAAATACTATATATGTTTTGTATACATGTACATAACCTCATTTTCACGTTGATTTGATAAATTATTAAATACCACATGGATGTAATATAGTGTCATTTAGCTTATTATTATAATATGAGATTATATAGATTAATATACTTACCAAAAATATCAATGTTATTACATTTAACAATTTATTCACAGATTCATCGTAACTAGGCTCTATACTATACTTAGCGTACGCTGCTTATATACGGCTTCATACGTCTCTGTCTATAAGCATCTTATGGAAATTCAAATAAAATTTATTGATCTAAAGTATATATATATATATATATATATATATATATATATATATATACATAAATTTTACAGTAAATGAGATAATAAGTCGATGTAGTCTGTTATCTGTTAAGATATTTTACCAGTATCCAGTGAAGGTAGGTGTTTATATTTTGATATAGACCAAGAAAACTATTTAAATAACGCGCCAAAAACGAGATAATCGCGTTGCCATGCAGCTTTCCGCCTCCGAAAAACGCGACAAGAGAAGTTCCACTTCAAAAAATAATTTTAATGTAATTTTATATAAGTAACAGAAATATAAAAAAATATTTATTATTGTTTACTTCTTAAAAGATTTTAGATTCTCTGTCTATATTTTTCTTAAATATAATATCAGGTTTTTTTGGAGAGCACTTCTAATATCATTAAAAATAATATCTCAAATATTTTTGATCGAAATAATTTGTACTTTCATTTCAAGATCAAATTCTAGGTGTAATTTTTACTCATTTCCTTATATTAAAATTATACATATATTTATATGATGGCTCTCATATGACTGAAGGATAGTAAAGAATAGTAAATGATAGTAAACAGGTAAATGCATATCTAAACCCTTCAGCCTCATTTTGGCCACCCTATAAAAAAATCATATATATATTTTACCTAATTGTAATTTGTTGTGAACATATTCATTCTCATATTAAACTGAAAGATAATAAATGCTAATAAGCAAATAAATGTATGTCTAAACCTTTCAATTTCATTTGGGACACCCTATATATATATATACATTTGTTATTGTATGGTATTTTAATTTTTAAAATAAAATTTAATATACTATGATTTTTTTAATAAAATACCTTAACAGGTACATTAATATTACCTTAAACATTTTTTATAACTTTTAATTGTTTTATTATTTTATATCGTTAGACAATATTTCATATTTTATTCGTACTGCTGTCCTATCTCTCTCTTTCTCACTCTAAATGTATATATATATATATATATATATATATATATATATATATGTATATATGCATGTACATATGTGTGTTTATATGTACATATGCGTGATAACATGTAAATAACATGAAAAACATACACATCTCTCAACATTCTTAAATTTCAGTAAATTGACACAACCCTCAAATTCATGTTGCATGTCTATTCATATGTTTTAATATATTCTATGTTATCTACAAAACAGAAATGTGTATGCATATAGAAACATCACAACTACTTATTATTCTATGTCAATTTTAGTAATGCACTAAATTAATTCTAATTTTTCTGTATTAATAAATACTATTATTAAAGCTACATGTTAAAAAAACATGTTTATTTTATAAATTGATATATAAATAACAGATATTCATTTAAACGCATGCTAATGTTAATACAACAACAAAACATTTCGTGCATTCGTTAAACGACAAATACGACATGCTTGTGTACGCATACGGCCTCACGCCGTTAGTTCGTCCGTTGCTTTCAACCCGAACACACGTTCTTTCACGTGACTTCGTTTCAACATACGCTAAACGAACGATATCATACGATTTATCTGAAATGAATCTACTGTTTTAACAAATATAAAGTATTCACGAAATAGAGACATTTTATTCAAATAAAACAATTAATAACATTATTTAATTTCTAGTCTTATTCGTTTATTAAAAAAGATATTAAATATTAAAACCTATCTAAAAAATATGACTAATATGATTCCTTATTTTTTGGAATGTAATTAATTTGGAAGTGAAAAATAATTAAGTATATATTAAGTAAAATTTGGAAATTTTTAATATATTATATATAAATTAATCAAAAGTTCAAATCATAGAAAATAAATTTACTAAAACAATATTATTATTAAAAAATCAATCAATTATTGACTTCTAATCTCTATTATTTATTTTAATTTTGTACAATTAATTTTTATTAAAAATACTTGATTTTTTTGAAATATAATATAAATTATATTTGCTATATTAATCTATTATATTAACAAATTAATAAATTCAATTTAGTAATAAGACTAATAATAAAAAAAGTTATAAATAAATTCAGTATGACAAATTTAACTACATAGTATATTATTAATCAATATATAAATATTCCTAAAATAGATTAATAAACATAAACTTCATGAATATGTTTTCGTGTATATTATAATTTTAAACAACAAATCAAAATACGTTTATATAAATGATAAATTTGACAGAAAAATGATTAAATTTTTATTACTTAGTTTTGTTATATTTTTTGTTGTCAGTGCTGAGTTTGAAAGTAGTTGGACATTTTATTATGAACAACCATGCTGTTATAGCACTGGACGACATCTAAGACATCATAGAGGTTAGTTTTTATTTTTATATTGTTACAAGTTTCTTTTCGAATACATTGTTTATTTCTATAATATGTTGTAAAAGACTTTGAACGATGTTCATCTCGAATAGTTTTATTATTAAGAAATTTACTTTAGATAAAAGTTTAAATTGATATTGCACTTATTTACTTCAGTGAATATATATATTATATATATATATATATATATATATATATATATATATATATATATATGATGTATAATTGTAAATTATTTCCTACAATATACAGTTTTTAAATTATAAAAGATAAAAATAGTTTTTAAATTGATATTATTTTAAAATAGTAAAAATATTTATAAATATAATTATATATATATATATATATTTATATATATATATATATATATATATATGATGTATAATTGTAAATTATTTCCTACAATATACAGTTTTTAATATTATATATTAAACATGTTTTTTTTAAAAAAAGTGTTATATTTAAAATTCTATATTCTTAAATGTTTGAAATTTTCATCCTTTAAAAACTACATTATTATTTTAAAATAGTAAAAATATTTACAAATATATAATTATATACATATTTATATATAAGAAATTTACAAAACATCTCATAATCACAAAGAAAGTTTTTCTTAATTGATAATTAATTAATAATATATTTATTGTAAATCAGTTTATATTTGACAACATATTGATTACGATTTCATATTTTAACTGAAATTCGAATAAGAAAAATTCGTTATATTTATAAATAAAAGCTTTTATAATTTTAAAATATCTTTGGTTGTTATATATATAAGTTTATTTGTGTTCAGAAATGAGTACTAAAATATTTTATAAGAATAAAATTTTGCAATTTACTAATTTATTTTTAATGATAAAAATTTTTTCAATATTTTAATATTATAAAATAGTACTTTTTAAAAATATGTGTTTCATTATTCATTTTCATTAAATCTTTTTTATTTTATTTTACACAAAATAATGAATTTTTTAACTCTTTCATTTTCATTAATTGTTAGTATGCATTTTTTAAATAAAAAAAGTAAATATATTTTATATTTTTTTCTAATAGATACTAAAATGAAATAATTATTAATAATAATACAAAATAAAAATATACAATTTAACTATTATTTTTATTCATTAATCTTTTATGTTATAAAATAATTTAAATATCAACGTTATAATTAATTAAAATATACAAAAAATGTAATTAAAAACATGTTAAAATAATTTTTTATATAAACACTTTAAACTTGTGACAAATTACATTATAGGATTGGTATAATATCGACATTTCAAAATTCAGTATGAAATTCTAAAACTGTAATCTGGGCTAAAAATGTTTTTGTATTTAATACTTTGACGCATAATCCTCTTATTCATTCGTAGTTAATTATGAAGTTAACCCATGAGTATAATTTATTATGAATATATATATAATTTTATATAAAATATTTATAAGACAATATTTATAAAATAAATTATATTTCTTTCCAAAAGTTAATCTGTTATTTTTAAGTTTTATTATTCTACTAAGAATATATTTTAACTCATAAATACATATGTTTCATATGTACAAATTTAAATTACATCTTGCTATTATAAATTTATACGTATAAAATGAGACAAATAAAATCTTATATAAGAAAATAGTTTTATTTATATATTAGATAATTAAAAAAATAACTTAATGAACAAAAAAAACCAATACAAATATTATCATAGAAAAATTTAATTAGTACTATTTTTGTATTATTTCGACTTATTAGCCAATATAGAAAATCAAGTATGAAAATTAATTTTCTACTCGATTACAAACAGATTTTTTAAAAAATAAAATTCTGTATACAATTATAAATAATATATTATTTCACAGTACATTTAAAAAAATCGATATGAAAATATAAACTATACTTAGAAATTTATTTTCAAACCTTATCAAATCCCATAAAGTTCACCTGAGATTACTATCTTAACTTTTTTGTCGTAAATCTTCGTCAAGAAGAAGTAGAAATCCTAGCTAGGATAATTTTATACTTTTATCTCGTAAATTTTATACCCCTATCTTTAAGCCTCGCAAAGATTTACGTCTATTTCAATGTATTTTCAAAAGACATAGAATTTGCGTTTCACCCCTCTCTTCGTCTCTACGCGTTCACGAAGATTTGATTCTCGTATTTTCAAAGCTCTATTGTTCAATTTAATACAAAATCCTACTTGAACATCTTACAGGCGGAGTTGTGATTTCATTTAAGCATCTTGTACAGTATTTTTTTTATCTATTTTAGATTATCTTTTGTTAGTATTTTTTCACTAATATAAATTTATTATCCTCGTATTTTTTTCACTGAGATTAACTTGTCAACGTTTGCCATTTTCTCATATTTTATATAAGGGTTATTTTTTAATCATAATAACTTTTGTAGTTCAACTAAATGTAGTAGTATAAGTGTAGACATCTTTATACTACTCTCGTCTGTTATCTATATCCCTCTCCTTACCCTCCCGCCTCTCTATATATATAATCATTACCATCAAAGCTCATATCGGTTCACTACTGGATGGAATCCTCATGAAATGCTAACCGTTTATATATATATATATATATATATATATATATATATATATATAATTTAAACTAGATTTGTGAAAAAAATACTGATATGTTTATTACTGATAAAATAAAAAATATATATTTTAGTTAATTTTATTTTATATAATTAAATTTATTTATAGCTAAATTCATTATTCTAATTAATTTAAATTTCAGTTATACAATTTTTATCAAGTAGCAAATAAAATAATCACAATATTAATTTAAACACAGTTGTCCTTGTTGAAATTATACTTAACTATTTAATATTGTAAACCACAAATGTTCATAAAAAATAGATTATCTGAATTTGTACTTCAGAATTTTTTTTAACTTAGTTAATTAACTTTTTAATACTAATAACAACTCGAATCGATAAATGAGTTATTACTAATTTTTTAAAAAGTTTTGTTTTTAAACATTTTTTTCAGTAATTTGCTTATGAAACAATAATGATAATTTGTAAAAAAATTTAAATTTGCAATATTTTCATGTATTAATTTATTATATCACTAGTAATATTTTATAAACAATAATTTAAAATGTACTCAAGGGAGAAATAAGCTACTCTACAAAATACATATATCAAATAATGGAGAAGTATTTTTCCAAGTATGTCAATTAAGTAAATATAGATTAAGAATATTATTGTATTTTATATTTTAGTTTAATATATAATTAATGAAGCAATAATATTCTTGATATTTCCATTTTAATGTTATTATATACACACACGTATATATATATATATATATATATATATATATATATATATATATATATATATATAATTATCAGAAAAAAAACCACAAGAAGATAATTCAGAAAGAAAACAAAAGTTACGTATGTTATAGTAAAAGTGAGAAGTTTGAAATAAAAGTGGGCCGGTCATACAGCAAGAAGAGAAGATTATTAATGAACAAGAGAAGTTATTGATTGGGAACGTAGGTATAAAAAAAACCTAAGAAGAGACTCATTGGTAAATAAGACAGAGACATAAAATAATTCGATGGAATGGACTGGAAGAAAAAAATATTAGATTGGTCGAATCGAAAAGTTGTGGAAGAGGTGTTTATCCAGCAGTGAATAGAAAAAGGCTGATGGTGATGATGATCCATATATACATATATATATATATATATATATATATATATATATATATATATATAAACATGTGACTCAGTTAATCCTCTTGCCTAGAAACAATTTATGTACATCTTCGATCGAGAAAGGAAATATATATCATCTTAGTATCTGAAATTATCTATTATCATTAGTTATTTTTTTGTATAATGAAATATAAATTTTGTGATAAACAGAAAAAATATTATAATAATTTGTTGAAAAAGTTAGGATGAATATATTTACTTCATTTATATCATTAGTTGTTGATTTCATAATATATATATATATATATATATATATATATATATATATATATATATATATACTAAATTTTTTATATAAATAACATTTTATTTATATATAAAAATGTATACAGTAGAAATATACAAAATTATTGAAGATAATTGTTTATTCACTACCAAATATATTATAATGTACCAAATATATTAACATTAACATATTCATTTCATAGTATTAAAATTCTATACTGGTTTCTATTATTACATCATTGCCCAATAGATATTTCGTTCATTAAGAGATTTATTAAAAAATATCAATATTTGTTTTCATGAACACAAAAGTACAGTTGTAGTAAGTTTGAATTATAATTTCAAAATAATTATGTAAAAAATAATATATTGTTTATATATATATATATATATATATATATCTTTAGTACAAGACAACGACTATATAAATTATATTTTTAATAGGTTATTAAATCAATACAGTTTGTTTCTGTAATGTATTCATGCATTACACTGTTATATTTTGAATAATTATTTTTTTTAATATTTTCGATATGCTCACTGATGATTATATGTTAAAATCGTTCCATATAATATCTTTTTATTTATTTTTTGTACGTAAATATAATTATTGTTAATAATATCGATAAAAATAGATACAAACGTGAACACGCACAACTAATTAATAGGGTGAGCTGATATATTCAAAATAATAATTAGGAAACAAAATTATATTTTCTCGTTTTTAATTAAAAAAATGTTTTATTTATTATTTCCTTTTAATTATCACTTCCTTTTACTTTGAAATATTTTGATGATCAGAATTAATTATTTCTATTGATAACTGTAAATTTATATAGTTATTTTTTATAAACAGTGATGCACCATAATATTTATTTCCATTTTATATTTATTTTGTATAATATTATTTTTATTAAGAATTATTTTAGAATTTTCAGCAAAATATGTAAAAAATATATAATTTAATTTTATTAATATATATATATATATATATATATATATCTATATATATCAAAAAGACTATATTACCCCACTGCTGAGTGATAGTCTCATCGAATATCACTGGCTCTTATTGAATGTTTTCCCAAGATTTTTCCATTGTTTCCTGTCAGCAGCTAATCTCATCTAACTTTTACCTCGACTACACATCGAAATTTCATCCCTTCACCTTTGATAGGATAACTTCCTTGGTCTTTTTTTGTTTCTTGGTCGCTGTCCCATATGATTTTTATCTATTTATTGTCTTTTCTTTTTACTACGTATCCTGCTCATACCCATTTTATCGATTTTATTTGTTCTATTATATCAATACACACACACACACACACACACACACACACATATATATATATATATATATATATATATATATATATATATATATATTAGTTCACAATGAATTTTATTTTCAAGACAAATAAAAGTCGACAAAAGTATTTTACTCTCGTTGAAATTACAATTTTTTGATAATCTTTATTTAAATGAAGCATTTATTGTATATTAATGTATTAAAAAAGGGAAAATATCGTGTTGAAACAATGAAGATATATTATTATAATAATTGCACTAAAAAGTATAATAAGAGCACACGCACAAATTTACAAAACAACTACCACAAATATGTAAATCTGCTAAATTCAAACAGAACAATATCACGTTTAGATACAAAAGAGAGTTGTAACATGCGACGTATTATGTATGAGCTTCACGAAAGCTTATACAAAGACAACATCACATCTAAAATAATTTTTAATTTTACTCGACAACAAGTGTATGCGTGCTTGAAACGTATACTACTGCTATTTTGTCTGAGAATTGTGTAGTATTGTGTATACACATTCATTTAAAAATCCATCATAATAATGAGAAAATATCAAAATGACGTGCGTCTCTAACATAGATGACAGACGTTGTATGAAATAATTGACCGTTTTAAT
The DNA here is from genome assembly GCA_029203775.1 of Neoneuromus ignobilis. Classification (NCBI taxonomy): domain Eukaryota; kingdom Metazoa; phylum Arthropoda; class Insecta; order Megaloptera; family Corydalidae; genus Neoneuromus; species Neoneuromus ignobilis. The sequence goes on along the minus strand of CP092089.1, from coordinate 20,979,882 downwards.
TATATTCCACGTTCATTTAAATATAAATAATATGCCAGGTTTTTCATAGAAGAATAAACAGTCAGTATATTATTCAAATGATGTTTCGATAATCAAAATATACTATTTATAATAAGAAAATATATTAAAATTATTCAAATATTATATTTTCAAATATTTTTAATTGTAAATTTGACATAATTAGAAATATGGTGAATACTTAAAGTTCTAAATATTGTAATTGAACATTTATATAAAACTCTTACTATTTATTAGTTTTTTTATTTATATTAACATTTTATCAATTCACACACACACACACATATATATATATATATATATATATATATATTCCAAGTGGCCAAAATAAAACCGAAGGATTTAGACATACATTCATTTTCTTACTATCATTTAATTTATTTACTATTTTCAGTCTCATTTGGGCTACTCTATATAAATATCTAATAATAAACATTTTTTTCTTTACATTCGAAGAAAAAAACAAATTATATAAAATATAGATTTTATACTTCATTACTTCTAACACTGAATAATGTTATAATTTAAATAATTTTTCCCCATTAAATTTATAAACGTTTATAACCTAGCATACCAATTTACTAATAATGAATTTTCCTATAAATAATAGTATATGTAGAGATATAATAATTACGATACTATATTAAATTCATAATCCCACTAATCATATTAAATAGCTTTGTATGTACTATTTACTGATTATTATTGTATTTATGTGATTAAACCTTAATTTTCTCATAAACGAAACGCTCAATCGGAACTGTATACTCATTATTAGTTTAATTTTACATTAACGTTTGTATTGGTTTTTATTTTATCTCTATATTTTGTATTCAAGTGATATTTTTTTCAAATAATAATTATTAGATTTTTTTTTAATGTTTTAGTATTTGAAATCAATATACATTTTCTAATTATTTCTTCATTGAAATTTGAATTTAATGAAGTATTTTAATAAGGTACAATATTGTTAAAATCTAATATCTTAATTATAACTTAAGTTTAGTGATTAAATGTTGTCATATGTATGGTACATTGTAATATATATATATATATATATATATATATATATATATTATCAGCAACAGCAGCTTTTTTCTATCCACTGCTGGATAAAGGCCTCTCTTAAAATTTTCCACTTCGACCGACCAATGTCTTTTTTTTACAGTCCATTATATTCATGGATTTCTTTGCGTGCCTTCTTATATAGCTAGGTTCCCAATCAATTACTTCCCTTGTCCATCGTTGGTCCCCTCTTTTTGCTATATTACCGACTCATTTCTATTTCAAACTCCTCACTTTTGCTATGTATTCGTAACTTATGTTTTTTTCTGATTCATTTATTTCTCTTCCTATTTTTTCGTATTTATCCTAACATGTGTTTATATATATATATATATATATATATATATATATATATATATATATATATATATATATATATATGTATATTCCTTATATAATATTTTCAATCCATATGAAAACATAAATTACTTGTTTAAGAGTTTTCAAATGTTAAAAACATTACCATATATAAATCTCTAAAATCGATGATTGAAGCGAGGTAGGAAGACAAACACATTTCATCCATTTCACATTTAACATAAATCAACTTTCATATATAATAATGTTGTACTACTGAACTTTTTTTCTAATTATAAAATTGAAAGAGTTCATATAATAAATTTTAATTATGAAACTTATTAAATATAGAAAAATAAATCACAAACTCTACTTAACTCAATTAAAACCACCATCAATATGTTTTGAATACTTTTTAAAATATACGAGTATTTCATTTTTATACACTTTTTAATTACCTTTTAATTAGCTATGTAATATCAATTAACGATTGTACTGAATGTTGTTTATTTTATTCTAAATTTTTATTGCTGACTTGTTAACATTTCAAAAATAAATTTTATAGCAATATTACACGTAATCAGATTGTTAACGTTAATGGTTTATAAATAATGCTTAATTATATTCAAATGTGTTAAATACGTTATATTTAATTTAAAATATCATTTTCTTTGCCTTTTTAATATTTAATTTTCATTTTAATAATATTTAATTTAAAACATATATTATATAATATATATATATATCACATATATACATATATATATATATATATATATATATATATATATATATATATATATATATAATAAAATTATGAATGATAAAAAAGCAAATACAAGAATGTACAGTAATAATTAAAAACATTTTTAATTATGAGAATATATTGTACGAAACCTTTTTTTCAAAAAGTTGTGACATTTACATAAAAAAAACCATTAATTATAATTTTTCTCTTGGAAATTATGAACAAAAACATACTTAAATATAATGTGAATAATATTTTTATTTAATATACCTACTATGAATTTATTAAGTGTTCAAATCTATTGTATATTAAATTGAATAATACTTAAAATCATTTATTATATTAGTAATATAATAAATAAAATCCAATATAAATCTTTTCTTTTTTTGAGAATTCGATCATAGATTTATTGCATTAATTGATATAAATAATAATAAATTTTTAATTACAAATGGATAATATTTATCGAAATATTTTAATAATATATTTTTTATTAACTAAAAATCATTTAAATATGAAATATATACATTCATAACCATATATATATGTATATATATATATATATATATATATATACACAAGTAACTCCCATATAACACGGTTACGTTTCTAAAAATGCCGTGTTATGCAAATCCGTGTTATATAAAACAAAGAACTAATATAAAAAAGGGAGTTAGATTCCAAAAATTAGAAAAATATACTATTATATTTTTATAATTAGGAGAAATATATTTATTAAAGCAATTTTCATCAAAAGTATTACATATTAATATGTATTAAATAATGTTTTCTTCGTTATTACTAATAAGCACCATTAACCTAGGACGTTTTCTTTTTGACAAGATATCCTCATCCTCTGAACTTTCTTCAGCATTATCTTGAGTTCTGTGCTCTACTTTTCGCAAAAAATCTGTTATTTGAGATTGCTTGCTTTTAGCCGGGAATAAAATCTGTAATTTTTGTTCTGGTGAGATAAAATGTCTTTGTAAAGGTATTTTTTATTTCCGCCAGACATAGTTCAGGGCTACAAATTAATTCACAGCAATTAAAAACATAATTACCATTTCTAAGAAAGATTGAATAATACGCACCCGAAAATTTTTAATATATGTATAATGAAGTAAAAAGAAAAACACACATTTTTAAAATGTACTTAATACTCCACGTACAAAATGGATTTAAAATTCTAATAAATTTAAAAATTCTGCAGGCAATTCTGATACGACATACACGTTTAAATGACAAATTTCCAATAAGATATCTTTTGCACTTAAAAGCTCTTATTTCGTTCCGTGTTCTACGGGGATTTCCCTAATTTCAAATTTTGTTCTTAAAAACTTTAGGTGTTGTATAGGTATTTATCTCATTCTCAAACCGTGTTAAAGCGAAACCTTGTTATAGAAGTGCCGTGTTATACGGTGGTTACCTGTATATATATATATATATATATATATATATATATATATATATATATATATATATATATACATACATTATAGTTATTAATTTATAAAATATATTGTTCGATTATATTTAATTATATTAGTTATAATTATATTCAATAATTATATCAGTTGAATACTTTTTATAGCATTTCGGTTTAATTAAAAAGAAATTTATAATACTCTACTTCTTAGAAATGAACTTCACAGATTTGTTTTTCTAACATACTATTTAATAAAAATTCTTTATGTGAAAGATATACTGTAAAGTACATTAAATTCTTTGTTAAGATTAAAATATGAAAAGTTAATTTCAATAAGAACAAGTAATATATTCAGTTTAAAATATGAAAGTGCATATACATTGTTCAAATATCCTGAATATTCTTTTTTTGTACTCTTTTAGATATTGCATGTTTTAATTTGAAATACCACATTTCATCATAATTTAAATGAGAATATAAAACCAGTAGATCATCAAAGAGATATTCATTACGCAATTATCTTCATTATTTCAGTTCCACATGAATAATGAAGTATTTGAATATAGAATTCACTTTTGAAGCCCGAATACTTTGTGAAAATGTACTCGCCAACAATTCATTTACACACACACACACACACACACACACACACACACACACATATATATATATATATATATATATATATATAATATATGGATTTTAGTAATACATATGAATTGATTTATCAACCCATTTCCATACAAAATATTTATGATGTTTAAATATAACTTAGTGAATCATGAAACATAGAAATGTTTATTTATCTTGATGTGATTATTATCTGATAAAATGTTTTATGAAATTGAATTCCAAGCTATGTGACTTTACATTAGTTGTTGATTGAAATTCTGAAGTTCTGAGGTAAAAATATAACTTATTTAAAGCACTCCTCAAATATACATGCACGCACATATACACACATACATATAGAGATATATAGATAGTATATTTTCATAAAATAAAATAAGTATTTTTTTAAATTATTGTTAATATAAAAAAATGTTCAGTAAATAAAAAATGTTGAAAATTTAATTTTTAATAAATATAATAATATTTATATATATATATATATATATATATATATATATATATATATATATTAATTTAAATAATAAAGGAAAAATGCTTCTAAAATAATTACACGTCTAAATATCAATTTAAAAATGGCGAACAGTAAAGTATATAACTCTATGTACAAAAACTAATCTACTGAAATCCGTCACGTCTGTGTAATTTTCATAACTTCCCTAAATACAATTTTATTTCATGAAACATTGCGCTTAAATAACGGTTTAAAAACTCTCGAGAAAACATAAAATTTTAATAAGATATTTAGTAACGTGAACCTCGCGTAGGGTGCGCCGACCCTTCTCATTTCCGAGACAGATTTTGTCATCTTATGGCTTTGCTTTCTTCCTGAAGAACATTACGTGAGAGATGCAGGGAAACTATCTCTTCACGAATTTTTCATGCCCGTTCTGGCTGTGTTACAATCGGAATAATACAATTTTCCACTGTACCATTTATATACTCGTATTATAATTTATATTTTCTTGACGTTATTTATGTCGCACTTGATACATTATATAAGATTATTTTATAATTTGTAGCGCATATATATATATATATATATATATATATAAATGATAAAAAGGATCAAATAAATCAAGCCACTCAATTATTATGGCCGATGAAAAAATACTTTTTAATTTTAGATATTTGTTTGTAGACGTAAAAAAATTCAATCCACTAAAGTTTTAACAGTCTGATTTTTTCATATAATAAAGTATATAAGTAATTAAATATGTATAAAAAGTTTATTAGAAAATGTGTCAAAATAAATAGAATTTAAATACCTTTTTTAAATATTAAACAAAAAAAAAATTTATAAAACTCAAATTTCATTATTGAATTTGTTATTTGATTACTTGATTAATTTAATGAAATAATAAGTTCTCTTAGAAAGTAGTTAGTAAACTATTTAATTTTTTTTAGTATAACTAGTAATTAAATTTATAGTTCAATATTAAATATTATTATTGGATTTTAATATCAAATCTACTTTATAAAAACTTTTAATTTTAACTTTTTTATGTAATTGAATTGAATTATATATATATATATATATATATATATATATATATATATATATATATTTAATATATGTAAAACTTTTTTCAAATAAATATATATTTAATAAGAATAAAAATAACCTAATTTTCTATGTAGAAATATTTTCTAGTAAATTTTTTTTTAATCTTTTTATGTCAAAAAAGTTATAACTTCTCGTAATAAAAACATTAATTTATTCTACATTTTTACTCTCATTTACATTAGAAGTTCAGAGATAATTAAAGTTTGATTTAAAATAAATTACTAAAATAAAAGTATAGATTACTAAATATATATTTTAGTACTTTCATACTTAATAATATAATTTTTAATTTATTAAAGATTATAAAAGTATTTAATAAAAAAAAATGGAACATTAAAATAATAATGACTGAAAGTTTTATTATAGTTTCATTAGATTTCAAATAATTACAAAGTACGAATAATGTAGGATGACCCAAATGAAACTGAAGGATAGTAAATGAAAGTAAGCAAGTAAATGTATATCTAAACCATTCAGTCTCATTTAGGCCATCCGTTATAAGAATCAAATATATATATATATATATATATATATATATATATATATATATATATATATATATATATATATATGTTATTGTAAATATTATTCAGTTATGTTTTTTCATATAATAATCATAATTATTCACTTTAACTGAAATAATCCATTATTTCAAAACGAAAAAAATTTCATTTAAAATGTTTAATTATTAATTATTCTTTCAGTTTTAATTTTTATGTGTGGGATAATAAGAATAAAAATAAGTTCATTTAATAAAAAATCTAAATATAATTAGAGATTTACGATTAATAAATGAAAACTATTTCAAATTCACTATTAGATTAGATTTTTGGAACTCTGATGATAATAATATGATCGTTGAAATGTGTTTTTAATCAACTTATAAACATTGATTATATCACATTTTTATAATATCTTGTGATTCTACAATTCATTTATATTTCGTTAAACTTTTTCAGAATTTGAAAATCTTTTTATTAAAATAGTGAAAAAAATAAGCGTTTTTGAATATATTTTTCATTCTTCAAATGTTAACATGATAATTTAGTTTATATCACGTAAACAGTTTTCATATTTCAAATTAATTTTTTCATTGTATTTTTTTATTTTAATGATTATATTATTTGATTTTTATATATACAATCTAATTTATATGTTAATTCTTTCTTGAATATTTAAGAAACTTTGTAAATTACTTCTACAGGTTTTGATATACATATGTATTTTATAGTAATGGTTTATTTTTCTCCTGAGTACGTTTTAGATTTAATCGTTTATAAAATAAAATTACAATAGTGATTTACTAAATTAGTAAAGAAAACATGAAAATCTTAACACTAATCTTTTCTTGAATTAACATAATTGTCTCATAAATGAATTCTTAGAAAAGATGTTTATGAACAAAATATTTTTTATTATTAAGAATGATTCTCTTATTTATTTCATTTATTACAAATATTATGTTTTCAACAAAAAAATAATAATGACTAATTTTCTTCTCAGTAATAATTATAATTTTAATTGGAATGGTTCTAATATATTTGTTAAATATAATATTTTAATTCTAAATACTTCGAAATTTATTAAACTTCCAATAAATTATTATTTCTACCATTTATTGTTACAAGTTCCATAATTTTTCAAGTTGAGATTTAAAAAAGTTTTGAGACATGCTAAAATATATAGGGTTATCCAAATGTGACACCTAGAGTTGTGTTTTATTAAAAAGAAACTCTACACATATTTCCCTATACACATGTTTCTTTTTAATAAAACACAAATCTAGACATCACATCTTAATAACTTCATATATTAATTTATAGTGAATTAATATACTAATACTATTTGGTGGAGGAATTTAAAATCTTGTATAAAATTTAGTTTCAATATTTAATATCTAGATATTGATCTATGGGAATATTTTTTTTCTCTAAAATATCATATATTTTATCCTACTTGTTATTACCTAGCTTAAAAAAGATATATATATATATATATATATATATATATATTTATGGTGGCACAAATGAAACTGAAGGCTAGTAAAGAATAATAAATGATAGTAAGCAAGTAAATGTATGTCTAAACCCTTCAGTCTTATTTGAATTTTGAGTAATATTATATATGTATATATATATATATATATATATATATTTATATACGAGGGTCGTTTGATAAGTATAGTAAATTTTAAAATTAATGAAAAATTAAAAAATTATTAAATTTTTGAATTTTTTAATTTTATGGTAAATTTCTTTATTATACTTATCAAACGACCCTCGTGTGTGTGTATATATATATATATATGTGTGTGTGTGTGTGTGTGTGTGTGTGTGTATGTGTCTGTGTATTATCAATATCATTATAAAAGCCTTTATCAGTTTACTGCTGAGCGAAAGACTGATCGAATGCTATTAGGTATTCTTAAATATTTTCTCTAATTTTTTTCATTATTTCCTGTCAAAACACCCTTAAACTCTATAATAATTAACAATGTCCCTTCGTTTTTAAAAAAGTTTCTTCCTAGGTCTCTTTTTATGTTTTGGTCGCCATTCAATAACGATTTTTGCCTATCTATTGTTTTCTCTCCTTACTGTATTTTCTGCTCATGATTTTTTTATCGGTTTTATTTATTTTATTATATCAATTACCTTTATCTATTCTCATATCTATTTACTGGTTTTCCAATTGCGATTTATATATATATATATATATATATATATATATATATATATATATATATATGGATAGAGAAGGAAATAAAGAGAGAGAATTACATTTAAAAAATTAAATAACATTCAATAAATAATAGATAACAAACCTAACCTTATTACATCGTATATTATAAAAAACCTTATATTATAATTTACATTTCTATATCATTATTGCCGCTGAAGTAAAATGATACTCCAATTTATGTTTTCTACTTATATTATTTGTGATATGATCGTATCTATAACGAAGTTTTATGAGTCTTGATGACAATAAATTAATTTTCGTGACATAGAAACATATTTGAGAGGAAAACATAAATTATACAAGAACGTATTTCTGCATATTTCAGTAATAAATATGTACGTATTTGGATAAAATTAAATTTTAATTAAATAAATGCACGCTGTATAATAGTTTGCAACATTGTTTGATATTTTGGTTTTTGTGGTAAATTGTTTTAATAAATATTTCTTGCACATTAATTATAAAACAGAATACATTATTTAATATTATATAATTTTAAAATAATATAATATTAAGTTAGATTTTTATTTAATTGCAAATATATTTTGACTTATACAAATTTAGTTTTTAATACCGTTATTGAAAATGACAATAATTACAATTTATAAAATAATATTTTATTATTAAAATTTGTTTTAGTAACTATACACATTTAATTCCACCAATTTATAAACAGTTTATTACAATAATTTAATTCACATTACAATTTTTATATTATATACTTGACCCTTTCTTTCATACAATTTTTTTCACTATTATGAAGGTTGAATGTTGGATATGTATTATTATACTTCCTTTTCGTCCACTCATAATTTTTAATTATTTTATTCATTCATATTCTCTCCCTCTCTATCTCTTTCTGTATATGTATATATATATATATGTGTGTGTGTATTTATAATTACTCAGTTTTAATATAGCAAAATATGTACTTTGTATGATCACAAAAACTATTTAATAGTTTTTTAGTAATTAAGTATGTTGATGATATCTGAAATGAAATAAAAAAAAATTTCAATGATAATAAATTGTTAAATTTTAATAATGTTTAAATTTATTTAAACTGTTGTATTATATTAATTTTTGTAATTAAAATTATATTAATATACAATATTATACACTGAATAATGTAGTTTCATTCCCCATACTTTTCATGAAAGTTTATATAAATTAAATGTTTATTATTTTTATAATTTTTAAATAAATTTTTAGATGTCTTAATATTTTATAATTTCTGTAGTTTCTTTTTGTAAATATTAATAACATTATTAATGTTTAATATTTTATTTTTTTAAATTAAACAAGAAATTATATTTGTACAATATTTAAAATTAAATTAAAATGTTCAAATGTTTAACAAATCAACAGAAAAAACCATTAAATTCAATCACTATATATTTTTTTTTAAACTTAAGTAATACTTAATTATTAACTTTCAATTACATACACATATAATTAAATAATTTATTATAAGTTAAAATAATCACTCTTTCTCTGGAATTATTCCTCTGTTTATTTTATTTGTATTAAATTTTACAACTATCCTTTGTATGTTTTTTACAAAAATATAAAAAGGAACTATTAAAAAGTATAGTATTAAAAGCTTCTTTAAAATACAAAATATATAAATAACTGTTACTTTATTTTGAAACAATTCTAAATGATTACAATTTTTCTAAACATTGATTAATAAATTAACGGATATTATATTTATGTTAATAAATATTATGTTTTTCTTTGCCAGATTTTGTGTTTTAATTAAATGTATTATTATTTTTATTATAATTGTATAAAAATAATAATACACATCTTCTAGTTATAAATATTTTAAATAACAACAACTATTATTTTCTTTGCTGATATTTTATATTAATTGAATTTCAATAATACTAAATGGATTGACATAAAAAAATATTTTGAATTATTATTTAATAAGTTATTTAAATTATAAAATGACATTATTAAACTTTTGAGTAAAAAATCTCTATATTGATATAGGATAGCTTAAATGAGACTTGAGGATAATAAAAGATAGTAAAGAAATAAATATATGTTTAAACTATTCAGTATCACTTGGGTTGTTGTTTATATATATTATGAGAACGTTTTAGTATTAAAGTGAATCTTTTCATGACTAAAAATCTGTTGCTTTTCGCAATGTTCGTGATGTTGAAAATTAATTAATATATTAATAATTAAATGTGATTTATTTTTCAATCAATATTTCATATTCATATATTCTTAATGAATTAATTCATTTTAGTTGTAGTTAAATTTATAATATTTATTGAATATTAAAATAGTTCATTGATCTTTGCACTAAAATAAAATATTCTATTAAATTATATATACATATATATCATAACAAACAACATTCAGCCTGAAACGGATTGAAACAGTGAAATATTCTTTCAGAATGTTGAAATTGAATTTGAAACGTTTTTTCATTCCGAACAATTCTTTGTGTTAAATCAGATGTAAACTTTTCTGCTTGATTGAGTGTGAAAGTGAATGCCTCAGCCGGCAAACGGCGGCGAGCTTGAAAATCTGCAAAATTCTATAATATATCTTACTTTCCAACATTTATCTACAATCATATGTTCTGCTTGGATTCTTCAAGACTCTGGATTATTTTACGTACAATTTTTAAATCATTTTTCTTTCCATTTTTGTCATATAAAAAGAAAAACACACGCACACATTTAACGTCTTTATGCTGATATTGTAGTAATCCACTACTATCAATAATCCTTTAAGAAGACATTTGATCGAGATTATTCATATATATATATATAATACATACATACATATATATATATTGTAAAATATACGTAAGTGTTTATGTATATTTGTATGCGAATGAGTATACTTAATTCAATGTATCTATATTTCTTTAAGTCTGAAGATTATTAAATCCTTATTGAAGTACCGTCACGTTAATCTTTTAAATATGTATATCTACACACTCTGATTATTTAAGATTTTTTAATTATATAGTTTATATCGATTAAAAATTGTAAATGTTATTTCATTGTTCCATACTTTAAATAAGTTTATTTTAAAAAATTCATATTAAGAATAAAAATTGTTAGTTTTATTTCTAGTAGATATAAAATATAAAAAATCTTAAAATTTCAACTATATAAATATAATAATTTCTAAATATTTTACTATAAGTCCTTTGAAGAAATCACGAACTATTTTTATGTAGAATGTCGTATTTTTATGAATTTGTTTACACGTTTTACTAAATGTTGGTTTCAATACACACACACACACACGTGTATATATATATATATATATATATATATACACACACGTAATATATATATATATATATATATATATATATATATATATATATATATAATGTGTGATATTTTGATGTTATTTTAGTACTTGGAAATTTCCAGAATAATTTGAATAAAAAATGATATATTTGGAAAACCCAGTATAAAAAAACACGTAATACGACAAAAAATGTAATTATGTTTTTACAATAAAGTACGTAGAAGAACTGTATATGAATAGATATAAAAAATGGACACCTATCAATTTATCAAATTTTAAAATATAATTTTGATTGTATTTACGTTTTTGCTTTTATTAGAATAATAATTATCTTTTATATTTGACTTTTAAATTTATATATATATATATATATATATATATATATATATATATATATATATATATATATGAACGTATGTATAAAGTAGAAATTATATTTATTTTATTAATATCATTTATTCATAGAATTCGATTTTTAAAAAATGGTCTTGTTAATTCAAATCTCAAATTATATAATCGTTAATTATTTTTTTATATATAAATATTTTTTTTAGTTTCATTGCATAAAGTATTCAAATTAATTTGTATGTTATTTATTGCCAAAATTAAATAAAAATTAAAAATTTTAAGTAGTCTAAAAATAATAAATATCAAAATAAATACAATCAAATGTTTTAGTTAATTGTTTTATCACTTAATAAAAATATTTTTTTGCTTTAACATATTCTGTCCTTAAGTTTAAAATAGTAATATTTTCATAAAGTACATACTATAATGCTTTATCTAAGTATCTAATATAATAGTAATCGAATGTATGTACTTAAGTAATTTCATTTCAATAAATTATTTTCTATGAATATGATATATAGTAATATATTCTGGTTTTATAAAAAAATATATCAATTTTTAAACTTTTTTATTAACATTGTTTGTTTTTCTATTAAAAATGTTTTATCAAGAGAACATGGTTTAAAAATAGTATATAGAGTAATCAATAGCTGAAACTTTAGAAAAAATATTTTTATCCAATTTTACAACGTTAGTAACATGTAATTAATTATTTATTATTAAAATTTCATTTTTCCTTTTTTCATGCAGGTAATTTATGAGTACACAATCGCAGTTTACAGTGTAATATAATATATTTAACACGCATACAAAAATGTCAACAAAACCAGATTTATTTATTTGAAAAATGTGTAAAAATAAATTCATGAAAACACATATGATACTAACGTTTAGATAAAAAATATATAAAAAGCTGTATTTTGAAAAATAATATAAAAGCGAAATATAACCGTAATTTTATTTATTATTTTTATAATAGTATTTTCATAATATAAAAATATATGTAATATAAGTGAAAAAATATGCACATTTTCCAAGCTAATTATAATTTCGCTTAGTAAAAAAATACCGAGATAACCTGCACACTCCATGCAGGTTAACGTGATAACAGTGTATTTGACTACGTAATTTGAATTAATTATTCACAGGACACACTCTCTTATCACTGAAACGTGTGTTGTGTAACAAAAACAACGGTTTCGTTTGTTTTTCTCTAGTTCCTTGTTATATCATTTCCATAATAATTTGCATATGTTCTTTATGTTTTAATCTACTGCTACATTCTTACACATTTATGTTTAAGACGTCGTGTGTACTATACTCTTTTATGTTTATAATAAAAGCAATTATAAATAACAATAATAACATATGTATTACAAAATAATAGTAATTAAATTCTATTTGGTTTGATACTGTAACAAATTTACTTTAACACAAATGAATCACTCACTCTGAATACCACAACATTTTATATGCTCAATAATCACTTGTTTACTTTATTCGCTAGTACACATTTCGATTTTCATACATCGTCATCAGAGTGCTTTATTGTGAAATAGATTTTATAATTCATGCTCTGTTGATAGTATGCTCATCGAAATACACACCAACTAATGGAATGAATAATAAATGATTGTTGAAAACTCTTATAAAATATTTTTTATCGGAGGTAAGTGATTCATTTGTGTTAAAATAATTAATTGCTCATTGTACTCAATTTATACCATTTCTATATTTATATATATATATATATATATATATATATATATATATATATATATATATATATATATATATATATATATTGTGCAAAAACTAATATTATTTTCTTATTCTCTTCTTATGTTAACTTTTATAAACTATATTTATATAAAGTTTGAAAGTAAACTTGACTTTTAAAAACTGAACGTACATCTTATCTATTGATATTATAAACGAGAGTATGTTTCTTTAGATTTTTCCGTATAAAATATACGCAAACAAAGCGATACATCACAAGTTTTCACTTAAAGCGTTTGCCCTATGCACGCTCGTATTATTGAAATATGTATATCGAATGGCATCCCTGCAGAAGCTGGCTCGATATAAATCATTCGGTTGGCAATGATACTGACAACGGCATGTGTGACTGAGACAATTTGACAGTTGATTTATGCGTGCGCTGAATAAAGATAACGTTCAAAACATGTCTGCCAGAGCTGAACGTCGAAGTAATCCCGGCTTTCGACAACGCATCCGATTGAAAATTCAATAAAAATTTATTTTTTTCACATATTTCAAACGAAATATATTTATTGCAGTTAAATAAATACACATGTGTGGTGTTTTTACTGGTTTTGGATAGGAAAAAGTTATACAATTGTATTAATTATTTAATCTAGCTTTAAACTTTAATTTATTTCATATAAAAAGAACTTTTATATCTTTAAAAAATACATAATTTTTTTAGTATAATTTAATAACAATTTCATTGTTTAAGTTTGTTAGAAAAACTATTACGGTTGTGATAGCTTTTTTATAATTTTTATTGGCTATAAATAATTATTTTTTTAAAAATAGAATTATCCACATTTCAAAATAATTTAAAAATAAATTATTTTAACTCTATTTTAATAATAATTATATAGTATATATATTTTAAATAATTTATTTTTGTAAAAAATGAATTTTCAGATATTTAATATTCAAAATAAAGTATTATTGTTATTAAATTATCAAATTTAAGTTTATAATACAGTAATGGACAATTTTCTCATGATTTTATTATACTCGAATCTATATTTTTCAACTATAAAAATATAGAAAAAAATTATTCATTTAAAGAAACGTTCTTATTATATCTTCTCTTTTAATTTTATTAACACATTAGTCATTCAAATAGTCATTTTATAAAAATTGACTATTTGAACTACATGAATTTAAAATTTTATATTCTAGGTATTCAAAGATTGAAATACATAAAAAATTTTGATTTATAAAAATCTAATTTTACAGCTTAAGTATCAAATTTTTTATTGGTCATAAAATAACATTTCATATTAAATTACAATAACTTCTTCTTCTATGTGCCATATCCGTCTCTTCGACGTTGAAAATCAATGTAACAAGTGCGTTACTATCTTCCACTAAACAATTGTTTGGCACTTTGAATTCTCCTCCATTCGCCAATATTATTCATCCATGAATCTTATTTCCTCCCAATACGTTTTCAACCTTTTATTTTATCTTTCAAAATAAGCTGTAAAAAATATTATATAGGTCTCTTCGTAGGATGTGTCCGAAGTGCATTTTTCTGCATTTTATCGTTAAAATTAACTATCAATAAACTGTAACTTTTTTAAATATCTTCGTTAATTTGTTGTACAATTTAAGGTATTTTTAACATTTTTCGATGGATACACATTTCAAATACCTCCAAATAATTCATTCTGGTGATTTTTAAAGTCCACGATTTCACTTTCTATAGAATTAAGATCAAGCATAACATTTTACTATACTTTGCATAAGTTTCAGATTTAGTTTGTTGTTGTAGATGTTCATCTCATTTTGGCGAAAGTTGTTCGAGTCATAGCTGTTCTCTGTTTCAATTAGAGAATTAAAACAGACACTAACTAGGATCGAGATCTTAATTAATGTGATCAATGATAACTAAATTAATTAATAATTAGTAAAAATAAAAAAATATTACTATTGTTATTTTTTTTATTAGTAATTAATAAATTAATAATAATTTGATGATTAATAATAATTTATGTATTATGAGATTTTATTTGATTTCGATTTTAATTACATATTAGTATTGTAGTTAAATTCATTTACAAAATACAATTTTAAATAATAATTTATATTTTTAAAAAGAACTACACCAATCCTCTTTTAATATTAATCACCATAATTTTAAGTACTGTTAATAATTAAAATTAATAGTATTTATATAAATTAATTATTATTTATAATTATTTTATTTAAATTAAGTGTATTTATATAAATTAATACTAGATTTTATCAAATAAACGAATTTTCTAATCTAAATATTACAAACTGTGCATATTTGTGTTTGAATTTTATATTAATTGGACATAAAATAATGGCTCAAATTTTAAGTTAATTTTTAAATTTTTTCATAATTAAAATATTATTTATTTTCATAAATTTTTACATGTATAAGTGTCTGAAAGTAATCTTCAGAACTGATATAAAATAATTAATAATGAGGTCATAAATAATTATTCTAGTAAACATGTTATACAATATAATTGTTTAATAAATAATTTAGGAACTTTATATATATATATATATATATATATATATATATATATATAATATGTATATACAAATTAATATTTAAATGCACTTTTAAAAATAATAAACACAATGATATATCTTAAGATATTTTCATGTTTTAGATTATTTAAGTAAAGCAGGAAATATTTTAATATGATTTTGAAATACAGATGTTCTTATAAAAATATATTTTTTAATTAAACCATGATATTGTATAATTTAAAAATGACATTATAATTAAAAAATATAAAAACTAAATGAAATAAAAATAAAACTGAATTAATGTAAACAGCCATTTTAAACAGCGTTAGTTATTACTTCAATATATAAAACTTTAAATTAAATATTACATAGATAGACTTTATTTGTATTATGGTAAATTTTGTCATTTGTATTCTCATGCTGTCATGTTTTTACTTTATATATATATATATATATATATATATATATATATATATATATATATATATATATATATATATATACATTTTATTTATTTAACAATTTATCTTCGTCTGAACTTATGTATAATACTTGAAAATATATCTTCGTTTTCATAAATTTATGTATGTTCCACATGTATATATTTTTCCAATTCATCTTTGAATAATGTAAATAACATTTTCCATACTCTATGTACATACTTTCGTTGCAAGCAATAAAACAAATACTTCGCAATACTTGGCAGCTTTGCCTAATGCAGCCCATTTTCTCCAACGTGTTTTGTTCACGAAGTGTATAAGCTGTACAAGCAGTACGTGACTTCCGAATAAATCGACCAATCAGGTACCAAGAACTTCAAGAATAACACTGCTGTGTTCATCGTAAGACGTGCAGATTTTTCTTTTTTTTGTACACAGTAGATTTTAATATGAATGATTCGTGATTTAATAGAAGTACAGATATAGTTCATCTTACTCTTAAATGTTTTTATAATAGAATATTTATTAAATAAGAAATTTAGGTCAAATGCTATTTAATTTTTTTATATTTGTTTCATTAAAACACGTACACAAATACACACACACACATATGTATATATATATATATATATATATATATATATACATACATACATACATACATACATACATACATACATACATACATATATATATATATATGTAATTTATATTTCTCACCAACAAATCTGGTTATCATGATAAGTTGATCAAATATGTATACAAGTGAATGATAATATTCAATGAGGCTTTCAGTCACCAGTGGGGTGATACAAGCTAATTGGATAATTCTGATATTATTATTATCATCATCATCAGTAACATTTTTCTAATCACTGATAACTGAAGGTTTCTCCCAAAAATTTCCACTTCGACCAATTTTTCTTCAAGTTCATTCCTAACAATTTTTTTATGAGTCTGTATGGACTTACTTATATATGTTTAGGTTTTCAATCAATATTTTTTCTCGTCCATGGTTTATATATATTGGTGGGTTTCTTGCTTTATGACCGGCCCATTTTTATTTTAAACTCTTCACTTTTGCCATAATGTCCATTACTTTTGCTTTCTTTCTGATTGATTAGATTCATTTTGTATCTATATGTGGTGAAAATGATGAAAATTATTATAATATATATATATATATATATATATATATATATATATATATATATATGTATATATATATATATGTTTGTATATATTATTTGAATACAAAAAAAATAATTACACAGAAAGAGATGAAAGTAAATAGAAAAATTAAAAATGTTCTAAACTCTCAGAATTTTGCAAAAGTATTAAACAAATCATGATAATGATGATAAAAATTCGAATAAGAATTTTCAAATGTTAGGTATATAAAATTCTTTTATATTTTCTAATATTTGTTCTCTAATTTAATTATTAAATAATTGTTTTCTTTTATTAAAGAAAACAAAATATAAAAATATTGAATTATGATTCGATTTTTATTTTTTTTGTCATTACCTTTTTGTTAAAATTTAAAATAATGTTAAGTATTTCCAAAATATTCGCTAATTTGTAATTCAGACTCAGTTGAACTTTATAAAAAAAATATTAATTAGTGATATGAATTTTCTTATATATTGATATAAATTTCGTATATAATTTTTACATATGAACCCATACATACATATATACATATAAATATATATATATATATATATATATACGAGGATCGTTTGATAAGTATGGTAAAAAAGGAAAAAAAACTAAATTGAAAAATTTAATTAAATTAAACAATAAATAAATTTAACATACTTATCAAACGACCCTCATATATATTTATATATATATATATATATATATATATATATATATATATATATATATATATGAAAATAAGTGTAAAACTAAATATACCAAAGTTCATGTATGTGTATCTCTCTTTGTATACATATATATATATATATATATATATATATATATATATATATATATATAATGTAATTCAATTTTCTTCATATACCTAAACTAAATTGAATATCAAAAAATTCAATATCGCGCAAATAAGCGAACGTTTTCAACAAATTATCCAATAAAATTTTTTCTATTATCTTTTCAATTTCATGCCGAACACATTCGACATATTAATTCCGTTTCTGAATATGCATCCAGCAATAAATTGATTCTCATATTCCATGAAAGTGATAGCTTTTTTTGGATATATGAAAGTCGATAAAATTTTTTACCAACAATTTATTTATTGTTATTTACATTTATATATTATATCTTACATTTCTATTATAATATTTTCATGTTTCTTTTTAAAAGAAAGTTCCTAGTTTGATATATCTATAAAACTGTTATTTTATATATATATATATATATATATATATATATATATATATATATATATATATATATATATATATATATATATATATAATGAATATAATAAAAATTACTTTAAAAGGCAAGTTTTTTAAAAATATTTTTAAACATTCATATTATAATTTATTTTTAAAATAAATTTTATAATAATTTGAATATATATTTAAATTCGTAGTTAAAATTAAATTAAAATTATTTTATTTTGAACATATTAAATAAAAAAATGTGTTAATAAATAAAATGATTGTTTTCTATATACAAAAAATCATCTCATACATATGTGTGTATATATATATATATATATATATATATATATATATATATATATATATATATATATATATATGTACACACCCGTCCCTCAATTTACGCGGAGTATCTGTTCCACGTGGATATGTTTTACGCGAATGAAAATCGCGTAAATTAAGTCTGTCAGGACAATAGAAAAAATATTGGAAATAAAAGCTAATAAAGTTGTAGAAACACATATTTATTTCACATAGCTTAACAAAAAAATAATGACATTTTAGAAAACAAAAGTAGATAAATTTTATTTTGTGTCACTATCGCTACTGTAATTCAAAACAATCAACCTTTTATATATTTATATCGTGCTTTTATACTTTCAAGTAAGAATTTGCGTCGCTTTAATATATAATAAATTCCATGAAAAATTATATAAAATGAAATATATCTGACCGTATATAAAAAGTGCCGCGTAAATCAATAAGGCATAAAAAAAGTCTCGTGTAAATAGAAGTATAATTTTCCGCGTAAAAAAAACTCACGTAAAAAAAGTCCCGCGTAAATTGAGGGAGGGGTGTATATATAAAATAGTTATATACAAAAATGTGTATATATAGGGTGGCCCAAATGAAAATAAAGAGTTTAGATCTACATTTACTTGCTTACTATCATTTATCATACTTTACTGCCCTTTAATCTCATTTGGGCCACACAATATATATATATATATATATATATATATATATATATATATATATATATATATACATACATACATGTGTATGTGTATGTATGTATATATTAAGGTATGATAAATAGTGTTTTTTAGGTTGGATAAAACTTTCGGTCGGGATTCAATTTAAATTCCATGAGGCTTAAAAAACACCTCAAGTTATACGTATATATATATATATATATATATATATATATATATATATATACTTATATACACACATATAGTCATATATGTACATATAGTCATTTTTTCTTTTAAAAATTACTATTTGCTTTTTAACAATTTTTTTTAATTATTTAAAGTTTTAAGACATATTTTACAGCCATATTTTCAGAGTATATTGTATTTTAAAAAATAATATCTTTATTGTTTCAC
The DNA here is from genome assembly GCA_029203775.1 of Neoneuromus ignobilis. Lineage (NCBI taxonomy): Eukaryota > Metazoa > Arthropoda > Insecta > Megaloptera > Corydalidae > Neoneuromus > Neoneuromus ignobilis. The sequence continues at coordinate 20,959,296 of CP092089.1, read as the reverse complement.
TTTTGAATAGTGACAAAAAATGTATAAATATTGAAATTAACACTATTTCAAAAATAAATCACATAAACAAGTAATTTATATCCTTATCTTCCTAAAAACATTTTATCTATATACATCTATTAAAATACTATCTAGTCATTTGAATCAAATATTATCTAATTACATATTTTAATCCAAATATTTTAAAAAAAAATAGTTCTGCTATGTTAAATAAAAACAAATATAATTATTATGGTTTGTATGAAATTTAATATATCGCATTTATATTATTAAAAATATATAATATTTTTCTAACGTATTTATATTATTATTAATGTCATAATTTTTGTATTAAATGTTACCAAATATCACAGAAATATATTTTTAATTTATGCGTTATTTTACGTGACAATGAATTAAAAGCACCACTTAGAGTATGAAAAAGTTAGAAATCTATTCTAATGTATTAAAATATTTGACTTGATATATTTATTAACCCAAAATATAATAATTTAGTTTGATTAGAACTTTGTTCATAGCTCATTTTTTCACTTGGTATTTTTCGATTATTATTTTACTTTTATTGATAACATTTTTCTTATTTTATAACACTGAAGTAACGTTATGCTATATATGTATATGAATATTGTAAAGGTTTAATAAAAGAGAGAAAATATAACATAATTAAATTTTATGTAATTTATTTATTAATAAAATTTATAATTAGAAATGTTGTGAATTTTTGCACAATTAAAAAAATAGAAAATTAAACATTGTACAATAATAAATTAAAAAGTACTATAGACCACTAGGAATAGAAGCAAATTCTAACCTACATTTGATTTTCATTCCTATTTCACGCTGTTGTGTAATATATATATATATATATATATATATATATATATATATATATATATATATATATATATCAATATCATAAATTTTTCTTTTAAGTTTCATATTAAGCAATGATTAGTAAAAACATTTTAAAATCGGAAATTGCTAATGAAATAATTTTCTCATAAGCAATACTAACAAGAATGGATCTTTGATTCATCATTAAACATAAAAGGCAATTAATAGAATATTGTTACCCAAATCTTCGTGTATAAAGAAAGTCAAAACAGGAATCTGTGATTAATTTAGAAAGATATTGAGAAACCTTAACAGTATTCAAGAAACAAGACAATACTAGAACACATTTCAATCAATAAATGATGAACATAATAACAAGTCCAGAATTTAAGGTAGTTTTGCATTCATCTCATAGCTCCGGTTTGGCATTTTTAGACTTATAGTTATTCTTAGACTTTAAATATCGTTGGTGTGGAAAAAACAAAACGTTGGATACCGAAATTCGAGTTCTTGTGCGCAATTTAATAATGTTAGAAATATATTTTATATGACTGTAGAACTCACATATCATTCAATTCTTGTAAAATGAAGGAAAAGGTAATTCATTCTTTATTTTATGAAATATTAAAAAAATATATCTATTTTTAAAAAATATATAATCGAAAAAATATTGACAGTTCGAATATTTTTTTGATCTATTTCGCAATATAAATATAAAGATTAAAATAGAACGAGATTTTTTATAAAAACATCCTATATGTTTTTTTAGAACTATATTTGTATGAATATATAATACTTTATCCTCACTTACAACCGTCATACATGTACGATAATTTGAATATTATCGTCGTTATTTAAAAATATTCTTTATACTTGACACAGTCGTAAATCATACATCGCTAGTGAAATTTTTACGCTGCCACGTTTGATCTTTGTCGAATTTCACCAATTCATGTAGTATATTGATGATGGATTTTTAAATTCGATATTCTTTGATAGCGTGCTATGTCAAAGAGTTCACCCTCGTTTTATATTCAGAAGGAGGAAGAAGACATAACGGCAGTATGAGTCGATATAGGAACGGGTCATATTTTTATATGCAGACCGCATTCCTATTCGCAAATCGACGAATATCTAGCAACACACGTAGGTACTACTCAGTGTTGGCTGCATAGGGGAGAGGACTCTCATTTTTATCATATTTCATTCGAACGTTTGATGTGTTCGAACTCTTCATTCTACAAACGATTTCACTCCGCGTTGATGTCATTACTCGTACAGATATACATATATATATATATATATATATATATATATATATATATATATATATATATATATATAAACACTTGTTTTACATGAACACGTTATTTAATTCGTATGGATATTTTAAATTATTATCGTAGTATCAAAACCGATGCCTTTTTGTAAGTACCATTTTTGTATATATTTTGTAAATTTTTATGATTGAATACGAATATTGTATTTTGATTTAAAAAATTCATTTAAATTTTCATAAGGAAATATTGGAAATTAAAATATTTTCCAATATGTAAGATATTCATTAATCATTGGATATTCTCTTTCTGTATAAATATATACAGTTATGTTTACAAAAGTAGTGTAATATATTATATTTATTTATTTTTTTATTTATTATATTCATCTCTATTAGTAAAATTAAATTTGTTGTTTAGTAAACGAGTTTAGCTTATCTTATAATACTTTACAATGTAATTATATTTTAATGATATTTTTTAATACAGTAATTAATATGTAATTTAATTCTATAACTTTTTAATTGTAAAAAATACAAATTAACTATAATTGTTTTTATCTTACTGCAGAAAACAATTCCATAAATTTTATTTCCTTAACGCTGTTTAAACCCCATTGTCTTTTTTTCATTTCCTCAACAAGATGAAAATTTTTATTTATACCATTAAATAAATAAAAATTATGAACACTAATTTGAGTGAATAGGTTTGATTTTAAAACACAGTTGTTTGTTTGTTATCTAAAATCTATACCACAAAAATTTAACAATATATGCAATATTTTTATGAATAATTTACTATTTATCAACTTCGATTATAATAATTATTATTAAAATCAATTTTATCTTTTTTCTTCATTTAACCCGTTCGCTACCAAGCCTCAGGAGAAATACCGCCACCACAGCCCAGACGTTTTATTATTTAAATATGATACCAAATTTTCATTACTTTTTTGCTATGTATTTATAACGTTTTAAATGATTAAAAACGTAATTATTGGCAGATCAATAACATACTATATCTATTTTATTGTTTTTTAACATAACCCATCTGTTTGCTGCACGATTTAGTACATACAGTTATCATAAACTGATAATGAACACTCGTCACATATTTGTGACACCGGGATCAGGTAAGAAAATTGTGTCGTCACATATATGTGACATTGGTCGCGAACGGGTTAATATATTTTAAAATAATTTATTTCATTTTATTTACTTTTCGATATTTTTAATTGAAAAATGAATAAAATATTAATTGTTATTTTGATAGTAATAAAGGATTAGAATGTTTACTATTATCCTCTTTGTTAGGTTTTTTTTAAATCATTCAAATATAATACAAATGAAATATCATCCCCAACACCACAATATGTAATATGTTTCAAAGTGTTTAATAGTCATTTATTATTTACTTTATTGTTTATAACAACAATGAGCTAAGGAATATTTCAATGGCGATGCCATCATCGTCAAAACCTTTTTGATATAAAATCTAAACTAATTGTTTATCTTTCATTTAAATATCTTTAGATTACATTTTATTATACGTTGAATAATCTAAAATCTCCCTATAAATCTCTTGTAATACATACAAAATTTTATTTATTACAATCATTACTATGATTTGTTTCTATTTATCAGAATTTTCATATCAGTTCACAAAACATATTTAATTCTAGCTAATATTAATCATGTACAATCTTATTAAACGTCTTACTTCTGTTTCACTTTTCAAAAATCTATACAAAATTTAAAACTACAGCAGGTAGAATAACAATTATGAAATATGTGCCTTTATTTTTAGTTACATGTTGTATATATACATATGAATATATTTACGTTCTTTTCTTTTGACGTTTATTTAGAACTTGTCATATCAATCATTAATATAATAAAATGTCATAGATAAAATGTATGTTTAATTATATATACATACATGAATATTAATCATATGATGTAAAATAAAAATAAGTAAATAATAATAATTATATTACGATATTTTTTTAAGTGAATGTAATATATATATATATATATATATATATATATATATATATATATATATATATATATTATTAAAAATGAATAATATCTTATGTATTTATCTAAAAAGTATACAAATAGCATCAAAAATATATTTAAACAGATAAAAAAAATATATAAATATTTTTTAGGTAATCAATAGTATATAATAGATACATTATTGAAAAAATATATATAGTAAATATATTATGAATGTATACTATTTTCTATTAAACATCCTTATAAACTGCAACTACAAAAAAACAAGAACAATAAAAGAAATCGAGAAAACTAAGTTAAGAAACAGAACAGCTTCCTGCAGCACACTTTTGAAAACTAAATAAAGCACAAAAAAACTATTGAAATAGATAAAAGCTCGAACGTAGTCGGTCATTAATTCCAACAACGATAATATTATGCCAAAGCACACAGACTGTGGAATCCAGTCATGAATGGAAATAAAAACCAATGGTGCGGATATTACTCCGAATTGTGTTGTGTGTTCTTATACGATCGCTAGAGTCACTTTTATGTGATTTCTGGAGGCACCGAAGATGACTCCAGATTATTTGTCCGTATCATGTTGCGAATCTAAAACAAAAGTATTTTTTCTACTCGCTTGCTCCTAATAATTAAATTATCGTTATTGTCCTGTATTCTGAATATTAAAGAACTGAAAATATTTAATCTGATTTTGTTTTTGTTTTCTAGAATTCAAACTACGCTAATCAAATTAATATTTTCTATTTTAATGTTTTTAAATTATGCGTATTTTAAAATGTGTAATTAAATATTTTAATTTTTCTTTTCATTCAAATATATATATATATATATATATATATATATATATATTATATAAATGTATAATTAATATATATATTTAATATATTTCATGTTATATATATATATATATATATATATATATATATATATATATATATATATATATATATATAATTATTGAAGTGTTAATGATATTTCATATTATTTTTCATAATTAACAGACAGCCAGGTAATACAAAAATTAATATATTATATATATATATATATATATATATATATATATATATATATATATATATATATATAGTATAATATGTATAAAATAAACAAAAAAATATTAACTTAACTCTACAAATTAACATTGTACTTTTACATTCGGAAGTGAACTTTATTATTATATTTGTAATGATTTTTTTAATTAATATATTTATTTTATGCAATAATTATCATTTGTTTCTCATGTATATAATTTGTATTGAGTCGAATTTAATAATATTTCAATCAAATAAAGTAATAACAAATCAATTAAAAGTGATTTTTTAACTAAATTAGTTTTAAGTAACTACAGTTTAAGATAATAAAAATATTTAAATCATGTTTAAAAATGGTAAATAACAATTTTGTTCTTTTAAACAAAAATTAGAATGCATTTTGAATTTCTATTACATTTAATATTTTTTATCCTTAATGAAATTACTGAATTATTTTCTTTATGTTTTAAAATAAGTTATAATGTATTATTATTTTTTATTGATGAAAAAAAATTATTAGTATTTATTTTGAAACATTACAATATATTAGGATGTTGAGATGATTATTCATTTATGTGAGAAAAAAAAATATGTTTGAATTTTAATTGTATTAAATTCATTTTCAGTCTTATGGTTGAATAACTAAAATATTATATGTATGTATGTATGTAAGTATGTATATATATATATATATATATATATATATATATATATATATAATATCAAAGTTTATATCAGTCTACTGAGAAACAAAGCCTCATCAAATGGCATTAGATTATTTTAAATGTTTTCTCAAAATTCTTTCATTATTTCCTGTCTGTTATTAATCTCATCCAACCCTTTTCACCATTATTCTTTACAATTTAATTCGTATCTCTTTGTTAGAGTTTCTTTACCTGTCTATCACTTTAGTTTTCTTTACCGGTTTTATCTCTTTATGGCCATTACAAGTTTTCCTACCATATTTCTTTGCCATCATTTTCCCGAAGTAATTTCCACCCAGAAATCCGAATGAGGAGCTATTTTACTTCTGGAATGCTCAAATTCAAAATAAATTATGTCAAAATAAGTAAATTTTGATATCAACGATAAGGTCTTGTAGCTCTTAGATGGATATATATATATATATATATATATATATATATATATATATATATATATATATATATATATGGGTTGAAGATTTTAAAACATTTTTTTAAAAAACTTAATCTTTAAATACTTGTATGTTGTATTATTTAACTTTAGTGAATGTAGACTTTCTATCTAAAATACTTTACTTCGAAAAATTATTTTGGAAGTTAAATAATTATATTATATTTTTAAAAATTATTGTATAAATTACTACATCTGGTATAAGTATTTATTGTTCATTTCCATATTCAGGTTACGTATTAGTGTGTATAGTTATTTTAATATTTTTTTAATAAATTAATATTTTAACTTTTATGAAAAAAGTTTATTTAAATATCTAAACATTAACCTATAAATAGTTAAATATTAGATGCTAGAGAAAGACATACAATATTGTTACATACTGATGTATTTAAATTGTTTTTAAAAAAATACACATTTAAAAGAATATTTAAATATTCTAAAAAAGCAGTCGTTATATGATAAATTTTTATACAATTTTTATGTAAATAATAATTTTTACTTTCATATATTTTTCACAATGGTTTTTAATAATTTTTCCTTTATAAAACTTAAAATAATACAAAAGTGAAATTGATTTGTAATAGTCATTCACTTTTTTAATAAAATGTAGGATTATGTAAATACTTTTGCTACATTTTTTATTTCCAAAAATATAATTTCTATAAACAAATTGTATTTTTGGAATGAATTTATTTTGTTGGACATATTGTTGTATAATTTTCAAGAAGAGTAATATTTTAAATAAAAAATAATCATCATTGCTTTAAAGTATTATAATAAATTATTTTGCCACAAAATGCATATAGAGTCCATATTATGTACAAGATTTTTATTTTACAAGCTCACATATATCTGAAGATATGGTATCTATCTCCCCAAGATAGTTCTAACCTTATTTATATTTTATGGAACGTAAAACTAAAAATGTATATTTCTTGGTATGTGTGTGTGTGTACAAATATACATACATGCATATATATATATATATATATTTGTGTGTAGTGTTCCTTATGTCCTTGTGTAAACATATATAAAACTGTAGTTTGAATAACAAACAAATATATAATAAATAAAAATACACTTATTTATTATACACTTACAGTTCCGATAACTTTTTGTTTGCGCAAACGAATATCTATATTCTGTTTTTATTAACCTTATTTTGGTTCGACTTGGTTATATTTTATGTTCAACAATTTTGATACCGTTGATTTATTTTGCAGTTTATATAAAGTTTTTCTAAAAAATAGCGATAAACTATAAAAGCTATCAAAATATACTAAAATATATTTTAACAATTAATTGTAAAAAATATTTCTTCAAATTTATATGGAAGGAATTTAATATATTTTTTTATAGTTTAGATTTTTAATATAAATTTTATTCTAAAACATCTTTATTTTCAAACATCAATGAATCACTATTAAATAAAAAAAAATCTCAGTGCTAAATATTTACTAGTGTATTTTCATTTTTCTACAAATTTTAAATAATTTTTTAAGTACTCATTATTGTGTTTTTCTGATTTACAGAAACATATATTTTTTTTAAAAATTGCAAATGTAAGAATTGTTTGATTTGTTTTATAAATTTTAATTTGTATATATATATATATATATATATATATGTGTGTGTATGTGTGTGTGTGTGTATGTGTGTGTGTATGTGTGTGTGTATGTGTGTGTGTATGTATGTGTGTGTGTGTGTATGTATTCTTGAAAATAAATTTAAAAATTACTATTCATTGATTTAATATTAAAGTTAAATTATTTTTTATACCATTATTCATATCCTATAAAACGTTAAAAATAAATATTAACATTTTTATTTATTCAAATATTGATATAACTCTAAAACTTTGTCCATTTTTGACATTTTTTTGTTTTCATACTTCAACCAATATTTTAGTATTTTATAAGAGGAATTTTAGAATAAACATATAATAATATTATAGACATTTTTTATTTTTATATATTTTATATATATATATATATATATATATATATATATATATATATATATATATATATATATATATATATATATATATATATATATATATATATATATATACATATATACATATGTATGTATTACTTGGTTTATATAATTTCTTATAAAATAAATAATCATAAATTTGTGCTTTATTTTCATTGTTTAGATTATATAATTTATTAAAAAAATATTATACACACACATACATACATATATACATACACACACACACACATATATATATATATAAATGTATGTGTGTAAATGTGTATGTATATTTATCTTTGACGGTAATTGAAATATTGTATTTTTTATTTCAGATCACATTCGGGAATTCGAATGCGGAAGAATGTATTATAGAACATTTTTGCTTGATCCAAAGAGGGAGTCGTTATTTGTTGGCGCAATGTAAGTATAAATTTTATAAATAATATTTTATAAATTCACAAAAGAAAAATTATATCAAGTAGTAAAAATATTTTTTCATAAACATATACTATTTTAAACTAAATCAAATTTATATATAAAAATATGAATTATTGCTTATCTCTTTGATAAAATTATATTATAATTATTTTTGTTTTCGTGTCTTCGAGCAAACTTATAATATTAAATCGAAAAACAAGAAATTACTTAAGGCCAACGTACTGGTGTCACTAAATTTACGATCCATAAAATGTGGCTAGTATATAATATTTCAATAAAACGGATGTGCTTTTATATAATAAAACATGTTCTACGGTCGGTAAACTACAACTTTATACGCTATCATGTCAAAATTTATAATAGAAATACAGTAAAATGTATTAAATCATTTTGAGATTTTAATCAAATATAGACATACTATAATTTTCAAGAAACAAGTTATATTTACTAACGTTGTTATATTTGTCACAAAGTCATTTCGAAAATTTCATTTGAAACGAATAGTTCAAAAGTAATTATTAGATTACAAAAACATTTGTAGAATTTTTTTGTTTAGAGAAAATAGCACGCACACTAATTTTACCGCAGTTATAAAATGACGAATATAAACATTTTAGTATGCATATATAAAATTCTATGTTAAATATAAACATAAATTACATATACAGATATATGTTATAATTATTAGTATTTTTTTAAAAAAACTATTATAAAATAAAGGTTATTAAAAATAACTGAAGAGTTATATTCGAACATATATTTGATCTAATTATATTTAGAAATGAAATGAATATTTAAAGTATTTTAGTTACAACTGATTTTTATAATTAATTTCATTTTTTTATTTTTAAATTCTAATAAATTTGTGTTAAAAAAGGTATATAACTTAATACTAGTTTACAATTCAATATAAAATCTTTGTTATTACTGTACAAAGTTAATTTACATGTTTTTAAAAAACAAATATTAAAACTAAATCTGTTTTCTTGCTTGCGAAAATTTTATTTTAACAACTTCTATTGTTTATCACTAGATTATTATTTTCTCATTTTTCCACAACCAATTTCATCTTTAAGCCATTATAAAGTAGATAGATACTAAACATTTACCTAACGATGGTTATAGAGCTAAAAGAGGTCAGAGAGAAATACAGAAATAGTATCCCAACAAATAATAACGAATATTGCAAATACACTTCATGAACAATTTAAAAATATTTTAAAAAAGTATCACTGTTCATTAAATATTCTAAATAATCGATTTATTAATAAGAGCTAATATATATATATATATATATATATATATAATATATATATATATATATATATATATATAATAGATAACTAATACTTCTTAAATGAAATTTAAATTTTATAAAATATATCACGTTTCAATAAACAAAGGTATTTTCTTTATGAAAATAAATTAACATCAATATTGTTTGTCCTTTATAACAGATTCAATAAAAAATAATCAATAGGTCAGTGAACTAGTCCAGTAATTCTCAACTAATGTCTCGTGAAAGAAAATTTTAGATATTACCATTTTAGTGAAATATTATTAAAGTTTTGTTATCTTTTTAAAAAATACTATTTATTTTTATTAATAATATATCTATTAATATTCCAGGGGTATACGTGTTTTTATAATGATAATGTCGCAATAATTACAGATTTAGAAATTTTTAAAAAATTGAAACTTAATATTTGATCATTTTTATAGTAAAATAAAAATATTTAATATTTTTTTATCACATTTAAACATACACATATTATACATTTGTATATATATATATATATATATATATATATATATATATATATATATATATATGTGTATATATATATATATATATATATATATATATATATATATATACTACTTTTCAAAATTTTGGAAGCAAGTACAAATTGTTGAATAAGTAATAAAAAAAATGTGTGTATATTATTTTATTGGAATCACAGCATTTACTTATATCTAATTCAATACAAAAATACAAAAACTACCTTATCTAAATTAAATTCTTGCCTCGTCAAAGTGACCACCTTTATTTTTCATTAATTCCAAACAAATTTTATGCATTCTATTTATTAAGTTCTTAAAATATTTTTCGTCTATTTTTTCCATTTTGTCTGAAGATATTAACAGAGTTGTTGAGAGCTAGTTGGAGCACGACTTTTAATTTTCTGTCCAGTTCATTCCAAACCAGCTCTATTAGAGATAAATCAGGAGATTGAAACGGACACTCCATGACTTTAATAACTCCTGCTGCTTTTTTCGATTATTAAATTGTTGACACGTTAGAAGTGTGTTTGGGGTCATTATCTTGTAGAAAAACAAAATTATGCCCAATGATAATTAACACATATTCGTCCGCTTGACGAAAATTCGTCATCTTCCGGAGAATCACCCACAGCCAAATGACGAAAATTAGTCATTTGTATATTACAGAGAATAATTGATTTTTGTTCTCTTAATTCTGAGTATATTAAATTATAATTTTAACCAAACAGAGATAATGCCATGAGAGAACTGATTTTAGCTTCAGTTGCATCGCATAACGGTGCAAATGTAATCAAAAGCAAAGTAAAACTGTATAAGTCGGTATTGGGTTTAAAAGAATGCCGGCATTTGGTGAATGGAGGTGCAAAAAGTTACCCGACGAATATGTGTTAAGTTGATTCTTGTAAAATTTTTAAATATCCTTCTTTATTTAATGTACCTTTTATTTTTACTAACTTTTCCTATTTGTTGTTATCGAAACATCCTAAGACCATTATGTTTCCTCTGTCGTGTTTAACAATTGGCACAGTGCAAGCCTCTAAATCCCTTTCTTCCTTTAAACGACGCACAACAATCTTCTATTTGAACCAAAAATCTGAAACCTTGATTCATCTATCCAAAGGACTTTATTACACTAATGAATCGTCCAGTATTTATATTTTTTAGCTTAATTAGGCCATTCTACACTAGTCAGCATGCATTCAGTATTCACGCCCATTACCGCTCGTCTCACACCCTCTTATCAACAAACTCCCCCACCTAAAAAAAATAGTTTTCGGGTAAGAGCGTGTGAGACGAGTGGTAATGGGCCATGAATACTGTATGCATGTTGACTAGTGTGGAAAGACTCATTAAGTCTATTTCGTTTGTGTCTAGCCGTTAATATTGTTTTTTTAGCCGCGATACATCCTCTGAGGCCTGTTGACAGAAGGTGCATTTTAACAGTCGATGTAGAGAATGACTTTTTTCGCGATTCATTAATATTTGTGGCAATTTGGGACACTGTTAAGCGTCGATTTCGTTTTGATAATACCTTAATGTAATTATTTTCATGACATGAAGTTACTTTAGGTCTGCCAGATCTTTTTCTATCCTGATTCTGCCCTATTTCTCGAATTCGAGCAAGAGTGTAATGCTCTTCTTTGCAAGATACGCCAAGTTTTTCTGCAATTTACCTTTCAGTGTAATCTTCCTTACGAAGAACACAAATAGCACTTCGCCTCTCGACACTAATTTGCTTTTGTTTAGCCATTTTCTGTGACTACATGTTATAATGACATTTCAACGAGTAATGTTCGTAGACAGTAGGTATAAGAAGTAGAACTTCCGTCTGTAGATGCTTAAGTGCATCTGATAAGAATGAAACAAATATAAACATGCAATAGAAGAAACCTATTTACAGCATTCTTTGTTTTTCTATTCTGAATACAACATGGTTACCGAACACTGGAATAGTCATAAATCGCTAACAGAAAAGATTTCCGAGAAATGCTATTAGAAAACAAAACATTACTTATTTGTTGTTTTGAAACTGTGGCTGATTCATTTTAACACAAATCTTCGTCTATTATCTAATAACTGTTTATTGTATACAGTTTTCTTTTTGAGATGTATTGAGATTTTTTTTGTTTAATGAAAAATATACTTGCTTCCAAACTTTTATATATAGGTTGACCCAAATGAGACTGAAAGATAATAAAGAATAGTAACTGATAATAAGCAAATAAATGTATGTTTAAACAGTTTAGTTTCATTTAGGATATGTTATATAGGAAAATTAATAGTAATATTATTTTTTCTATTGTTAAAAAATCTTTTTTAATAAATATAAAAATACAAATTTATTAAACACATTATAAATTATTATTTATCTGCTTTATTATACATATATATCTATATGATATTTATACAAAGTGAATAAATAATATTGTTGATTAAATATATGTTATATTTATCAAAATGTAAAATTAAAATACTTAGTATATATTTGTATTGATGAAATATAAATACAATTGATTTATATAATATTTTAACGTTTAGAAAATAAGTAAATATGAATTTATTGAAAATCTGAATTTATTTTCACAATAATGTTTATAAATGAATTTCAGCACTATAATTCTATTATATTCAAATATATTTTATAAACGCGCTGAAAATTAGTCAATTATATTTGTGTGTTTATTCATACACAAACAAATCAATGATGTGGAAATTTAAATTGATAAAACATTTTCAGTAATAGATATTTATATTGTTTCGATAAAAGCATTAATTAAATTCCTTTTACATTTTTAGTACATATTCGTTATACATGCTATAATAAATAAATAAATATACAGATATATAGATTTCATACATACATATTATACATATATACGTTCATATATACTTGTACATATATATAAATATATATATATATATATTCATAATTATATGTTGATTGAAATTTTAAAACTAATTATAACTCAATATTTACCACATATTTACAATACTGACATAGATAAAATAGTAATAATTTATTTAAGTTGGTAATGTTTTTGTTGATTTAAAATATTTATTTCCCAATTTACAACGACATTTTTAAACTAGGATTGATATTCCCCTGTTATATATATATATATATATATATATATATATATATAGAGAGAGAGAGAGAGAGAGAGAGAGAGAAATTATTTAAATTAAAATAAAAGTGTATTATCAAGAAATTACCTTTAAATATATAATTTGCTTTTTTAGAAAATAAACGGCAATATTGTTTATTAACACATTGTATGCGGGCAACGTCTCGATGACGTCTTTCGAGGATTTCTAGGAATAGTATGCGAAAGACGTCGTTGAGATGTTGTCTGCATGCAATATGTTAAAACATAATATATTAAAGGAATTAATAAATAAAAAAATATCTTTCAACTTGAAATTAATTTTTATATTTTAGTATAATTTCTTGAATAGAATTGTTCCATAAAATAATGAAAACAAAATAATATAAAAATTAAAATAAGATATTTATAAATATTCTTATCAATGAAGTTTTTTTGAAATATTTTTTTATAAAAATTATTGATCAGTAAAGAAACGAAACTTGTGTTGCTTATTCTGTATTATAATTTTTGTATCATTTTAATTAATTCATTTTTAACTGAAGTCATATCCATTTCCCTGATATGTACTTTAATGAGTTTTTTAATTCAATCGCATGTTTATTTATACGAGGGTCGTTTGATAAGTGTGGTAAATTTATTTATTGTTTAATTTAATTAATTAACTAATTTAATTAAATTTTTCAATTTAATTTTTCTTACTTTTTTACCATACTTGTCAAACGACCCTCGTATATCAAAAATATACTTAACCATACAGTATACAATAATTAATATATGAATCATTGATATTTTTCATTATTAACTTTGTATTAAACATTTTAAAGACGCTTTATGTGCAACAGTTCGTATATGAATTATTTATCTTACTAAATATGATGCTATCTTTTGTAAAAATTAACAAATTAAGCATTGTTCTTTGATATTTCATCAGACAACCATTAAAGCGATTTCGACCTGTTTTGTTATGAAATAATTTAAAAAGGAAAAATCAAATGTGACTCTACTTCCTCCACAAGATGAGCGATTAGGAAATGAAAAATAATTTTAATTTGGAATTTCTCTTGATCGAGATGTAAAAATTATATTTACATAACTCGAATATATGAAAAATACAATACAGAATTATGTTTAATTAAAGAAAAAAATATTTTAAATCATTTCATAAAAATTAAATATTTATTTAAAAATTGTTATAAATGCACAATGATTCATAGAAGTATCTTATTGTCTCTTAAATAAAAATAAATAAAACTGAAAAAAAATATTTTCCGATTTTTATTCTAGTCTTTTGTATATACATAATTTGTTATTTAAAATAAAAAAAAACTGTAGGGTTAAGTAGTTACATTTAACCTATATTTACTTATTTCTATTCAATTATATATAATTATTATAGTAATAATTTTATTTCTTTATAAGTTTAATGATTCATATTTTCAAAATATTCATTTATAGTATATGAAATTGATAATTTAATTAGTACTTTTATTTAATATTTTAAATGTTCTGTTGAATTCGCCATACTTGGTTTCAATGCTTTTATATTCTTTACAGATGTTCTTTAATATATGCTGTCTCTAGATTACAAAAATTATTTAAATACTTTTGTAGCTATTTAAAGATAGAAAAAGTGCTAAAAGTAAAGGCGAGAAAATATAGAAGTTAATGAATACAAAATGTTAAATAAAAAATAAAAATTTTAATACATTTTGATTTTTAAATATTTTTTTCGATATAAATTTATATATGAGATTATCTGTATATTTTATAATTTAATTGTATTGTGTTCTTGTTTCAGGGATAGAATATATCGTCTTAATTTAAGCAACATAAGTCAATCGAATTGTGAGGTAAGTTATTATTTTTAATTTGGTAGTCTAATATATGCATGTTTATATGTTTATATATATATATATATATATATATATATATATATATATATATATATATATGATTTTATGTATATAAATATCGTATAATAATATATTTAGAGTTAATGACGCTATATATAGAGTAAATAATTTTGAAAAAAAATTATGTACTTCAATTTTAAAAATTAATATTACTTTAAATATTAAAATTAAAATTTTTCAATGCCTTAAATTGAAAATAAATATTAATTGACTTTGACACAAGTGTTTTTTTCCATAAGATATTATAAAAAAGTCCAATAATTACTTACTGTTCACTTTATTTATCATCATTGTCACAATTTTGTGTTATAAAATAATAAATAAAATCGATAGTACTCGTAATAAAATTAACATTTTTTTAAAAAAATATTTTATAATACAGAACTCTGTTGATGATGGCCATTAATATATGCATCAGTTGTAAACAAATAAAATGAACATTAAGTAATTATTGGACACATTTTTAATACAGTGATGTTGAGGTGAAAATCTATTTACGATAAAGTGATTTTTTACATTATTAAAATAGTTTAGATTTTGTTTTGAAATTTTAATGTTTATTAATTAAAAGAAAGTGCAATTCATATCTTAAGAAGAATTATTTTATTTTAAACTTTTAAAAAATTAATCTAATTATAATTTGTCTTAAAAATGTTGCAAATTCACTTTCATACAAACAAATTATCACCTCCAACGCCATAAAATATTAAAAAGTGATTAATAATCACTTATTGTTTATAACAACAATATGCTAATGTGTCTTTCAATAGCAATGCCATCATCATCATCACAACGCTGTATTATAAAATCTAGATTTTATAATATTATACAACGCTCTGAAATGTACATTAACTTATTATTGTTATAAATACACAAAGTGAACGGTAAGTAATTATTGAAGAGTTTTTAATATCTCATGATCTTGGTAGTGATAATTCATTCATGTGAAAAAATGGATTTAATTATTTTTATTAATATATAAATTTTAAAAATATCTTGTGATTTGTAAAAACTTAAAAGTAGAATTTTTTAATAAATTATATATCTTTTCAAAATTATTACATAAGAAATGAAATGGTTAAAATAAAAAAATATAAGAATATAAATTGAAAGCAATAAAAAGAAAAAATTAATATAACACTTATTTAAAAAAGAATCGTTTAAGAATATCATCATACAAGTAAAAGTTTTGTTTATACAAAAGTCATAATTATAAATCATACGATGAAAGATACACGTATACAAGCCGTGAACTATTAAGGTGCGCGTTCTCATCACCGTCTGGTAATAAACGTAAACTTTCACCCCAAAACGTCGAAACATCGCCATAGAATGGTGGCGAAACTCAGTGCAATGTCCGTGTAACTTTTACAATTACCAGCAAAAGTTTTGTACTTAACGTTGTACTGTAAAACGAGTTCTTAGGTTACATTATTAGATATAATTTATACGTAAGAGAGACAAGCGGCGTAAAATTACAAGAGGAAATGTTCATTTTATAAAACAGTAAAAGTTTTCAGATGAAAACAAATCGTTGTATTTATTTTCTAATAAATTCGTAATTTAACAAGTTACCAGTGTTGGATTTTATAGCATTAAAGGGGCAAATTGTTACAGTTTGCTTAATAGTTTATGTGATAACACTGAGAATGGAAAACAATTAAATTTAATAAATATATATATATATATATATATATATGTATATATATTTATTTATTTTTGAAATATAAATTTCAATAACGTAACTAAAATTACTTACTAATTATACTTTTTTGTGATAATGTAATCTTTTTTTTGTACGTTGTAAACATATATTGTAAAAAATGATTTTTAATGAAAACACTCAGTTGATTTTTATTTTAAAATATTACTGAATAGAAGTTTTAAAATAGATGAAAATTAAGGACATTTTTTATTTTGTACCAAATAACTGATGCAAATAATGTATATACTAAAATGGAACAAAAGTTTATGAACAGAATAAGAATAGTAAGAATGAGACAATTTTGTAGTATTGCAGAGCAAATTATTTTGCAGTCTTATGTACATAGTACGTTGATACATTTCTAAATTAAAATAATAATACGTGCTTTTGGTCTTATATATATATATATAATTTTTAAACTATTTGCAAATATTTATATTCACTTCTTTATAAATACAAGAAGACAATTAAATATAATGTTGATTATATAATCTACTTAATATAATTAAATTTCAAAAAGCTATTTAGGTATATTTTCAATCCTTTGTGTATACGAGTATCAGTTAAATATAAATTGAAATTTTCCTATTTCTAAACGAGTTAACGTTTGTGGCTAAAATCGGGTGAGGATATTAGTGGAGGTGTCTAGACTCCCTTTTTACTCTGTACATGACTTTATATTCGTTTCTTTAGTAGCTAACATGCAATACCTAATGCCGTTTTACAACACATTTTAATTAAGTTTTTAATAAACGAAAACGTGAAACCGAATGAAATTTTGTAAATATTACGTGAACAGTTCTATAATGAAACGTTATTGATGACGCAAGTGTTTACATGGCATAAGGAGTTATAACGTACAAAACTTGACGCATCCATGTTGTCCCATGACCGACATTATCTCAAACAATATTCGAGCAGTTTGAAATCTTATTGAAGGTGACTGGTGGTTAGCAGTGGACGAAATTTATAAAGAAATTGGGATAAGCCATGGATAAGCAATCTGTCATTCAGAATGAGAGTAAAATTTCAAAAAATTTCGACACAATGGGTTTTACCCTTATCAAATGTGGATCAGAAAGCTGCTCGAATTGATAATGCACTGGACTACTAACAAACATCCCCACTTTACAGCTTTAACTTATTGTCATGTGATTACTATTTGTTTAGACCACTTAAGGAGACATTGGAAAGACAACGATTCGAAAATAATGAAGAGGTGGAACATTTTGAGTGTAATAGGCTTCGGGTATACCTCATTACTTTTTCCAATATAGGAATTAAAAAATTGCCAATTTGATTGCAAAAATATTTAAATGTTAGCGGAAAGTATATAGAAAAATGACTTATGTTCATATTTGAAAATGTTAATAAAGGATATGAAAAAAAGTTGGTTTAAATTTTACAAGTCCTTATATAAAATTTTCCAATAAGCGTTTCAGAAGTTTAAATGGAAATAAAACAAAAAGTATTTAATTAATTAGTTCTTTATTTAAATTTATTTTTAAGTATTTTCTATGGCATTAATAATGGAACACAATTTCCCTCATATGACCACCACGACTTTGCGCATTCGTTTAGTCCAATTTTACTCACCCTTTTACATAATTGTGGTCCAATTTCATGAATTACGTTCATGTTTATTTCAGAGTTCAATGTTTATTTTCAATGCTTTTGTTCTTTGTGATTTATCAACATAAACCAATGATTTCACATAACCCCCACAGAAAATAATCCGATAGAGTTACAATAGATCACATGATTTTTATGATCAGTTAATTGGTCAATTTCATGAAATAATAGACTCATTCAATTCTTGTTTCAATAAGTCTATTGTTTTTACAATTTCTAAGCATTGTTGAAGTATTAAACATTTCATGATAATTTTCCGAACTATACTGCGTTGAAATGCCAAAATAAATTAAAAAAATCAAATAAGGCTGCTACTGGCTATGAAAATTCTGACATTCTTTTTAGATAACCCTATATACAAAGGTCATTTGATAAATATGGTAAAAAAGTAAGAAAAGCTAAATCGAAAAATTTAATTAAATTAATTAATTAAATTAAACAACAAATACATTTATCATACTTATCAAACGACCCTCGTATATATGAATATATATATATATAATCATAATTAAATTAAACGAAAACAAATATTTGGTCATATTTATACTTATCAAAACCCTCGACTTCGACTGGGAATCGAACGCAATCTATATATGAATATATATATATATATATATATATATATATATATATATATATATATATATATATATATATATATTCGTTGAAGAAATGTTTTATAATTAAAATTGATATATTTTATCATATATAATTTCAAAATATTTTAATTTTTGTAAAAAAACATAAAAATAATATTTTTTTAAGTTTAACAAATTACTGGTCTTAAGAAGATATGTACACAAACGTCAAAATATTATTTAAATGAAATAAATGTTTTTAATATATACACTTGTAACTACTATTTTGAGATTTTTTTGTCAGCTCCAAAAAAATTTGTTACATACTAACATTTCATTTTCCCTACTAGTAATGTTCTATTTTTGATATATGTTTATACATTTTTTTCATCTTCGTTATTCACGCTATCAAATTTCAATGAGAAAATCTAAATGGAATTTAAAAATGGAATTTTTAATTACATGCTTCACTTTTATCTACAATTACATTTTTTCTGTATGTTTATAAACGCATTGTTTATAATAGTGATAAACAAAAGTTTCCTGATATATAGGGTCATACAAATGTGAAACGTAGATTTGTGTTTTGATAAAAATAAACTATATACATGTTTCCCTATACACATGTTTCTTTTTAATAAAACAAAAAATCTAGGCGTCACATTTGGATGACCCTATATTATTTCAAAGTATTAGTAATAATTTCTTTCGAACCATCACATAATTTAGTATTTTATTACTAAAGTTTCGCTAAAATACTCATTTAATATTAATTTTTCAAGTTGTAAGTATATATTGATTATTTTTTGTATTTTGATACGATGATTTTAGTTGATTTGCTTTAGAGTAATGACCATAAAATACTTAATTTATATTTTAGTTAATTTATTATTTAAACTTTATTTGATGTACAATTAAAATAAAAATATTTTATGATTTAATTAGAAATATATGAATAACATTTTACTATTCCACTTTGATATTATAACGTTTGTCTATTACCTTACTATCTACTTGGAATAAAAAGAGTTTTTATATCTACTAATTTTAGTTGTCAAAACAAGAATATCATTTTTAAATTACAACAGTTTTTTAGACATGAGAACTTTGTTTTTTTTTAAAAAAAATAGAACTATATATATTTTTTTAATATTTCACGCAAATAAATTATTACCCCAACAGTACAAGATATTAAAAAGTATTCAATAATTATTTGTTGTTCACTTTGTTTGTTAATACCAACGATAAGCTAATACACATTTCAATAGTAATGGCATCATCACCAGAATGCTATGTTACAAAATTTAGACCAATTTTAAATTAATAAAATTACTTATATCCTATATCTTGGTTTATTCTTATCTTCATTCAATGTATCTCTAACATCTGATTGACACTTTCTCTCTCTCTCTCTCTCTCTCTCTCTCTCTCTATATATATATATATATGTATGCATATATATATATATATATATATATATATATATATGTATATATATATATATATATATATATATATATATATATATATATATATGTGATATATATTATATATATATATATTATATATATGTGAAATATTTTTATAAGAATTCTGTCATTATTAAATTAAATTTATTTGAATTTTTTTACAGTTTGTTTAGTCTGTTTGAAATGAGTTGAATATCTATATGTGCTACTATATATAGAATTAATTTTATATCTCTATCAGAAATTGTATTTCTATGTTATGATGTAGAAATATATTTCTATATTAAGTTGATTGGTTTAATATCATATACATAAAATAGTTTTAAATTTTTAGATTAAAATTCTATTTTTTATTTTATTTATGCTCATATATTCTAGTATCATACACATATTTTATAATGACATTTTTAAAAATATTATTTTCCACGGTGCAAGTGGATAAACAAACTCATTAAGCTATTGTCTGAGTTTATTATACGCGATTTATTTTTAGAAATTTCCATGCTCTCATAACAGTCGTAATCTCTTTTATTCGTTATTTGTTTAAATAATTAAAATTATCCTACACTGTGATCATTTTTGAGTATGTGTATAACTAAACTAGATTTATTTATTCTACGGAATTATATATCAGATTTTTTCTTAAATGTGATGCCTGTTGCTCTTTTACTCTCTCTTATATAATATTTTTCACAATTGTTGTAATTTACTTTATAGACACTAGATTATTTTTCATTAACAAGAGGATCTTTTCTATTTCCCAACATATTTTTAAGTTATTTTTTGCTGTCTAAATTACTTTGTAATTATTTTTTTTAGAACTTTTAATATTCCTCTTGTATATTTAGATTAATAAGGGATTTTTACATTAGTTTTCATATTATCTGTATCTACTGTTAAAGATGTAGTGCTTTTTAGTTAGAATTATTTTTGCGTTTTCTAATTAATTTTAATACTACTTTTTTTTAAAAAAAAACATTGTATTCTGAAATTTGTGTAATAATTTTTAGTTCTTGCGTGTAATTTTTCTGAAAAAATGAGAAATTTATTAGTGTAAACACTACTGAGTTCAGTGCTGTCATTTTTTTCTAAGTATAGTAGTTCCATTCACTTATTATAAACCTATTATTACTTGTATTCTTACTTACATACATTAAATTCAAATTTACCATTCCTTCTCCTGATTTTTATATCCAAGAAAAGTAATTTTCTTGAACTTACAATTCAAGTATAAACTTCATTGCATTGTGTTTTTTATTTATTTTTTCTAAGAATTCTACAATATTTCCCTTCTTTGTATCAAATATGACTAAAATGCCGTTAACATATCTGATCCTTATTCTTAGGATATATTCTATAATTTCTTTTAATTTGTACTCAAATTCACTCATGGAAAGATTAGGTTAGGAAAATAGAAAGACTGTTTTCCATAGTTACGTCTTCTGTTTGTAGAATATGGTTTCAATTTGGAAGTAATTTTATTCTTTACATAATTCTACAAGATATGCAGATTTATTTATTTCTTAATTCCATAATTCACTTTTCTTTATATTTAATATGAAATAAAAATTAACAGTAATTAACTGACTTTATATACAGTTGCCCAGATGAAACTGAAAGGTTTAGACATACATTTACTTGCTTACTATTATTTAATATTCTTTATTATCTTTCAGCCTCATTTTGGTCATTCTATATAATAAAGTTGATTTCAAATTTATGCTGAAAGGATGTCGAAAAAAGCATGAATTCTCAAGATTATATTTAAATATTACTTCATTTATAAAAAAAATATTTTTAACAAAAGTGTTCAAAAATCACTTATGAAAATTTTCATATGTGAAAACATAAACACTCATAAAACATATAAATTTTATTATAGTGTTATTAATAAATAAGTAATAATATTTTTATTTCTTTTTTCAGAGAGATTCGTTAAGTTTGGAACCTAGCAATGTTGCAAATTGTGTATCGAAAGGAAAAAGCGAGGTAAGATATATTTTCAGATCAAATAAGTATATTATATAAAAATCAATAACGTTAGCTAAAAATTATATATAAAACATTCAATATATAATATTTTTTAGCTTATTTTTTAATAAAATATATAACATTTTGATTTATTATGTCTGCGAATCATAGTTTATTTATGAACTTTCATGTAGGTAGCATTATTTTGTTAATATATATATAAATAGAGTTTGTAAATAATACTCGTACGTCATATCAGACCTTTTACTTTAATGTTGTCTCATTTCGATGATTTGTATAGTTTGTACATGTATATGCATGAATGTAAATATCTGTGATTTATGTGAAATTAAATTCGTTTTTATGAAAATTTATAAATTTGATATAAACATAGAAGCAAATTATTTATTGAAATTAAAAATGACAATTTAAATTGCTCCTATTTAAAGAGTAACTGTATAACTCTGGAAAATTTAGAGCACATGGAAAATAATAATTGATTTTTAGCATTTTGATTGTCGAAACCATATCCGAGTTATTCAACCAATGAGTGATGGCAGTCGTTTATATTTATGTGGAACAAATGCACATAATCCAAAAGATTGGGTCATATATGTAAGTGTAATATTTAGAACTTTTTTAATTTTATAATTAGTTTAGTTGGAATTTTCAATATAATTTCTTTGTAATTAAGTTATAAATCTACAAAAAGGTAAAAACATTTCGTATTTATGACACAAATTTATTTTTTTAAATAATTATTCTATATTTATTTGATAGAAAATTTATATGAAACTTCTTATTTCGTAATCTACGATTTTACAAATATCTTAAATCAATTAAAAGAAAAGAAAATATTAAATCTATCGAAAGGTTCTGTTTGCTTAATGCACATTCATTTTAAATATGTAAAAAGGATTTTAGTGAAAATTATATGAGTCATTATTTTTATTGTTATGTTTCATTATTATTTTCATTCGATATGCACTAAAATAAATGTTTTAATATCGGTATTTACCAAAGAATATTGAAGGAAAGATATCTGTCGATAAGATTCATTTACAGAATTATATACTTTACGAATAACGAGGAAAGAATACTACCTAAACATATAGAAATTTGTTAAAAGTAAAGAAGCAGTATTTGAAAGGACATGCAGAAGATGATTCCAGAAATTTAAGATTGGAGACTTTGATCTTAAAGACGAACCACGATTTTAAAGACCTTTAACATTTTAAAAGAAGTCAAATTTTTATTCACATCAAAGATAGTAGAAATAGATACCACTGCTGAGAACAGGCAGAATCGTGTAACCATTTACTCATCTATACTTTTACGCATTAAAAATGAACTATTTTTGGACTGCCTCGTAACTGAAATTGAAAAGTGGATTATATATGAAAATTTAGTGAAGAAAAGAGCATACTGTAAAGTTGAACAACTCATTTTGTCAACATATAAACCGAATTTAAATGTAAAAAAGAAAATACTTATAAGGTGGGATGTAAGAAGAATAATTTATTATGAAATTTTGAAGCCGAAAGAAACAAATTATTCTGAAAAATATTTTTAATAATAGGATAATTTAAACAAAAAATTAAAAAAAAACATCTAGTTTTTGTTATAAGAAATAAGTTATTTTATATAATGATAATTCCATACCACATCTTTATTTAGTAATCCAGAAAAAAAATAATAGAACTTGGTTGGGAGATTTTAAGTCATCTAACATTTTTTTAGATATAGCATCTTCCAACTTCTATTTAAGAAAATAATGTAAGTGATGATGTGAAAAAGGCATTTGATAAGTTTTTAGCTTCTAAAGACAAGTCATTTTATCGAAAATTAATATAAAACCTTCCATAAAGATGGGAAGAAGTTGTTAAAATTAATGGAAATTATATTGTTAATTAAATATTAATAAACAGTATAAATATTTATTTTCTTTTACTTGAAAAACAGACAAAACTTTTCGGTAGACCTAATATATTTCATCTCATTTAAGTTTTAAACATCAATATGTATTTATACTTTAATTAAATAAAAAGAAATTTAATTTTATCCCATTTGTATAATAGTATTCTCATTATATAGAATTCAAAATTTTTTAATATATTTTTTATTTATTAATTATCTTTTTGTTTAAGTGTATTTTATATAATTAAATTTGGCATTACCAATCAACATTTTAAATTTAATCATATAAATTATTTAATTTAATTGTACTTTGTAGAAAGAATACTTGTTAAAATCGTTAAATAAGTTTTGATCTTTATAATAAGTATAGTACATAAAACAATAAAATTGAATTGTTTTTCTAATCTGAAATAGAGCTTAATATTTATTTAAATGACTATTACTAATTCACTATTGAAATTATTATAAATGATATAATTTGACCATTTTATTTTTAATTTTTTATTTATTTATTTGATTATTGTCAGTGTTTTAAATTTTGTCTCTAAGTGATATTATTTTTCTAATATTTTACTACTTTATCTTATTTTAATAAGGTTTCTAATTATTTAGTTTAGAAATCAATGCTTAACAAATTGTATTATCAATATAATTTTTCTTTTATACTTTTGATTTTTAATTGGTAATTTGATTGTCATTTATATTATTATTTTAAATTTATATATATTTGTCAGTATAAATTTATGAAATGTATCATTTATTTTTGAAGTAAATGAAGGAATAAAATTGATAAAAAGATTAGAACTTTTATTACTAGAAATCTAATTTATCAAACTAATAACTCAAATTTCTCGATTTAGATATTAAGTATGTAATTTCTATATTTTTTATAAAATACCTATTCAAACTATACGGTATATTCATATAATAGTATTAATGAATTTATATATATATATATATATATATATATATATATATATATATATATATAATATAGTAGTTATATATGTATACATTAGTGAATTACGCACTTACATCATTAATTTAAAATAAATAGTCGAACTTGACACACCTACCACGACATGAGTACGTACCAGGTGTTGGTATGGGAATTGCCAAATGTCCGTACGATCCTGCAGATAATTCAACAGCTGTATGGGTAGAACATGGTAACCCTGGTGATCTTTCGGGTCTATATTCAGGCACAAATGCAGAATTCACGAAAGCAGATACAGTAATCTTTCGTACAGACCTTCATAATTTGACAACAGGTCGACGTGAATTCAGCTTTAAACGTACTTTAAAATACGACTCAAAATGGCTTGACAGTAAGTAAGTAGAATTACTTTTGATAGTAATGTAGTGTGTTAAAAAGTAATAAGTTTTCGTTAGTTTTCAATATAATTATGTTGGAAACTTTACAAAATAAATGTATTATTTTTATAAAGTTTTATTAACTTTATGTTGAAATAAAATTTTAAATTTAATACAACTGAAAATTTTCTGGAATTATTATTTTTTTAAAAAAATGGAATTGAAATTGAGGTTTAATAATATAAATAACATTTTTAACTTGTTTATATAATAATAAATAATAATATTTTCATTACAATTAATTTATCTTATTAATTCGTAGTAAAAGAAATTTTGATTATGAAAATGAAATTTGTTATACGAAATTTTATAAAAATTATGATTCTCTTTTTGATGTTTTGATAGAGATAAAAAGCCATTAAAATACGCATAAATAAAAATAAATAAATTGAATGTAATTATTTAACGATTTTACCAAATCTTATGGTTTTAAGAGATGATTTATTTATAAAAAAGTGAATTAGCTACCATACCAAACCAATTACAGAAAATAATTTGTAATTTCATTCATTTATAGTCACAGAATATTTAAAGTCGAATCAGGAACAAATTATAGTATGCATGCAATTTGTTTATATTGAAAATAAGTTAGGAATGGAATTTTAAATTTTATAAAATTTGGTTTTGAAAAGTGTTCATAAATATTTTTTTAAGAAATACAAATTATAATTATTATTTTTTTTAAAAAAAACACAAAACTGAAATACTCTTATTTAAGTGTTATATTTAAAATGTCTGCTTATCAATCAGTTTTTAAAAAAATACAAACTCAAATCGTACATAATAAATACAAAATAATTAAAAAAATATTTATATAAAGTTAATTAAGAATAAATAAGATTGTTACAAAATTAATTGTTTTTAAATTTTTTAGATGAAATTTAGTAATATTATTTTAATATATACCGTTTTTTGAGTAAACAGTAAAAATATCTATTTTTTATTATTGACTATTATATAAATTAGGACATTTAATGAAAATATTATATCTACTATGGAGATGAAGTCATTAAAAAATCCCTATTTATATAAAACTAATATATAAATTCTTAGATCTAGACAAAGTAGATTATTTTGTATGATAAGCATGTACAAGTATCCATTAAGAGTCGAGATAAAACTACACTATACAAAATAGTATTTTTTAATTACCCCTTGTATTTTAATTAAAACTTTAAGAAATTCCCAGGCGTAATAAAGCCATACTATCAAGAAATGTCTTTTGTATGTGACAATTACTTATAGGTATTATATACCTGGCATCCTAATATCACGAATTTTATGACCTATACTAAAAATCTCAATTACTTCATACACGAATCAACTGTGCAGAAAACGGTCTTACGCGTGCTAACTTTATCCTGCGCTTAATATTTACCGATAAGTTGTGCACGTGTCATACTTATTACGAATCGTTGGATCTCTAATTATATATATCATCAGATGCTTTGTCCAACGTTAAAATGGCTTTTATTATTTGATGAAAGAATTCTATATTAAATGAAGGGAGATGAAGTCAATTTATAGAAATGGCATTATCAGACAAAGGCACGAACGTTTACGTACACTACCGTACCAAATCAAGACTGATGATAATTAAAATGTCGTTTACTCACTTTTTGTATTTTTTACACATCTTTTATAATTGTTTCTAGATATTCGAAATTTTGACTGATCTTTTTATATTTTTTCCATTCGGTTATAAATGTTAAAAAAGTAATATAAAAATTATTTATATGTTTTTATTGGACTATAGTAAAATATTTTTTAAAGAAATATTTTTATTTTCAAATTACATTAAAACTTCTCCATTAATATATATATATATATATATATATATATATATATATATATATATATATTAAAATTGTCGCATTAGTATGTTGCTATTATTATTGGAAATAATTTACTAACTAACATTTTTAAAGAAAGTTTACTATTATAATAAATTTGCGATTTTATCAAAAATTTATGCTTATAAATATTTTCAACAAAAATCAATATTGAATTTAATAACCAAGTATACATTTACAAATATACGACGAAATATTCAAATCTAAATATAATTTTTATTCTATAATTTATAAATATTAACGAAAAAATCAATCTTTTCTTTAATATGTGGAATTGTTCTTTTTTATGAAAATATTCTTTAATGTTTGGAAATGAATTTAGTATTAAAAAATATATAAAAAGTCTATGTTTCATAAAAAAAATGTTTTTAATTTAAAAATAAATGCAATATTATCTTCTTGACTCATAAATTTACTAATTCTCTTATTCATTATACGTAACGTTTATTATTTGATATTGTAATTAAATTAAATTTTACAAATAAATCATTAGCTCAAATACAAGAAGAATTTTTATCAAATTTTTTACTTTAATTTATTTATTAACATCACGATTTTAACTTCATTATCATTAAAAAAATAATATAAATATTAATAAAAAATAAGAATACTTATAACATAAAAAAATGTGATGTTTGGAATAATATTGATTATAAAAATTCGCTATAGTTTATTTTTTTTAAAAAAACTACTATTTTATACTTAATAGATTTTTTTATGGTTAATGTATATTCAAATTTCAAATTTTTATATTTGTTTAATTCATATTTTTTTTATAAAAAATATTTTATTTCTGTTACTAAAATTTAAATAATGATATTATTTGCTCTAATAGAATTTATGTCAAAAGCATTTATGTTATTAATAATTTGTAATAATTAACAATGAAATACTGCTTTGTTGTTTTTGTTAATGCAATTGTAAAAATTAGTAAATTAGCGTTAATAACTATTGCAAAAATAAATTCATTGCAAACATTTTGCCGATAGGAATAAAACCATAGTTGAATAAACAAATTTATAGTTACATCAAATTGTAGACTGAATAATATATTTATATAAATGAATAAAATACTGTACTCTTTTTTCCATATGAACCTTTTTAAATTTCCACTAATACCTC
>CP092089.1:20905125-20922625 GCA_029203775.1 Neoneuromus ignobilis | reverse complement strand
GAAGATATAAAATTGTTTTTAGGTGTGTGAACGTTTTTATTTTCGCAAATAAAAAAATACATTTAGAACTCATCAATTCGTCATATATTAAGATTAATCGCTTTCATTTTTATTAAAAAATATATTAATTACTCTTTATATAAATTGTTATTGTAGATGCAATTTCTTGATTAATGTTAATATACCAGTTGAGAAAAAGAAATATTATTTTATTTTTTAAAAAAAAAATTCTCATAAAAATCATATAAGTAAATAAAAAAAAGGAGTTCAGTGAATAAATTTCTAATTGTTAATATTCAAACCCGAATCTAAATTTAAATCAAAATAGTGATATTCTTAAAACAAATTATAAAAAAAGTAATCGAAATTATTGCTAGAAACAATATTTTATTACAGACCTGATAAATATATTGAAACTTCCGAACATGGATTAGTAATTATATCAGTAACTGAAGCTGATGCAGGTCGATACGATTATTGGATTGGAGGATCTCTTCTATGTTCATATAACGTTACAGTTGATGCGCATAGGTGTAATGCACCGTCGAAGAGTAACGATTACCAGAAGATTTATTCGAACTGGTGTCACGAGTTTGAGAAATATAAGTCTGCGATGAAGTCATGGGAGAGAAAGCAGGCGGTAAGTTTTATTTAACAAAGTTTATGTTTCAGACAACTATTTTTTTATTATTTATTACGTTATATCTCATGATACCTCTAATATACGTTTATATATATATATATATATATATATATATATATATATATATATATATATATATCACTTATATCTACTTATATAAATATTTTTCATCTTTTATATTATTTTATAATTTTTAAACTCGATTCAATAAATTTAAATTCTATTTTAATTCTTTTCGTTAAAACGATGAAACATTAATTCTTTTGGGCATACAATTAAGAACAATTTAACAATTATAAGAACATTTTTTTTACAATTATAACAATTTAATTTGAAATAACACTGAGACTTTTTATTTATTGTTTTGGAACTGTGGCTGATTCATTTTAATACAAATGAATTGTAACCCCAGCACCACAATGGTTTAAACTGTTCAACAATCACTTATTGTTCATTTTTTATTTATAAATAAATCGCCATCGAAATGCATCAACCGATTAATTTATAAATAATAAGTGAACAATAAGTGATTATTGAACACTTTAAATCATTGTGGTGTTGGAGTTAAAATTCATTTGTGTTAAAGACTTTTTATATTTTGATGTATTTTTTTAAATCTATAATTAGAACTTATTTTGTTATTTGTTTTTTTTAATTATGTATTTTTTTAATTTAACATACGTAAGAATTAAGAATAGATAATCTACGTTTTTACAGTCTTCAAAAATAAAAAATAAGGAAATTAATAAGTATTAAAAATAATATATTATTTTTAATCATGACAAAAATACTAAAATTGTATAGTGTATATCACTTCTTTTCATTTTGTATAGAAAATTAACAAACACATACAATTTGTTTACGTTGCTTTAAACTTTCCTTATTATAAATTAATTGTAATATTCAGATTAATTTATTATATTTTTTTATAAATTATTTGCATATAATTATATTTTTCAGATAGAATTGAAAATATTAATTACTTAAATGTTAAATGATATTGTATTCATATTACTGACTCATTGATTTTATATTAATATAATATGACATTATTTTAATAAATGAAGGAATTTCTCAATGAAAAATTCATTAAATTCGTCGTTTTATTAACACAAACCTTTTTTAATATTTTAAATACTAAAAAATAGATATTTAATTTGCTAACTTATGATATATATTATCATTTTTATTCAAATTATCAGTATTTTTCATAATCCAATTACATTATTTTTGTTGATATTTTGAAATTACAATAATTTTAAATACAACCGTATTTTTTATAAATTTACAATTAACTTTTTATATTTATTTATAAATTTAATAACTATTCAGTTATGAAATTAAAATCATTTCAGCAATGCACATACCGTCAAAAAAGCAATCAAAACGTACATCCGAATGAAATATATCACCAACCTTTAGCATGATATCTGAAGAATTGTGTTAGCAGTGGGCAAAACTTACTTGTAAATAGTGCTTAAATAACACATATATATTATTAAATCAAAACTGACTTGAAAAATTGTTTGTGATATTACTGTGTATAAAATATGAACTTTCTGAAATGATAGACATAATGGAGTGAAGTGACATGGTTTTAATTTAACAGTTGTGAAATATGACTTTTTAAATAATAATAATACGTTTTTCTGTTTTACTTTAAACATTGTACATAATTTTATTTGTTGTTGTGTTTTATTTTGTATTTTATCAATGAATAATATTATGGCATCAATTGCCAGACAATCGTAGATAATTTATAATAGAAAACGATGTATGTTTATTTAAAATTAATGTTTACATTGTAAAATATTTCAGGGATTGAATTATTCGAAAATATAGTAGTCGACTCAGTTATTTAATATTCAAGTTTTATGAATAGCAATATAAATATTTTATAAAAACAAACACTATATTTTTAATTAAATGACTTAAAACAATGAAATATTTATTATATAAACATTTTCTTTTTTGTATCAAATAAAATATTTCATAAATAAAATCTATTATTAATTAAAACTTTTTTTATAAAGATAAAAATTATACATACAAAAATTTAATTTAAAATACTCATTAAATTTAAATAATTTACATTTTTGTTATAACAATATACAACATATTAACGCCGGCGCTGAAATTTGTATTTTGCTTTATCGGGCTGCTCCACTATTGGTACTTGAACTATTGGTACTTACTCCACTATTGCTATACTGAAAAGTTTTGAACTATGAAGAGAAAAATTACCAAAATATTTATTTATCGATATTTTTATTTCTAATTAATAATAAGTATCGATATTTTTTTTCACTGCATTTGTACATTCAAATATACCAAAAATGTTAATAATATTAAAAAAACAACATTTGAAAAATCGGTGGTACAAGCCGGCGTCAACTTGTTAAATTAAAAATAAATAAAATTTACTTCATGCCACCAAATAATATTTAATTTTTAGTAAAAAAATAAATGGAACTATTTTATACTACATAAAATTATAAAATAGCTCTGAAAATAGATATTAATACAAAGATAATTAGGGTTTAATAATATTAATTCGAAAAGAAATAATCAATAATATTAAAAAATGTTAAAAAATAACAATATTTAATATTAAAAATATCTTATTATATTTATCTACTAAGTTTGGTTAAATTATATTTAAAAAAAATTTATAACGTGATTGAAAATAAATTATTTTTTAAATAAAAAAATAAATTTTATAAAAATGGTAAACATCAATTTTACTCAATGAGCTCGGCTACTGTATTCAAATATCCTTACTGCTGCATTACTTTAAAATCAATCTGAAAATACTGAAATATATATATCAATGTCAAATGTATATACTATTCAACGATTCTTTATAGATCTGTGATAATGTGTTATGTATTATTATCTAACTATAATTTACTTATTTTCGTAGATAATGTATTCAGTTACGTAAAAATATACACTTGTTTTTATTTAAACAATTGTAAGTACAATAAAATATGTTTTATTAAATATTAATATTACTCAAATATAACATTACAATTCTTACAAAATTCTAGGTAATTTTTATTGATGGAATCCAAAAAGCCAATTATTCTAACTAAAAATAAATATATAAATTATTGTTAAAAAACATTTCTACATAACATGTTCTGTTTACTGTAAGCTTTTTAATTTTTGTAAAATAATCTTGTGTATATAAAACGAAAATCAATATACGTTCGTATAAAATTTATTCATTTTCGTAATATTTACATGGTAATTTATTCGAAGTTTATTAGAGAAATACAATCGCTTCTTTCTTTTCATTGTATAAAAATAGTAAATATAATTTTATTTCTAAGTAAGAAAAAGTGTTTTAACATATTTACCCTTATGTAAAACGTTACTTCACAGGTCGTTGCAGTGAAGGTAAGTTTATACAACTGAAATAAAATAATTGCTTATATTTAAATTGCTAATTTATATATCCTTGTTTAAGGTTATTACTAATGTGCATATGTATATATTTATATTTATATATATATTTAAATGTATGTAATATTTAAAAAATATTTTTTTATAATTCTATAATATTATAACATATTTTATATAAGTGATTTTTCAAGCGTGATAGAACATTAAATTGAA
Organism: Neoneuromus ignobilis; assembly: GCA_029203775.1. NCBI lineage: Eukaryota > Metazoa > Arthropoda > Insecta > Megaloptera > Corydalidae > Neoneuromus > Neoneuromus ignobilis. The sequence continues at coordinate 20,918,361 of CP092089.1, read as the reverse complement.
TCCCTATCGAAAGTTCTATCTAACCTAAAACATTATATATATATATATATATATATATATATATATATATATATATATATATATATATATATATATAAAGGTGTTTTTAGGTTAGATAGAATTTTCAATAGGGATTTAATTCAAAGATCTATCACGTTAAAAAAATATCCTATATAAATATATGAACTAACAGATTTTTTCGAAAATAACATAAATTTACTTTTTTCTAAACAAAAATTACTAACTATGAATTAAAATAAGTAGTAAAATAAACATTAAATAAATATAATATACAGAGTTGCCCAAATCAAATTGAAAAATTTAGATATGTATTTACTTGCTTACTATCATTTACTATTCTTTACTGTCCTTTAGTTTCATTTGAGCTACTCTACACAAAAATAGTCAGTCCCATTAATATTTTTTTTGCTATCCGCATTTCAATATTGATGCAATACAACAGTTTTTTGAAGAAAAAAAATTCGATTGCAAAATAAATTTAAAATACAATTTCATATATATATATATATATATATATATATATATATATATATTAGGTTGGCAAGTATCTCCCTTCCGCTTTTTTTTTTGTACATAGCTGCGAAATTCAAAAGACCGGAAGGCGGAAGGGAGATATTTGCCAACCTAATATATATTCAATTGATGGTATAATAGTTAACATTAGCGTTTTTCATGCGAGAGAAGTGAGTTTGAATCCAGATTGGAGATTTAGGGCAAACGGGGCTCTCTAGCCATAGTAAAAGTAACATGTCTAAGAAAGAAAACCTTAAATAAAAAATCTTTATCAACCCGCCTGGTCAGCGTATTATGACCAAATATCAGTTAATAAGTAATATTCATTGAGGCTTCTAACCGACATTAGGCTGATATAAATTGGTATTGACAATGATAAAGATGTACGTATACAATATAATATATTGAGTGGGGAAGGGGGAGTGAGATATTTCCCAAGTAAGACTAAAAGTTTTAGACATACATTTACTAGCTTAATATCATTTATTATTCTTTACTATCCTTTAATCTCATTTGAGCTACCTTATATAAATTTAAATATATATATATATATATATATATATATATATATATATATATATATATCACACATCACATCATAAATCCCATATCAATCTACTACTGGACGAGAGCCTCAATGAATGCTACCATTCACTGGTATTTGGTCATATTCACCACGCTGACCAGGCGAATGGGTGAAGATTTTTATATTCGGGGCTTACTCCCTTCTCGACAGTTATTTTTACAAGATGAGGTTGTCGGCCTTCATACTCAACCCTTGAAAATGAGGGACATATATATATATATATATATATATATATATATATATATATATATATATATATATATATATATATATATGTATATATATATATATATATATATATATATATATATATATATATATAGTTTTGCTCTACCTCTTACTAGACAAAGATCTTTTCCAAAAATTTTCACTTTGACCAATCCATTCCGATGAATTTCCTTAAATCCTTATTCCTTCTATTCATTAGCCTCTTCTCGAATCTTTATGTATCTAAGTTCCCAATTTATATCTCCCTTTGTCTTTCGGTGATCCTCTCTTCTTGCAATATGATCGGTTGTTTTACATATCAAACTTTTTACTCTTTTCATAACATTAGTAATTTTTATTTTTTTTCTTATTTATTCATTTCCTTTCTTATCTTTTCATGTTATTTCTAACACACATTTTTTCATGGTTTTTTGTATCGTCTGAAAGCTATATATATATATATATATATATATATATATATATATACGAGTATATAATAATAATTGTAATAAATATTAAAATATTAAATTTTATTCGGATCTCCCACATTTAAAAAAAACATTTTATGTAATTATGGTGAAAACGTCTTCTGTCATTCTAAATTAATTCTTTTGATTATTTCATCCTGGCAAAAATTATTGAAAAATTATGTTGTATTTATAATTGCTTTATTTGACTTCAATCAGTTATTAAATTGAAATTTATTTATTATTATGTATATGAAATATTAATAATCGAACATAATGTATAAAATAAATATTTAAATATTCTTACAGACAAATGAAATATATAGTTCGAGTGTTGTAAATGCAGTTAGTATAGACAGTTATGCATCTTTAATACATATTTTTGTCGTTCGTACGTAATAGTGTACGTACAACAGTTACGTAACTTTATTTAATGCAATGAAAGACTAGTGGTTTACTTGCAGTATAAAAATATAGTTTTGTGTGCGCGTAGTGAAATTATTGTACTCGTTTTAAAATTATTTATTTATTGTGTTTTAATGTTTCGAAATTTATAACTGATTTTTAATTGTGTATTTGTTAGTGTGAATTTTAATATTCATCATTTTAAAGGTAATTTAATTTGCATATATTTCAATTAAATGATAATAGGTAATTTTAATATTCATTTATATTTAATTTCTTCCCATATTTCACATGTATTAACATTTTACCACTTTTTTCATTCTCTATTTTTTTAAAGTTTAATTATTAAATAATTTACAAAAATGAAAAAAAATCAGAAGGAACCTATTTTTAATATTTGAAGAATTAAAAACTTAATGGCTATTTTTGTACTCTTGTTCAATTTATTTAATTTCATAACAAAATAAATCAAGTCATAGTGAACAAATTTGAAATTAAATAAATTTCTATTTTATATACGAGTATATAAAAAAATGTAATTATACCACACAAACTGCTACGAAACCTTGAATTTATTGTAGTCCTTTCGTATGCTAATGTATTATTTTATTGTAAATGCTTAGAGATAAATGATACATTTTCATTGTCGTTATTTAAACAGCATCCACAATGAATACATTTTATGCATCGTAGATACTACATAAAATGCATTTATTATGCGTCGTACAAACGGAGAATGTACTCGTGAGTCAATAAAATTGCGTACAATTTGTCATTGTTACTTCATATACGTATTGTTAAATGAAGTAAGGGCTAGAGATATTTATTATGCTGATCTAATATTAAGTTCGAGTATAGGGTGGTCCAGATGAAACTGAATCGTAAGACATACATTTACTTGCCTACTATCGTTTACTAACTTTCAGTTTCATTTGGACAACCCTATATTATGTGAAACTCATTTGAGAAGAGACGAGTATTGATATCGAGATAAATCAAATTGGAATTTATATTATTTGGTTTTCATATAAATGTTACATAATTTTATTATAAGTATTATGAAAAATAAACAAGTATTTACGGAATAATTATATATAAACATATATTTTATATATATATATATATATATATATATATATATATATATATATATATATATATATATATATATATATATATGTATATATGTGCATTGTATGTAATATATCTGTACTATTTATAAACTTAGTGAAGGTTTACATTAAATAACTTTCTTATTATATCTATTATTTTAATTCATACTTATTTTATACTTACGAGGCTCGTTTGATAAGTCCGTGTAATTTCCGAAAGATGGCACCACTGGTGCATATCGAGGTTATTTTTAATTAGTAGCACCTCTTGGAAGAACACACATCAAGTTTCAGCCATATTGGTCTATTCCTTTGTGTTTGACAATCGTTGGAATCAAGGAAATCGAGTGATTGTCAAATAATGGACGAAAAAGAATTTCGCGTGTTGATTAAACACTACTTCATTAAAGGCAAAACGCCTCAGGAGACTAAACAGAAGCTTGATAAACATTATGGTGACTCTGCATCTTCGATTAGTGCGGTTTATAAGTGGTTTCAAAATTTTCGGAGTGGCCATATGAACACAAGAGACGCTGAACGTTCTGGACGCCCTGTTGAGGTTACCACTCCAGAAACCATTGATAAAATCCATGATATGGTGATGGATGACAGAAGAGTAAAAGTGCGTGAGATTACTAGTGCTGTAGGCATCTCGTGTGAACGGGTACATAATATTTTGCACCAACATTTGGACATGAAAAAGCTATCCGCCAGGTTGGTGCCCCGATTGCTCACGATCGACCAAAAACGAGGTCGTGTGAAGTGTTGCAAGAACGGTTTGCAGCTGTTTCAGCGAAATCCGCAGGACTTTAAGCGTCGTTTCATCACTGTAGATGAAACATGGATACATCACTACACTCCTAAGACCAAAGAGTAGTCTAAACAATGGGTTATCAAGGGGGAATCTGCTCCGAAAAAGGCGAAGACAATTCCTTCGGCCGGGAAGGTTATGGCGACTGTCTTTTGGGATTCTCAAGGAATAATCTTTATCGACTATTTGGAAAAGGGTAAAACCATTACAGGTGCATATTATTCATTGTTATTGGATCGTTTGAAAACCGAGTTGCAAGAAAAACGTCCCCGATTAGCCCACAAAAAAGTCCTCTTTCATCACGACAACGCACCAGCTCACACCTCAGCAGTTGTGGCTGCAAAACTAATGGAAATAGGGTTCCAAATCGTTTCATATCCCCCCTATTCTCCAGACTTGGCTCCATCGGACTATTATTTGTTTCCTAATATGAAGAAATGGAAATATATATATATATATATATATATATATATATGCGTGCGTGTGTGTATGTATGTAATATGTGCGTTCGTATATAATATGTCTGTACTATTTATAAACTTAGTGAAGGTTTACATTAAATAACTATTTTATTATATCTATTATTATAATTCATACTTATTTTATTTTATACTTATGTCTTTAGATGGGAATGTAATAAATTACAATACTTAACTTATTATTAAAACTGATATAATTGAAGATTAATTTGATTTAATCATTGATTTAGTACATTTTCTCATTCAAGAATATTATTTGAATATATTTCTGAAAAATACCATTTATATAGATATATTAAAATATAAGTTTCAATTAAAGTTAAAATAAAAAGATATTTTAACCTCTCAAAGTTTTCAATTGATTTTATTAACATAAATTTTATTACTGTGATAAATTCATTTTAACTCGAACGAATTAGTCATTAAAAGTAATTAGTTACTAAACTTACATAAATTATCGTGTTGAAATAAATGATTTATTTGGATTAATTTTCTGAATACATGTATATTGTAGATATTTTTTTTGTTAGAGATTTAAGATTTCCTTGATTAAGATTTGTTTAGATGTACAATGAAATCAAATATTTTTATAAAATATTTGTTCATTTTTATACCAAGTTAACCTGAATCTTGATTGTGCAATTATTGAATAGAAATTACTTTAAGTAATAGATTTATAATATACCATAAGGCTCTGCCCTTTACTCGTTTCGCTTGTCGACCCGAATTTGCTTTCGTTTAACAATGTACGTGCCTCACTAATTTATTTCATAAAATTTGTATTTCGGCAATTCTCTGAAAATTTCGAGAAAGTTCGGAAACCAAATTTTCAAATCACACTGGAACACTATTCTTTTTTAAGTAGGAAGACATTTTTATTCAGATTATATCTGTAATTAATCATTTTAATTGATAAAAATTAAATTTAGTTATAATTATTTCAAATTTGTGTAATCAATATCACATACTTTTCTTGTTTTTACTTTGAATTATTATTGATATATTTTTATTTCAACATAATTTAAAAAAACAGATAATTAAATATAGTAGAAATTTTAAAAAGAGAATAATAAATAAACTAAATTATTAATTTAACACTTAATTATTTTCAATAAAAATGACGTTTATTAAATTACTATTTATAAATTTGCAACTGTTATATTTTGATTTTTTTATTCTAAATTTCATGAATGGTAATAAAAGTTAGAATAAATATATCAAAATTAATGATTTTTCATAATATTATAAAAATCGTTTTTTAAAATAAAAAAAATCTTAAAATATAATATTTTAGTTATCGACTAACATTTTTTGTAAATTATATTTATTTCAATTACTTGCATCATAAAGTGTATATGTATATATCTGAAGTTAAAATTCTCGATTTTGGCAGAAAACATTTTGAAAACTGAAAAATGTATTCATTCATGAACAAATCAGTTTTGGAATTATAATGATACTTGTTAACAACAAAATTGTTTATACAGAATGTTATGCATACATAATATACTTTATTCGGCTTCCTCACATTGTTTACAAATTATTTTAGTCTGAAATCTGCATTTGCCGCAAACATATTTTTCGCACTTCGAACAGATTTTTGTTGTTTTATAACCTTTACAAAATTTTATTTGATAAGTTTTTCGTACGGACAAATCTGAACTTGAGGACGGTGTTGGTAAAAGCTTTTTTTCTTGAGATTTTTTATATGCATCGCCGAGTTCTGAAGCTAACTGGAACAAAAATTCCTGCCCGAAATGTTTTCACCCGTTGTTTCTTTATACAAAATCCAGGCATTTATTCCAGCTAGGTACAAAATGTTGAAAAATACCTGAAGTGGCCACCTACAACTTTTCGACTTCACGCTGTATTTCTTTGCCATTTGGTCTGCCAGATCTACACCAAATTTTGTACTATTATAAAATCTAATAGTTTCCGGTATTCCAAATTTGTCTGGTTTGTTTGGCATATATTGTGTAAATCTACACCTAGTCTTCGACGGAAACAACTGCTCATCAACAGCAATATATGCACCAGGTTTATAACAATTTTGTGAATTTTCAATAAATCGATCCCATATTGTAGATATCATAGCAAATTTGTTGGTTTGTAAACGCTGACTTCTTTCGCTCTTCTTATCAAATCGTATAAACTTCATAATTTCAGTAAAGTCGTTTCGGCTCATTGTTTTCGAAAAAAAAGCGGGTCCCCAATTTTTATTCCACAAATATGAGATATCCAAATTTTTTGCCTCATATGCGCCACGAGCATATAGCAAAGAAATAAATGCGTCTAGTTTTGTTGCATTTAGCTCCCACTTAGTCCCCAACACCCTAAATGCTTCTTCTTCTGTACATTTTATAATATGATGCATTATACGCTGATCAACGATAAGAGTAAATGCCGTCTTCATTTGTCCTTTCATTATATGTCGTTTAGCATATCCTGTTGGCCCTGACATATCCCTAAAAATATTATGCACTGGTAACCTGCCAGGTTTGGGACTTCCGTTCTGTTCCATCAGCTTCCCAGACTGTTCCATCAGCAGCTGTTTCGATGCGTTGATCCTCTAAATCTGTCTCACTTTCGGATGTCAATAAAACTCTTTCTTTTCTGTCCTGGACGCTTATTTATAATATTCTCCTCTTCACTATCGCTTTCTGATTCCAATTCACTTGTTGTAAATAGCTCTTTCTCTGTTTCCATGTTTTTTTCAATTCGAGAAGTTTCTTTTTCATCATATTCTGAAAACTCTTCTTCTATTTCCGTTATATTTCTTAGGTAATTTGTAATTTGCCATTTGCCATTTTTAGGGTAAATATCTACAACAGATTATTACACTATGTAAGGAATAAAAAATTTACATCCAAGTATTGATACTTTACCTTATCTCCTTCAAATAAACAATTGTAAAAAAAATTGCATAAGAAACTCTTTAGAAGTGCACTACTTGAGACTAATCAATACTATTGTTGTCTACTCTTTTCAATTGAAACCGACATTGAGATAACTGTAAAACATTTTACTCTGAGACAACTGTATAATATTTTTTCCCACCGGTCATATTGACCGACCGCGGTAGCTAGGCCACAAGACAAAATTTTCTTGGAAAATAGAAAAAATAACTAGAAGTAAAGAATGAAGAAAATATTATATGCATATTCTAAGAATTGTCATACAGTTTAATAACGGTATTATAACGTTTAAAAATGTGTAAGTTTTACAAAAGTTTGAAAACGGTCAATTTGACCGGTACTGGTAGGTTTAGTGTTAAAATACAAAAATTTTTGTTATCGACTAACATTTTTTACAAATTATATTTATTTGAATTACTTGCATCATATATTTATATATGAAGTTAAAATTCTCCTTTTTGGCAGAAAACATTTTGAAAACTGAAAAATGTATTCATTCATGAACAAATCAGTTTTGGAATTATAATGATACTTGTTAACAACAAAATTGTTTATCAGTTTCAAAGTAACTTATTTTATTTATTCAGATATTTATTTTTTATAGAACACAATATTTTTAAAAGGTAATTATTTAGTTTATTACTTTTTACATGCCAGTATTTGTTCAGTTATAAAATATCATTCAGTGTGAGTTGATTTACTAATCAGTGAAAAGTAAAAGTTTGATTAAAAAAAATGTTTTTTAAAACATTTTAAAATATTTGCTAATACACACACACACACACACACACACACACACACACACATATATATATATATATATATATATATATATATATATATATATATATACTCATAAATAAGTAACAATGTTGACAATATTTGAATAAGTAATTTTATACTGAAAAAATATTTTAATAGCAGAGATACATGCAAACCTATAAATATTTATATTTTTCATTAAAAATTTATTTAAAAATTAACATTTGACGTGTTCATTACATTAATTTTAAAAGTATTTTTTCAAGAGATTTTTATATATTTATGTAAATAAATATGTGTGTAGGTGTATGTATGTACATATATAATATGTATAATATTCTATTAAAATATTTTTTAATTGTATGAAAATTGCTTCGTTCTACAAAATATACTGAATAGTAAGTTGTTGTTTCGTGTCTGTCATAATAATATCAATATATGATTCAATTATAAAATGAGTTAATAGTGCTTTCAAATGACAATTAATATGACATATTAACATAAAATTTACATTCTAAAAAATGTATGTAGCAAAGTTAATACTCGAAAACAAATCATTCAAATTAATTTATTATTATGGATTTTATAAAATGTATTTGGTTACTTTTTGTCATTCTTATAAAGTTATTGTTCCATAGTTAATTAAGGTTTAACAGTAAATAATTGGAAAAGTGTACATTTTCTTAAACATTCTAGTCTATAAATAATTTTTAAAGCTGAGTTTAATTCAATTTTCGATGAACTTATATACATCCTATTAGTGTTACATCAGTATTAAAAAATCTATAAAATTATTGATTTCTCTAAATTAAATACTAGGGTCATTTGATACATATAGTAAAAAAGTAAGAAAAACTAAATTGAAAAATTTAATTTACTTAGTTAATTAATTAGATTAAACAATACATAAATTTACCATACTTATCAAACAACCCTCTTACTTATTTATGCAGATTAATTATGAGACTTTTTAGACGAGGAGAGTTGTTTATAAGAAAAAATTAAAATGCAGTCAATTACTTTTAGTATGTATTTGTGTTTGTGTATATGAATATGTATGTACGTATGTGTGTATATATATATATATATATATATATATATATATATATATATATATATATATATATATATATATATATATATATATATATATATATATATATATATATATATATATATATATATATATATATATATATATATATATATAATGACCCAAATGAGACTAAAAGATAAAATATCTAAATGTGTAAACCTTCAATTTCATTTGGGCCATCATATGTACGTGTGTGTGTACGTGTGTACGTGTGTACGTGTGTACGTGCGTGCGTGCGTGCGTGCGTGCGTGCGTGCGTGCGTGCGTGCGTGCGTGCGTGCGTGCGTGCGTGCGTGCGTGCGTGCGTGCGTGCGTGCGTTCGTGCGTGGGCGCGTGTGCGCGTGTATGTACAATGAGGGAAAATACAAATTAAATTTTTAATCTAAAAATATTCTTAATCTATAGAATATAATACATAAGAAAAAAAATTAATATTTTGTGTAATTTTAAATAACCTTAGCCATTTTATCAATGCTTTGCGAAATATTGTTGTCTAAATTGTATTTTATACCTTTTTAATCTCTTATATTACTTCTTCGATATTCTTTAATTTTTAGTTTTTCTAATTACCATTACAGTAATTTAAAAAATTAATTATTTTTTCACAAACAATATTCTAATAAGTACAGTAATTAAGAGCAGTAATAAATATAAATATAGTCAAATTTTAAAAAAAAACTTTTTAGCATAGTATGTTAAAAATTATGCAATATTATATATATATATATACATGTGTGTATATATAAGGTTGGCAAGTATCTCCCTTCCGCTTTTTTTTTTTTGTACATAGCTGCAAAAGTCAAAAGACCAGAAGGCGGAAGGGAGATATTTGCCAACCTAATATATATATATATATATATATATATATATATATATATACACACACATAATTGTATGTTAAAAATTTGTATTAATAAAATATTTTTTTATAACTAATATAAAATATTTTTTATAAAAGATTGTCTTACATTATAAAACTTCACATATATAATTAGATTTATCTAAAATACAAATAAATTAAAATTTAGCATGTACAAAATCATTTTAATGTCACAATTATTTATAAAATAGATGATCGATGATACAATTCATAAAACAGAATATATAATTACTATAAAATACATGTAATAATTATGTATCAATAAAATTTGCCATGGATTTAATGACGTAAATTGTAGCAACATCGAACATTTACACATACAAAAAATAAAAATACAACAAAAACAATACCGCAGAAAATAAACATTGTATGGATATCACATTCGTGCCAATATATATGTATATATTTTATTCAATGATTTGTATTTTATCACCTGACGTAAACATATGTAGTCAAATTGAATTGTCAGATTAATTTTGATATTATTGAATCTAAAATTTATTTTTTTATCATCTTTAGTAAACAGGTTATAAATAATTCAATAATAATAATATAAAATGACTATCAATTACTCATATATATATATATATATATATATATATATATATATATATATATATATATATATATATGAATTAAAAACTATCTATATATATACACGTAATATATAATATAAATAAATAGACGGAAGATATATGATATTTTTCAATAAAAATTATATAAAATATACAAATTCGTACGATTTATTGTCAGAATTGTTTTCGAATAAAAGTCATTCTGTAAAGATGAATTTCATCGATAAGAAGTAGAAAAGAAGTCCTCTTCATTGATTTATCGTCAACGCAATCCAATTGTACGAGTTTCCCGCCCACATACTTGATAGATCCACAAGTCGTTTAAGTCAAACGATATTGGTTATATACTGAATAAAAAGAATTTATGTTGAGGTTTATTTGATTTAATACTCGTTCAAATATCGATACCTCTTAGGTAGTCTTGAATTGTATATATAATTTACTCATTTCTTTATTATTTCAGTCTTTGTATGTATCATATTATATATATATATATATATATATATATATATATATATATATATATGCGTTGTGAAAATTCATTAATTTGATTGATATAAAATTAAGTAAAATTATTTCTGAAAAATCACTTAGAAGATCCCATTATTGTTATATATTATGTTATTGTAACTTATTAAAAAATAATTTTATATTTTCTTTAAAATAACATCGTATAATGTTTTTATATATTTATAATTTACATTGCGTTTCTTAAATATTTTTTGTATGTTTGTTAGTTTATTAATTTATATATATATATATATATATATATATATATATATATATATATATATATATATATATATATGCGTGTGTGTGTATTAATAAAGAAATACAAAGAAATAATTTTAAATTTGTGATGTTAGTTTCAGTATCTCAATATAAATGAACTTAATACTTTTTCTAAATTATTTTTTTAAAAAAATTGTTATACGTAAAACAACTTATTAATATTGTATTTTATTCTTATTTTTACAATTTATCAAAACACTTTAATAAATTATAAAAGAAAGTATATTAGTATCGAGAGTATTTTCGATTTTTTTTTATTTTATCTTTATTATTTAATTGACCTCTATAAGTTATTAAAATATACTCTAATTTAATATTATATATTATTTCATATGTAACATATTTAATCATAAATAAAATTAACTTTCGGTAAATAAAATAAAATTAAAACATTGTTTAACACTAGAGAATTAGATAATCTAAAATAATAATTTACGAAAAAATAAAAGTAACTTTGAAATTTTATACTGTATAGTTAATATCATATTATTTAAACAAAATACGTAATATATTGTTAAATAAAGATAAAAAATATATCACAAAGATTTTTTCAGATAAAGAGTAAATAATTGATTATTCCATTTAATTAAAAAATATAAAAATTAACAGAGATTTAAATATAATAATAAATAGTGATTTTTTTTTAATTTAAAGTATTTTAATCAATCATACATATAAATAATTAATCCGTTATCTTTATTACAAAAGCATAGAGTGGCTTAAATAAGACTGAAGTATTAAGACATACATTTACTCGCTTGTTGTAGTTTACTTTATATCCATTAGTCTCATGTGGCACATCCTATATAACTATATACAGATATTATAAATTGTTTACATGTAATAAAAAAATTAATAATATAATTTGCTAAAAATTTATTATCAAATAGAATGGTTATTTTCAATATATATATATATATATATATATATATATATATATATATATATATGTATTTAATTTAAAAAAAAAAATATCATAAAACTATCTCTAAGAAAGAACGACTTTTTAGGCGATTGCATATTAAAGTCAAAATATTTTTTTCATTTTTATATTACATAATAAATAAATAATAATATTACAATTTAATTAATAAAACATAATTTATATTCATTCCATGTTTATTAATGTTTAAACAATAAATATGTAAAGTTTGAAATCATCAATAATTTATTTATGTTTCAATGTAAAGCTAAGTTAATCTTAAATAGAATTGAGATAAATGTGTTATCCACACGCTTCTCTTTCGCATATTTCTATTATTTTAACACTTAATCGTATTAAGTCACAGTTATAATTCGTTAAATTAAGATTAATGTATTATCGGATGACGTTCGTTGCTGTTATAAATTTTAGAATAAATAATTCGAATTGGAGTTAAGTCGTTTAAGAGAAATATATTATAAAATATATTAGAAGAATGTAACTCTTGTTTATACAATATAGTGTATATAAAAATCTGTTTTTTCAAATAATATATCTAAAAATATTTACATTTAAGAATTTTATATTGTATTTTTTAAACAATAGTTAAGAAGACTGGAAACTTATTGAAGTTTTAACATAATTTGTGGTAGTTTTGTTATTTATACGATACAGTTATTACAATTTATTTCC
>CP092089.1:20835125-20900125 GCA_029203775.1 Neoneuromus ignobilis | reverse complement strand
ACAATAAACACAATTAAAAATAAAACATTTTGTATATCGAATCGTTACCTTATTTGTCATAAATCTGGTCATAAATAATGAAAATTATTTGTTTAAATACTTTTCAAATTTTTAAATTACTTATATAGAGGTATGTTTTATATTAATAAAGTGAAATTGTCTGTTTGCGATGCAAAAAAAAACCCTTGTTATGAGGAAAAACCTGCGTTTTTTTATTTCAATTTATGTATTTAATTAAATTTTCAACCTAATTAAAATTTATACATACATGTATAAACAATCTTCTTTCGCAATGAACTTTGTGAATAACTTTTTTAAACTCTCTTTTCTTTATTTAAATTCCTTTTAATAAATGAAGAAATTTATTTTGATTGTCACTGATAAATAATTTTCTACAATACATTTTTTCGTATATATTTTCTTTTAAATTTGATTTTTTATTAATGAAATTTAATTAGTATTTTTTTATATTGTTTGACTTTCAATACATTTTCTCTTTTGTATTTGTTATAATATACTGTCTAACAAAAAAGATTCTTCTTGACCAATTTAATGTTTTATCTTAATTATTTTCAATTTTCTTATAAAAGATCTGTTGTTTTAATTTTTTCCTGTCATATTTAGTTCCTAATAAATTTAAAACTAGATTTAAGATCTTAAATAATTCTTTATGTTACAAATAAGATTGTAATAAATTTATTGATTTTTATATTAAAATTATTAGTAAAATATTTTGTTTTCAAAATTTGAATGAATACAGAAATGATATATGTATATTTTTAACATTATTGCATTTTTATTATCACTGATAATATATTGTATTTTTTTTTAGATATAAAAAAAATTTTTTTTAGTAATAAATTAAAAAAATAAAACAATGTAAATAATAAACTACTTTTTATTCGTTTTTCTATAGTGATAAATAGATATGACTTCAGATGCTATATATATATATTTGTGTAATCACATTGAAAATTTAATTTAAAAATATATATTTTATTTCATTAAATTCTTAGTTTTTAATTTTAAAAGTATTGGGTCGTCTAAATGCGATGCCTAGATTTGTTTTTTATTAAAAAGAAATTTTACACATGTTTTTCTAGACACCACTCTATACACATGTTTATTTTAATAAAACACAAATCTAGGCGTCTCATTTGGATGACTTTATATAAAGTATATAGTAAATATTAAACAATTATGTAAATATAAGTATTAAATAAAACTTATCTTTTATATGTCCTATTTTATATATATTAAAAAAGTATTAATTATAAGTAAAAATACTGAGTGAGTTTAAACAGATAAAAAATATTTATCAATGTCTTCTGTATGTAATTGTTAAATAATCTAATAAATGATGTTTAAATGCTCGTACACATCTAATATTAAAATAAAGTGACACGTTGTAGGGGACGTATGAAATATTATTTCTGTACATTTTTTCATGAGTCAGACGAACAATCAAAGGAAATTAATTTGCTTCAAAATGAGACGAAACTGACGACAAAGAATAAACAAAGTGATATCTTGTCTGAGGGTGTCGTTTCGTATCACAATTACGCTTCTATTTAATTATCAGTTATTTGGAACATTAAAATATGTTTTATTTATAAATTATTTTTAATTATTTTCTTATCATTATATATATTTATATATATATATATATATATATATATATATATATATACACGTGTATATAAATGAGTGAAGATAAATGACGTAATTTGATAATTATATTACCAATTTAATTACATTTTTATTCTATTAGTATAAACAACTAAATTACTGTACTTTAGAATTTAATTTAACGCACAAAACAATTATGTTTTAATTTACTTAAATGTAATGAAACGAATGCGACATTCATTAAACATAATAAAATAATCAGTGTTAAATTTATCTGATTTCGTATTTACAAAGACGTACCTCAGCAAACCGTTTTGCGTTAATTCAAACACACAGAGGAAAAGTATATTATTTTTCCTCATTAAAAAAAAATGAAATAAGAATGTATTTAAATCCATCGCATTTCACAGATGGGACATTTTCTTGCACGTGTTCTGTTCCTGCAAAATGTTATTGCAGTTTAACAAGTTTCGTACTGCCCGCCGTACTGCAGCTTTCTGCGGATGTAAAATTAAATGTTACATTTCCCAAAGCTGTTTTTATAATCTCTCCTTTGTTTCTTTTTTTCTTTGTTTTGTTGTTACTTTGAAACTTTTTCAATCCTTATACAACATTCTAGAGTGTATGATTATAGTGAGATAATTGAAGTCAGTCCGTACAGAACATGTGCTTTATTACAGGAAATTCTTTTTCGTACTTCTTTTTAATTAATCTGATAAGTTTCTATTAATCGTTTTAATTACTTACAAAATAACTTTTTGGAGTATGAGAAACGTAACGATCATTTTTATTCCTTTATAAAACGATGTTATATGTATATATATATATATATATATATCATATTATATTATATATATATATATATAATATATATGTTATATATATATATATATATATATATATATATATATATATATATATATATATATATATATATATATATATATATATATATATATATATATGTATATAAAATAACATAATTTAATCTAACATAAATTAACAGATTATTCTAAATTAATTTAATTATAATACTAGATCTCAATTATTAATTATACATTTTATAATAGATTTTAGTAATTAAACTAAAAAAATCGATAAATATAATTTAATATATATAAAAAGTTTCAACAACAGAAAAGCTCTGACGATGATGGTGTCGCTATCGAAATATATTATCCTATATACTTATAAATAATAAGTGAACAATATGTGATTATTGAACACTTTAAACCATTGTGGCGTTGGGGTTCAAATTCATTTGTGTTAAAATGAATCAGTCACAGTTCCAAAACAACAAATAAAAAATAAAAAGTTTCATATGTTGTTCAAAACTTTCATTGTTTATTTCATATTTATTTTCATTTTTTTCTCGAAAATTTAAAATCAACCTTGATAAAAAACATAATTTTAAAATAGAATAAAAATTTAATTTTTTTTGAGAAATATAAAACTGTAAATATATTACATTTTTAATTGAAAAAATATATTAAATATGAAATAAAATTAGTAATCAATTGTACAAAAAGTATAAAATTAGTATTTTATTGGGAAATCTAAATTTAAATATATAAACGTTCATTTTACTAATTCGATTCCAGTATTGACTAATATTATAATGACAATGTCATTAATATTAAAATATTTTTTAAAAACTATTAAAATTGAAAATAGGAGATTTTATAACATGAAACCTAGATTTTATACAACAATGCTCTAACGATGATTTCAAAACGCGCATTAGCTTATTATTATTATTATAAAAAAAATAAACAATTATTAGACACTTTTTAATATTTTATGGTGTAAGGGGTAATAATTCATTTGTATGAAATTGAAAATAGGCTTATTATATATTCTAACTTTAACTGGAATGTATATATTTTTATTTATTTTTCTTTAAAAAAAAAACTAAAAAAATAAATTTCAATTGTTTTTACTGCAATATTTATGCTAAATGAAAGCCACTTAAAAGTAAACAAAGAAAATATAAACTATTTTGTTTGTTTTAAAAGAAAATCAGTTAAAAAAATAAATCATTTAAATTTAAAATTAAATTATGTTATTGTACTTTTTTATTATGATATTTAAATGAAATCGAATTTTATAATTCCTTTACGTTTTTGCAATTGCTATCTTTATTTATATAAATATAAATAATATTTGAAAGAAATTAAATATAAATTTTGAAACACTTTAATTAATAAAAGGCAGTATTATATAATTAACACTCAATGTTTTCTATCTAAAAAATTAAATAAATTTATTATATGTTAGACATCTTGTATAAAAATAATTGTTCATTAACGTAATATTTTTATAATGGCTGCATATTCTGATATCATAAAATATAGAACATATTCGTTTATTAGTTATCAAGTTTCAGATTTAAAATTTGATTTATTTTAATAATTTTGTTATATATATATATATATATATATATATATATATATATATATATATATATATATTTAATAATTTAAACATAACATTTATTTCACTTCATCAAATATTTTACTAATCTAAACATCACAAGTTTGTTACAATAATTAAACTATTATTTATTTTTATTGTTCATTCGTAATTTAGTTTTACATAATTTATACTTACTTTAGACATAATTAATCTAACTTATTTTAAATAAATATGTGCATGCGTGTGTGTGTGTGGCCTAAATAAGACTGAAAGATATAACCTTCAGTTATGGTTTTCATCATTCACTCTCATTTGAGCCACTGTGTGGATTTATATATATATATATATATATATACATATATTTACATATATATATATATATATATATATATATACATATATTTACATATATATATATACACGAGTATACGAGGGTCATTTAAGTGTTGTAAATTTATTTATTGTTTAGTTTAATTAATAAATTAATTAATTTAATTAAATTTTTCAATTTAATCTTTCTTACTTTTTTAACATACTTATCAAACGACCTTTGTGTGTGTGTGTATATATATATATATATATATATATATATATATATAGAGAGAGAGAGAGAGAGAGAGAGAGAGAGAGAGAGAGTGGGAGGGAGGGAGAGGGATAGAGAGAGAAAGTTTTCAAATAAGCGCTTCAGAAGTTTAAATGGAAATAAAACAAAGTATTTAATTAATTAGTTATTTCTTTTTTAACATATTTTATGGTATTAATGCTACAACACAATTTCACTCATATGACTCTACTAGGACTTCGCTTGTATTGCATTCGTATCGTCCAATTTTAGTCACTTTTTCACATAATTGTGGTCCAATTTCATGAATTACATGTTCAATGTTTATTTTGAATACTTCTGTTGTTTGTGATTTATCAGCATAAACTAATAATTTCACATAATCCCACAGAAAATCATCTAATAGAGTTAGATCACATTATTTTGGTGGCCAATTGATGGGTCCATTTCGTGAAATAACGGACTCATTAAACTTTTGTTTCAATAGGTCTATTGAAGTATGTTCAATTTCTAAGCGTTGTTGAACCGTTAAATGTTTCATGATAATTTACCAAACTATACTGAGTTAAAATTGCAAAATGAGCTTAAAAGAAATTCAAAAATGACCTATATACATATTTATATATATATACATATGTATGTTTATATTATAAATTATATAAATGTCTATAGTATATAAAAGTTTTTATCCTTTTAATGGATTTTTTATTAATATTTCAAAAGTAAATAAATATTATCAATGATTTTTTTTTTAATTTCTGTGTTTGTTATCTTTCAATCGATAGATGCATATCTGTTAAAGAAAATTTTGTGGATAAATGAAATGACTGGTATATATTGGTACTTCAAATTACTGAATCGGGTGATTAAAGGCCTAAATACTGTATTGAATTAAACAAGTGTAAGATTCGATGGAACAACGTTCAAAGAGGAAGCCGGATAAAGCAAGTCATATTTAAAATTTGTTCGAGTTTCTTTGATCAGCTTCTTCTAACATTACTGTAAAGAAAAATAACTGTTCTGTTTTTTGTTTGTTTTTTAAATGTATCAGTCTTTTAATCAATGCTTTGGTCCAGTCAGATACACAATATATATTTTGTGTTGTTGAATTCGATACTTCACTGAAACTTATTCACTTTTTGAGTTCGAAATTGTCTATTTTTATTTATATTTTTCATATTAGATTATTATTTATAAATACGATACAAAGAACTATATTGCTCGAGATTATACAACAAAAAATAGATATTAATTCGATTAACAATAAAATTTTTTGTTAGTTTATGTATAATCTATTTTTCTTATTTTTAAATATTTCTTATGTCATGTAAACTTCTCTCTCGATTGTGTCGAATTTTACTGTAGCAATGCTTCTAAATCATTCAATTTTAGAATGAACTATAATATATATATTTTTTAGGTCGAAATAATTATTTTGAAAATTTTGAACAACTCGTGTCATGATTTTTTAACTACATCATCCCTACATATTTAACAAGTAATTATAATGGTTTTTGCAGTGATTTTACCCTGATTAAATACAAACAGAAAACAGTGCCAAATATGCATTTTATTTTATTTTTTTAATTTTTAACAAACTAAACATGTGTTTATGTTAATAATATAATCTATTGTATTATGCGTTAATTTTAATTCGAATTTGTCAACATTGTCAAAACATGCAAACAATAACAGAAATGTTCATCAACAACACTTTTAATACTATCTAAACTTTAACGATCAAATGTTTTGCATACTTCTATTATATATATATATATATATATATATATATATATATATATATATATATATATATATATACATTTCCACAAATGAAAAATACGTTTCTTACAATTAAACTGTTATTTTTTCTTAATAAATGTACTTGTAGTGGCTTCAAAAGTGTTTTATTAGAATCAATGATTTAATTTAATTTTATATTTTATCTTCGAAGTTTTTTCATTGTCGATTAATAAATTGTACATGCTAATTAAGTATATAGTATAAATATTATTTTAAATAACTTTATATAATATATATATATATATATATATATATATATATATATTTACATATAATTTTAAATTGTTCCTTTTTTATTTTTATATCTATTTTAAAAAATCCTGTCGATTTTTTTATAAAATTCCATTTTCATCAAATCAGTTGTTGCATGTTTGTGTGATGAAAAAATTTATCGTAGACATTGAATGAATTAATGTATGATTTAAAATTAAAAGATGTAAATAATACAAAACACATACACAATTCACTTAAGTACCATTTACCACAATTTCAGGCATAAATTTGATCTGCCAAATCACGCAAATAGCGTTAAATCAGTTACTCGTGACACATGTTATCTCTTCACAAACACATTTATGTCTCGTTGCAAAAATAATACTGCATACATTTTTCACGACCAGACGAAAAAAAACTATTTAATTTATTAAACGATTGCATCGATGACCATACGTTATCAACGGGACACAGCAACAAAAATGCGTGTTTTATTTAATTTATATCACGTTTGTGACCACAGTGTAGCGTTCGACCAGACAGCGGACTATGCGAGCCATTGGTGTCTAATGTATAATATTGATGAGAATGGAAAATATTCATTTTTAAACTATGCTGTCAAAAATACCGGAATGAAGTTAATGAAAATTGCAATTTTGGAATATTTTATAAAATAATAATAAAAATGTCAATTTAGTTCGTTTTATTATCACTTAAAATAATTTTAGTGTTCAAATTACATCAAAAATATTTCAGTGAAATAAAATGTGTTTAATTTTTTCATAATTTAACAAAAAAACTCAATATAAAAATACAAATATTTATTCGACTTAGTGTATAATTTATAGTAAAAAAACCATTTGTAAATGTTATTTATTTTTTCTTATATAAACTTATTTTCTTAATATAGATACACACACACACACACACACACACACACACATATATATATATATATATATATATATATATATATATATATAAAGAGAGGGAGATGATAGAGAGAAAAGAGAGAGAGGGAGAGATAAAGAAAGGGATTATTTTACTGGTATTTATTATATATTCTTGTATATTTATCTTTATCTTTATAAATATATTAATATTAAATCATATAAACCATACTTATATTATTAAGAGTATTTATTGACAATAATATTGTAATATAGGAATGAAATAATTTTTACCATAGAAAATGAATTTTTTAATAAAAGTTTATTATTTTTAAAAATTTTAAAATTATGCAACTCATTTAACATTAATTGGAAATATCATTAATAAATTGAATTAATTATTTAATAAAGATTTTTATCTTAAATAAACATAGAATCCAATCATATATGTTTTTATTCTTTTATTATAACGAAATATAAAATAGAGATTATTTAAAATCATAAAATCTCGGTGAAGTTTACTTTAACTGGATAGTTTATATTTTATTTATGACAAAATTTATATGTTATGGTATAAATATAACTTAAAAACTGATTTTTCTTAATAAATATATTTTATAACATGAATTATTAAATGAGTTTTAAATTATGATTGAAAAACATACATATGCTTAATAAATAAATCAGACATAAAATTAAACTGAGATTTAAAATATCTATAGCCAAAGTTATTATATGATTGCATTCGATAAAAACGAAATAAAAACTCTAATGTTTTGATATAAAATTTTATATCATCTAAAACCACATGTCATAGATATTATATGAGACATTTCAAAGTTATTAGCTTTAAAATATAATATCAACATTTAAATTCTCTGGTTATACTCAAAACTTTTTTATTTGTGTTTTAAAAATAGAGTTTTATTTTAAAGCAAATTATTTTATTTCAAATATAAAAATAGAGATTTGTAAATAAAGAATAATTAAGTAATTCTTGTAAATCTGAAAGAAAATATATTAGTATAATATTTTATTTGTTTGAGATATTTTTCATAATTTAGTATTAATAAATTTAAAATAAATACTACGTTTAACTAAATACATTTTTTAATGACTTAAAAATATTTTTTTATCTAAAAAATTACTATTTTAAAATTTGTAATAAAGATAATATTATAATACTTAAATATTATATTTATTTAAATTTAATTTAATGCTATTATTTTTTTATTCTATTATAAATATTAATAATTTAAAAAAAATTCATGAACTTTATTAGTGATTTGAATTATAAAGTATTTTTAATCTACAAAATAAACGAAAATACATATTAGGCAATCTTTTTGAAATATTTGAAAATAAAGTTAAATTACTACAATATTGTTTTGAAATTTTTATAACGAATCTTCAAACTATTTTCTATTTTTATAGTTAATCGGAAAAAGTAATGAATTTCTTTTATGATTGAAATATTCTTAAAATTATATATATATATATATATATATAAATGAGTCTCTTTAATTCCCAATTAGAAATCCATGTGCCTAATGGATTAAGATTCATGTTTTTATAATACAGGCATAAATGAAAGAGAATAATTAAACTAGTGTGACACTTTGATTTTATAAGGACATTTATTAATTTAAAAAAAGTTTTATCTTTATAAATAATTCTTCTAATCTACAAATCTCTTTACTTTATTAAACTTAGGTTTAAATTATTAAAAATAACATATTTTTTTCTAAATATGAGCATTAATTATTGTAAAATACTTGATTTTATTTCATATTTTATGTATTATTATAGTTTAAAAATAATAAAACAGTAAGTTATTTGAAATTTAGTTTGTGAATTCAGTTTTTCAAATTTATTATATAAACGTATGTGTATATATATATATATATATATATTGTGTGTGTGTATTTTTGACAATGTTAAATATTTAAATAATAAATAGCATTCATATTAGGAATAAAAAAATCAAATTATTTAAGCCCACAAAAATAAATATACATATTTTATGATAAAATACTAATAATTAAGTCTACATTAATTTTCTGATATCTACTTTTTTTCTATATGTTTGTTCACAAGATAGCTATATGTGACAAATCTTATTGTTTTTTAAACTAAATAAATTTATTATCGAAGATTGTTGAATTTGCTAGGACCCCACTGTGCGTTATGTTATATAAAAAAATCGGTAGATAGTTTTTTCTGTTACAACTGGCTGTATAATTATAATTGTAAAGAACTGTATATTCCTTAACTTTTTTAATTATTTACAATACGAAACGAAGGAATTTATCCACTTTAGTTAAAGTGAGTAAAACGGAAAAGGAGAATAAGCAAAAAGTAAATTACATTATTTGTCTTACTATTTATAATGGGAGTTTTTAGATCTTTAATCTGTCGATTAATAATTTATGGAATGGTAATTATGGACCGTCCATTTTTCATCAAACAATAAATAGAATACGTTTTGTGATTTTGCTCGTAAATCTCACATTTGACAACATAAGCACAATATAACAACTTACTTTTTAACTCCTTCCATAATGGGCAAAACGTGATCGATAGTGAAAGAAAAACAAATTTGAAGAAATTTTATTTTACAATATGACCAAAGGTGCTAAGTTATGTATTAAGTATAACATACAACGAGTAACTCAGCGTTACCTTAAGATTTTTTTTACGAAATCAAGAATATTTATACAATAAACAGTGTAGAATTTTTTAATAATGTAAAACCAAAATATTTTCAAAATCAAGAACATTCAATAAAAAGCCTGTTAAGTATAAAAATAAGAGAAAGTCTTTGAAAAGTCTATATAACACATAGTTCTAACATACTACAATTGCCGTCTATTGTATGAAAAGGTATGTAATGTGAAATTGAAGCTTCTGGTACAAAGAGATCACATTTTAATGAAGCTGAAGTACCAGTATTTCATGAGAGATGTAACACATACCTTAGAAATAAAAATCGCAAAACAACTTTACAGTTCAACAAGAACAAGATGTACATGTGCAGAGAACACTCTGTATTATTATGTTTTAATTGCAGTAAATAATTCTTTCATTATACATACTACTGAAAGTACGTTTTTTACTACGCAAAATATCAATAAATAATAATTTTTGGAACAATAATGTTATTTCTTGGGATCAGTATAACCTCACAATTCACTTTACTCTCGAAAAACACTGTGAATTCGGAAAGTTAACTAATACTTGGTCATATTAACTATACTAATTATATGATTAGGTGGGTTAGTGAATATTTTCTATTCAAGATTTACTTCATTAGGCAAAATGCCTTCACCACAGCTAAAGAGTCCCATCTGGCTTATTTTTCCGGGGCGAGATCGAATGCACTTTTCCCTATGACAGATAGTGATATAAGCCAGTATGCCACCAATGGTATATATATATATATATATATATATATATATATATATATATATATATATATATGTATGTGTGTGTATGTATCAATCAATGATAAATACATTTGTTTACAAATTTTAATTAATTACAATAAAAAGAATTTCAAAATTAAAATTTAATTATTATATCTTAAATAATTTATTTTTTTATAAAATATTTATTTTTAAAATTGTTCATAACAAAAATATTAAATTTTCTGTTTACGAAAGCAAAGCTATGTATTTATATTGGAAAACTGATTCGTTCCCATTTTAACGCCACATACGCAAACGCCCATGTATGCAACTGTAGTATTCCTTTGTCATAGATTTATTGTACTCTTTTATGAACCGCAAACATGGTAACACTAGTATGCCGTTTACGTTCGGTCGTACATTTGCAAAGCGTTCATTAATTAATAACATTTGTTTGTTGAATACCTCTGGTTCGACGTATGAGCGTGTTCGACTGCTAGCTTCTGTTCAAACATACTGCTGTTGAATTCTTTATGTCTTTTTATCAATTAGTTCAGTTTATGTCTTACTTTGTATGAATAACGAACGGTACATGTCTAGTTATGTGGACGTTGATCAAATTAAATGAACGAGCAAATTGTTTCGGAACAATTTATTTTTCAATGGTCGGTAAATTTTTTGTAGAGCGCAAACAAATAATTTTACCTTACATTAAACAAAACGGTCAGTACTTAATTTAGAAAAAATGTATTTGGAATTTAATTGGAATTTCTGTATAAATTTTTGATTTAAAATAGATAAAAAAAATATTTATAGTATTAATATTCTATTTATTTTTTTAAAAAGTATCACTGTTTGATATTTTGGTACAATTTTTATTTATTTATATTGATTCATCTATAAAAAACATTTTTTTTAATAAACAGTTAAAAGAACTGTAAAATATTAACGTGTTTCGTACTAAATCGATTTTCAGTTACTTTTTTTAACGTTTTGTGAATCGCATGCACTCCATATTATAGAATCTAATAATTTAATAAAAAAATGAAATTTTAATAATAAAAAAAATCTCTATACCACTTGTAAAACACCAGAAACGTATGGTTTGATAAATACACCGAACATAAATATTTAAACATAAATTAATGATACGAAATGTTTTATGTTTCATTTAGTAATGAAAATATAAAATAACATAAACGAAGGTCAAACGTGAGATGTATACGAATCATGTGTTATAGAACTTTTAAATTCTCTTTTCTAATAATTATTATTTTTTTACAAATTACTCAAAAGTGATTAAAAATGAGGTAAATATCAAAAATAATTTAAAATATATAAATATAAAAATGAAAATTTTATTTTTAAAAATATGGATTACATAATTTTTTTAATTTCAACAAAATGATTAATATTTTATTTCAGAAATAATACTTGAAAGTTGATATTAAAAAAATATTTTTAAGAAAATAGATAAAAAAAGTGTATACATAATTTTAATTTCTTCAAAGAACTTAGTTTCAATTCAATTTAAAATAATTTTCTAGTAGAAGTCATGAAAATAAAAAAGATCTGAATTTATTCCAGTACACAATACAAAAATACAATTGTAAACATAAATAATAAACAATATCTCCAAACGAACTATTGACTCTACACGTTTTCATCGAGATACAAGTAATAAGATTACGCGTAAAGTTCTCAATATTTCAAACAGAACTTCAAACAGTCTGTGATTAAGTTTCAAAGCTATAATTTCAATTTAGTGATGGTTAATTTGATGACACAACAAACTGTTCTGAATTCAATATATAGTTGTTACGTACCGTTTCAATATTATTTTATTCAATCAACTGAATTTAAATTAACTCACAATTTATAATCATTTTATTCAATTTTCTATATTGAATATTAAAAGAATTTTTAATGTAAATGGTTATATTGAAATCTGTATAGAAAATGTTTTTTATAAAAAAATATTTATATTTTTCAATATAGAACATCATACACATGTTTGAATAAACTTGCTATTACTAGAAAATGTAACTCATGCGTTTGAAATGCTTTGTTAAAAATCACACAAATACAGTTATTAAGCTTCAAACATTATATATAATAGCTCTATCGATATCTGGTTTACAATTTCTTTCTATTGAATTATTTTCTCATTTGAATATATATTAAATTACATTTTATATACTTATCAAATGTTACAAGTCAGAAAAAAATATATTTTGAAAAAAATATGAAATTTCTTTTAAAATTGAATATAAATAATAATTTAAAAACATATTTGTTTAATTTTCTTACACATGTTGTATTTATGATAAAGAGAAATTAATTTAGAGTTATAATTTTTTTATTAAAAAAAACTAAGTACTACGAGGATGGTCCCAGAAGTACCCGACCCAACAAAGAAAACACAAAAATTTTGGATAAAAATATATTTATTTTTCAACATAATCTCCTTTCAGCTCTATACACTTTTTCCAGCGATGTTCAATAAGATCGATACCTTTTTTATAATAAGAACTGTCTTGCTCCTCAAAATACCCATTAACTGCCGACATCACTTCTTCATTGTTGGGAAATCTTTGACCACTGAGCCATTTTTTCAAGTTTGGGAACAGAAAATAATCCGAGGGGGCTAAATCTGGCGAATAGGGTGCATGAGGTAGCAATTCAAACTTTAATTCATTAATTTTGGCCATTTCAATAACGGATTTGTGAGCTGGTGCATTGTCTTGATGAAACAACACTTTCTTCTTAGCCAAATGCGGCCGTTTTTGCTTGATTTCTTTGCTCAAACGTTGCAATAAGTTCGCATAATACTCGCCGTTGATAGTTTTTCCTTTTTCAAGATAGTCAATGAAAATTATCCCACGCGGATCCCAAAAAACCGACGCCATGACCTTGCCTGCAGATGAAACGGTCTTCGTTTTCTTTGGAGCCGGTTCTCCCTTTTCAGTCCATTGTTTTAATTGTTCTTTTGTCTCGGGTGTGAAGTGATGGACCGATGTTTCATCCATGGTTATGAAACGGTGCAAAAATTCTGCTTTGTTGCTGTGAAACTTCGCTAAACACTCAATTGAAACATCTTCACGACACTGTTTTTGCTCGAGTGTGAGCAAACGCGGCACCCATCTTGCACACAGCTTTCTCATGTCCAAATTTTCAGATAATATGCGATGTATCGCACTTTTTGAAATGCCTACTATGTCTGCTAACTCGCGCACTTTCAGTCGACGATCATCCAGTACCGCTTTGTGGATTTTCTTCACCATTTCTGGAGTCGTCACCTCATTTGGTCGACCACTGCGATACTCGTCTTGGCAGCTCGTACGGCCTCCTTTAAACTCTGCTACCCAATATTTCACTGTTGTAAACGAAGGAGCAGACTCACCCAGAGTAGAATCTAGTTCAGCTTTTATATTGGTTGGGCTGAGGCCTTTCAAATAAAAGTATTGTATCACGTAACGATAAGCAATTTTCTCCATTTTCACAAATTCACTGAAAACGTTCACTATTGATGGCTGCCAAACAAATACTAAACAATGTGGCGTCCTCAAACTTGAAACATACGCTTATAGATTGTGTACTTTCTAAAACAGTGATATTTTTCAAACAACTACCGCCATCTCTAGGTTAGGCCGGGTACTTATGGGACTACCCTCGTACGTACGTTTTAAAATATAAAAAAGTAATATATACTATATCAATAAAATTAATGAATGTATAGAATTGTACAAATGAGACTAAACAAGAGTAAGGCGTGTAATACACATGCAACAAAAAAAAATGCTTTGTTGCTACTAGCTAACATGCTCATTTATAGGCATATATAGCTTTAAGCTTGCTTTTTTACTATACATATGCTAATAATTTGCTACTAGGTAGCTTTCGTGCTGTTAAGTAGCATGTGTATTCCAGGCCTAAAGGATAGTAAATTATAGAAAGCATGTAAATGTATAAATAAACCATTCCGTCTCATTTGAGACACTTAATATTATTTAATACTATAATTAAAATTTCATATAAAATGGTAAGCTATTATGAAAATCATATCGAAAATAAAATTAAAGATCACTTGAAAATAATATAAAATTTTAATTATTTATATATATATATATACCAAATAATTAAAATGAAGCTACATTATTTTATATCCATAAAAAGGGGACAAAAAAAATAATTCAATTAAAAATAAACTTTAATACATTATTTATACAACTTTTTTAATTAAAAAATATTCCCAAATGTTTTCTGAAATTATTATTATTATTATAGTAGAATAATTCAACAATAATAAAAACTCATTAATAGTCTTAAACATTTTATTGGAAATTAGTAACATATATTAGAACTATTTACATTATTTTAAAAAAATTGAAACAAACTATTTAAAAAATCTTATTTATTTATAAGTAATACTGAATTGATCCCAAGAAAATATTACTAATAATAAATTT
Source organism: Neoneuromus ignobilis (assembly GCA_029203775.1). Taxonomy (NCBI): domain Eukaryota; kingdom Metazoa; phylum Arthropoda; class Insecta; order Megaloptera; family Corydalidae; genus Neoneuromus; species Neoneuromus ignobilis. Next base: position 20,884,737 of record CP092089.1, on the reverse strand, counting down.
CATAACACAAAAACTAATTATATTAATATTAAAACAACTGAAATTAACAATTATTTAACTTATAATCTCAATTTTATTACCAAAAAAATGTACGAAAATAAATCCTAATAGAATTTTCAAACATGTTCCATAAATATGTATGTGTAAGTTTGTATGTGATATGTAAATAAACGTATATAAACTTCGAACCTAAACAAATATTTTAAAATAAACTTGTAAGGATAATGTTTAGTCAGAAAACTTTTTCAATTAATTTGATCAACATTTGTATGAAGTTAAATACATTTAATAATTTAGGAATTTATTTTACTTCCATAATTTCATTATACATATATTATATATATATATATATATATATATATATATATATATATATATATATATATATATATATATATATATATGTAATATTAAATATTCTTAATATTAAAAATGTTCATTTGAAAAAATAAATATACAATAAAATAAAAATGTTTGTTAATAATTACTTCGAAACTAAAACATGTAACTGATATTAGTTTTAGTTTGAAAATTTATTTGACGAGTTTAATTAATTTTTCACAGAAAATATACAACTCTGTCAACACTAATTGCAATTTACAATTTCTGTTAATTAAGTAGTATGAAAACGTTGAACATGTCATAATTTTAATGACCATCAGTGAAATTGTGAACTGCAATACATCAAGTAAAAAACAAATTAATTATGTCGTATTTGCAGTACGTCTTATTTGTACGACTAATTGCTAGTTTTTCATCATGAGTACAACTAATAAAAAATATTTCGATGAATGAAAAACCACTTTTCATCAACTTCTAATTTCAACAGTATGGAATAATTTAACAAGATCATTATTTTGTCATGATTTTAAAATTATAATTCATTGAAATTATTGATATAATTTATTCATTGAATTTATAAATACAGTATATAACTATTGTGTAGAAAATAAATGAAATCTTAAGAGTGTGTAGCAAGTTATTAATTATTTTTTCTATAGTAATTGAATAAACAGTAAAATATATATTTTTATGTTTATTTTTTTAATTTATAAATTCATATTTAATAATTGTCTAAAACATTAAAACATATTTACAATGAATAAAATGTTTATTTATAAGATATATCTACATACAATTTACGAATTAATTCATCATACGACTTAAAAGAATAAAATTATTCGTTGTATTTTCAACGAAATCAAATAAAACCTTTTATGTTATAAAAATAAAAAATATAATTTCACAATTCATTTCACAATTTACGATAATAAATTTTATCACAAAATATTTATTATTATATTATCTGATTATATTTATGTTCATTATTAATAGATTCTTAAGAAAAAATTACATTAAATTATGATTGAAAATTAGAATTTAATTGTGTAAAATTTTAAAAAAATTTCAACTTTTCCATGAATAATTCTTAAAAAAAAACAAACCAATTAAAACTTTAAAGAAGTCATAAAAATACATTTAGATAAACAGTCATCATCTGTAATTGTAAAAAATATTAATAAATCATAGTAGGTAATTTAACATGTACTGAAAACCTACAAAACCAAATACAATGTTCAAAAAAAGCTCGTCAGTGTATTCTAAATGAGAAATAAAGAAAAAGCAGTAATAAAAATAATCTGTCAAAATCAAAAAGCCTCTGGCATTACAATTAAAAAGTTTATGTGCTAGTTATTAAAAGATGTAACTTTTCATAAAAAAAATTAATCGGCATGAATATTTTTCTAGAATAGCAAGAAAAACACGTTATCAGATAAATTGTTTATTGGTTTTTAACTTTGATTTTTTTAAAATATGAATAAAAATAAATATTTTTTTAAATAAATATTTTTTTACCCTCAAAGTATTCTTTAAACAAAGAATAGTTTTAGCAGTTTAAAATCTTTTATCTATTGTGAAATACAGCATAAAAAGCATAATGATTTGAGAATATATGACGTGTATGTGTATGAATTTATTATTTTATGCAATACTTAATAAAATAGAATTATTTCTTTATAACATTAAACAAATAAAAAAAGCAATCATTTAACTTAAAAACAATAAATACTATATTGTAATTAAAATAGGTAACCTATTATCATTTACTATTCATGATTTAACATCAAAGATTATGACTCAATAGTAAAATAATACACCCACGCTGAAAGTGTCAAATATCATTTTAAACAGGAACATGAGTGATAATTCCCGACGGTGGATCTTAAAACAAGTCTTGGATTTAAAGGGGCTTCACACTCGGTTGCCACTGACACGTTAATATACGCTTCGGCGCCTTTCTTGCCGCCATATCATCCGATACTTGGTATGTCTGAAGGTGAAGGGTTGAATTAATTTACACATTGCAAATGTCCTGTAGCGATACACGCGTCTAAACTATACATACTCCTAAAATACGAATGTTTACACTCTGATTACGTTTACATGAACTTGTAGTTAAGTTTGGATTTTTTTGTTAAGTAAATAAACTTCAAAATTGAAGACTCGTATTTTTTATTCATATTTCTGAATAAGTAGTATTTTAAAGTGATTTATCTTATTTCACAAAATTCTTTTTTAATTTTTTTGGATTATAATTTAATATAATCACAAAGAAAATCATAAATATTTTACTTAAAATAATAATAATGTCATTTTTTGTGATAAAACTATCTAATAAACTTCTTTGGCAGCATGAATAAATGTCTTTTCGTTTATCATGTATTTAGATGGAGTGCACACAATAAAAGCATATCACTGTAACTGTCAAGTCATGACTGATTTATATTAACGTCCGATCCATCATATTATATTACTGCAAAGAACAGATTTTATGTCTAGTGATACTTTTTTAAGTCGAGTTATTTAAAATTCAGTATTGCTTGAGTACTAAAAGTTCATGTTTAGGAATTTTTATATATTTCATTCATTGTTCCCAAGTCGACATTTATGCACTTTTTATAAAAATAATCAAATTTTATATATATATATATATATATATATATATATATATATATGTGTGTGTGTGTGTGTGTGTGTGTGTGTGTGTGTGTGTGTGTGTGTGTAAATAATGAAAACTTACGAAATAATAAAATATATATTTTTTTTAATTCCATTGTATTTAATTAGACTGTTCAAATAAAACATTAATTACTTAGATTTATAAATAAATAGTAACTAAATTGAATACACGAATCTTCACAACTCAGAACTGGAAGAAAGATTGGATCGTCTAGTTCAATTTTATAAACAAAAGTAAACACCTGCCAACACAAATCATTAGCAATGTAAACTGTGTCGACGTTCGCCTTCAATTTTCAATCAGTGATTGGACACACAAACTTTTAACGTTTTTGTAACGTTCAGACGCGGATTTTTCAAGAAAATCGTTTAACGATTTTGTACATTGCTATAATCAATACATATATATATATATATATATATATATATATATATATATATATATATATATATATATATATATATATGATGTCTAGATTTGTGTTTTATTAAAAGAAAAATATGTATAGGATGGTATACATATTTTTTTAATAAAACACAAATCTAAGCGTCACATTTGGATGACTATATATATATAGTGTGTGTGGGTCCGCCTGGTGGGTGAATATGATAAATATATATATATATATATATATATATATATATATATATATATATATATAATGTACATAAATATTGATTATGTTTATTGAAATGTATAAAAATAATATTGTAAAAAAATATCGTCAACATTAACGAATAAATGCCGTAATGAATTAAAAATACTTTTTTCATAAGCAATTTTTAAACTAACACCAGTATTTGTGAACAATTTAGAACAGTGTACATTTCAATAATAAATAAAATTATTTATTTGATTAATAATTAAAAAGATTTTTCCTTTACTTTTATACTCGTATTTATTAATTTTATTTTCATTTAAACAAAAATATTTTTTCTTATGATAATATTTTTTATATAAATGTATATAAAAATTTAAATAAAAATAAATTTAATATCGTTCTATTTTAACTAATTATTTATTATTTTTATAATGTTTTTAATCTTACTCGTATATAGGGTCATCCAAATATGATGTTTAGATTTGTATTTTATTAAAAATAGATATGTATATAAGGTGGTATATAGGGTGGTATATAGTAAACATGTGTATAGTATCTTTTATTTATTTTTTTAATAACCCTCAAATCCATGCGTGACATTTCAATAAATTTAGATTTTTATTTATTTTTCATTAAATTTAATATTTTTAATAAATATATTTTTTAATTAAATACAACAAATTTTATATTCGTTTATACTCATTTAGAAGTAAAAAATAGCATTAGTCTTTTGTACGATTTTCAACAAAAAAATTATTAGGAGTAACTTTTTAACTATTTTCTTTATTTTTTCATATATTAAAGTTTATTCTTGTGAAAATAAATAATGTAACTAGATTATTTTCTACTAAATAAAAAGCTACTATATATATATATATATATATATATATATATATATATATATATATATATATATATAGTAATTTTTTAACTTTCCCTTCTTATTATATTTTTTTTAATTAAATCTCATACCATATGTTATATATTATTTACATTTTTTTTGAATAAAATTTTATATAATTAGTTTATAAATCTGAAGTATGACATAAAATACAGCCAATTCATATAACAATAGGATATTATAAATTTTCCCGTTTTTGCCCCTTTTTGAATAGTTTTCATTAACGAATGTCATATAACTATAGAGCTATACAGGAAATAAATTTTATTTCCCGGTTTACTTTTCCACCCTGATTGGAATTATAAACGATGCTAGAAAGATACGCTCTGCTGGTATGTTGGTTGCTGAGGAAGGGTCTGCGAGTAAGAATCTGAGAATGGGGCGTTTTTAGCACCGCCGACAATCACTTAAGAGCGGTAAAATCAGGACATAAATGTAGATATAGATTTTAAAATATGCATTCATTAAAGTAGTATTATTTTTATACACAGTTTTTTATAACATATTCTCTTTTTATATGTTTACATAAATTCATTTGAAACTAATCATTGTAAGCTAGTTTATACATTTTATAGTTATTTATTTTTATTCTGGAACTTCAAATAGCTTTTAAAAATTAAAAAAAAAATATTGTTCTTATCAAATATTCTTTGTCATAATAATAATAATATATATATATATATATATATATATATATATATATATAACAATTTCCATAAATATTTAGTAACACGTTATATAATTTAATTATATTTTAATATTTTGAAAAGAAAATAAACAATCTCAAGTTTTGAGGATTATTAAACAATTGTTTTTTTAATTATTTTACCAATATCTCAAAAATTAATTGTAATATAATAGATTCGTCATTAAGCAATTATTTAAAAAGTAAAAAAGTAGTATTTTTAATTTTTGTTGAAAATATGAAGTTTGTACAGAAAATATTGTATTTAGTAAGTATTCCATACAAGTAATTCAAATTAATTTATTTTCAATAATACCATATGCTAATTGATTATAATTTAATTCTATTCTAATTTTTCACACACACATACACACACACACACACACACACACACACACACACACATATATATATACTTGTGTTTGATTTTAAATTATATATCTTTTTAAAAAATAACTAAATATTTATATAATTAGGCCTAAGTGAGACTGAATGATATAATATGTAAATGTATGTCTAAACTTTCAGTCTTATTTGGACTACCCTGTAAAAAATGGTTATAATAAGTTGAATTAGAAAAAAATTTAGTGGTTTTCAAAAAATGTATTGATTGTAAAATTCATTAAAAATACTATTTTCAAATTGATATTTATTTATCAGTCGATATTTTAATGCATGTGTGTGGAGAGAGAGGGAGAGAGAGAAAGAAAGAAATATGTATAAATTAACTCAATGTTTTTAAAGTTTATTTTAACTTATATATTTCATTAAAAGTGAAGCAAAGGTTATTAATAATATATAATACATGTTTTTAATTTTATTTTGTGTGTTTTTAGTTAAAAAAATGTTATATAAGAAAAACAATTAATATTACAAAATTTAAAGTTAAATTCTGTGAGTATTTTTAATACATTTATTTTTTCATATTTTTTGATCTAAATTTATTGAGTATTATTAAAAATTAAATTTAAAATTTATTATTAAATGTGTGTAAATATATAACAATTATGTAAATAATATTAAAACTATAAATAAATGCATGTTTATTACATATTCAAAATTGATATTAATATAGTTGCTTCAAGTGACAAATATATTATAGCAAAATCTAATTTTCAACAATTTAACTGACTGTAAATAAAATATTTTTTACAAAAAGCACTTTTTTAACATACAAGTATACTAATTTACATATATAAAATAAATCAATCAATTAATAATACTTCTGTGTAAAATGATTCTCTATTAAAAATATAATAATTTTTAAATTAATCAAATATCAAGTTTTCTTAAGATTTAAGTTACTTTCTATCATTTCTATAAACTATGGATATTTCTCCAATATCATAGTTGTTACGAAATGTTATTGACAATACCATAAACAATCCAGTATCTTTATAGCACTATCAGCTTTGTATTAATGCGGGTACGTTCTGCACAAGTAATAGTACCGTTTAAGGCGTGCAAGCGAAATCACGTGTCGCGTCTTTTCCGGAATCGTGGCCATTTCCTCTTGCAGCAGGGTGTTGCTGGGCGTTCTGTCGTTTCGTTGAGATGTAGGGTTTTGTTATCTCGCCACTACGCTTCTGATGCATGGCACTTTTATAGATTTACCTTCCGTGATGTGGTACATGAACTAAATATAAACACCATATACCTTTCGTTTACATAAAATGGACCGTATTTCATATTCGTAAAGTTTATTAAAAAGGTACATTGAAAATGTTAAAAATAAATAAATTATTTCGTTTCCTTATGCAGCTTTTAAATCTATTTCACGTGCAATATTAAAATAATTTTTGGAAAAAACTGTACAATTTGTATCCTTGTTTCATATTTAAATATTATTTGTATCTCGTTATAACGTTTATTGTTAGTTTTCGGAATATTTCCGAGTTTAACTGTTATTTAAATTCAGTCGTTTACATAAATTATTTGCAAATATTTGTACTGCACAGATAATTGACTATGAATAGTACCTCATTCAACATTTTTAATGGACATTATGTAAATATTTATAAAAATAAATGGTAAAATTACCTATAATACAAATATTTTTATAGTTTTGACAAATAATATTTATTTAATTTCGTTAATTTTTATTTAACAGTTAAATACACATACATTTTAATATAAAACGACTATTTGTAAATATTTCTTTTCATTTTTATACATAATTTGTAAATATTTCTCTTTTTACACCTATATTTTTTTATTATTTTATTACAGATCATATAAATACAAATATATGATTCATAAAATAATTTATAATTAAAGAACAGTAACAGTTGTGAATCTTAAATATTTTTATTGTAAAATTACGTTAGTTACAAAGCCATATATATATATATATATATATATATATATATATATATATATATATCAAAAACGTACTCATTTTTATCGCAGAACTCATCATTTTTTTCTTGCTGACCATATAATTGAGTTACAAGAAGTAACCGTCGTAGTGGATGACAATGCATGGACTTGTATGATTGAATTTATGGTAGAAAGGCAGTTAGAGAAAGTCCTGATACGTGAGGGTGACTTTGGTATGTGTCCGGTAACGTTGTTACGTCAAAGAGGTTCGTTTTGCCGTGAGTAATATAACCTGTCTGACGTCACACGTGACCAAAAATAATATCTCGTTTCTCCATCAAATTACAGTCATGTCAATAATTTACAGATACATTTCGGAAAATGACAGTTAAATTATTGTGTTAGTTAGTATACGCATTTATAAATAGCATTTAATTGCGATTCGCACATACAAATGTATATATATATATATATATATATATATATATATATATATATATATATATATATATTAAATTCGAAAATAATCAATATTATATTAAAACTTAATAGGTTTAGAAATATTTTTTAGTAAAATGAAAAATCAAGTTCATTGATTTTTAATTAAAATTTTCTTTTATATGGTATTTCATATCAATTATTTATTCATTTTCTCTTTTTTGGAAAAATAAATAGAAATAAAAGCAATTATATCGTATTTTATAATTAATATGTTTTTTTATTTTTCTTTCATATTATTTGAAAGCAATAAAACACCAAATTGCAAGTTATTATATTTATTAATATTTAATAAAGTTCTAATAGTCATATTTAATATTTCTTATTACAAAAAATTAGTAATGCAACTGTAAAAATTATCTTTTTGTATATACGTATTATATATACAGTAACCCAAATGAGACTGAAGGGTTTAGACAGGGTTTACATAATATATGCTTAAGTCTCATTTGGGGCAGTGTGTATGTTTGTATATATATATATATATATATATATATATATATATATATATATAATTAATCAGTACTTATTAAAAAAATTTGAAAACATTCCTTTACATTACTTCTTAGTAATAAATTATTTCTTAATAATTATTTTTGACACAACAAAACATAAAACAATAAAAAATGAATATTGTCCTTGCATTTCTTTTAACTAATGATTCACATTTTATGATTCTTCTTGTTGCAGAATATGCAATTAGTTAATTTAAAAATGAAAACAATTAAAGAATTTATGCTCTACTATAAATTAAAAAAATATTTTCGTGTTTTTTTATTTAATTCTCATTGTTTAATAACTATATTTTAAAGTCAGTAATCAGTAGCAATGTTCCTGGAAACTTCTGTCGTGTTCAACAATTTAAGTACACATTATAATTTTGTCTGGTTGAGATTATTTCATAATATATAAGAATGTCAATAATTTAAACAAATTATAGATGCTGATATTAGAATTAACATTATTATAGTTGTATTACATATTTAAAATGTATTTTAATAATTTATTTAAAGTATATAATAACACAACATTATTTTTTTTTATTTCTGAAATTAATTATATATTTAAAGTGTTATTAATTTTAATATGAGATATATATATATATATATATATATATATATATATATATAGAGAGAGAGAGAGAGAGAGAGAGAGAGAGAGAGGGAAAGAGAGTTTTCCAATAAGAATATCAGATCTTTGACAGTTGGTGGAAGCCATGTTTAATTTTTTAAGCTTATTTTGTCATTATAACTCAATGTAGTTTGGCAAATTATCACGGAACGCTTAATACTTCTACAACGTTTAGAAATTGTAAAAACTTCAGTAGACTTATTGAAACAAGTTTGAATCCATTATTTCACGAAATGGACATATCAATTGGCCATCAAGATCATGTGATCTAATGATATTAGATTATTTTTTGTATGAATTTTTTGTATTTTTGTTTGATTATTTTTTGTATTTTTTATACGAAATCAGTGGTTTATGTTGATAAACCACAAACAACAGAAGCATTAAAAATAAACATTGAACGTGTAATTCATAAAATTGGACTACAATTATAAAAAAAAGTGACTAAAATTGGACTAAACGAACACTCTATGTCAAGTGAAGTCATAGGGATCATATGAGTGAAATTGTGATCCATTGTATATTAAAACTTAATAAGAATTAATACTATAGAATTCATTCATCTATTCTAACGAATTCATTACATTTTAAGGAATGGACTAGAAGAAACATATATCCCTGTCTCACCTATCCATAGGTCTCTTCTTGGTTCTCAATCAATAATAATTTCTTTTCTCTATCAGTGGTCTTCTTTTCTCGTTTTATGATCGATCTAGTTTCATATATATATACTTCTTACTTTTACTCTAACGTCCGTAACTTTTTTTTCTGATTCATTCGGTTGTCTTTCTATCTCTACATATTATTCCTAATATACATCTCTTCGCGCTTCTTTGTATTGTCTGAAGTCGCTGAATTATTCTAGAATTTAAGATCTACGTTTCACTGCTATAAATGAAAACAGGTAAGATGCATAGATCGAAGGTTTTTGTTTGTAAACATAAAGAAATATTCGATTTCATAATATGTGAATTTCTTTCAAATTCACACTATCTAATTTTTATTCTTTATTTATAAATGTTCCTTTAGTGTTAATAAATTGTTCCAAATATACAAAGTTTTAAACTTCTTCTATTTCCATTCTTTTACTTAAATTCTTCTTTGATTTAAAAATTCAGTAAACGTTATTTTTGTCTTGCTGCTGTACATAATAACACCAATTTTTTGATTTGTTTGTCCAATTATTCCATTCTGTTTTCAAATACATCTGAGCTTATCAAGAAAATATTAATGTCGTTAGCAAATCGTAAATAGCGAGATATTTCTTTATTTACTGTAATTTCTTCAGATTCTCAGTCTTATATATATATATATATATATATATATATATATATATATGTCTGTATGTTACATACATACATAATTGTGTGTGTGCAAAATTCTATCATTTTTGCATATACCATATTTACATGAATTGCTTATGCATCAAATGACTCATTACGCCATGTACATTAACTGAATAGCAAAATGTATACCTTGTTTCATTCGTTCATTGTATTTGGTTGTGTTCACTCTAATTTAAAATTTAATATCAACCCTTCAAAATGTCTTCGAAAAATAGTAAAAATACGTGCATATTTACTGTATAAACTTAAACTTGATTCTAATACTGCTGAAATTATAAAAAAAATATTATTTTGCATTTAAAAAAGGGGTAGTTATATTTATTAAGAACGATCTAGACATGTTTAAAAAAATTGCTTTAGGGGATGAATCATTAGAAGACAATGCCAGATCAGGCAAACCATCAAATGTGAATATCAAAGAATTATAGACAGTGATCAAAACAAATTCGAATTTAACATGTCAACAATTTTCTGAAGAATTTAAAGTAAATGACGAAATAGTGCGTAATCATTTACATAAAATAAGGAAAGGGTGGAAATTAAATAATTGGGCACTATACGTTTTAACTCCCGACAACAAATAAAACATTTTAACATTTATGTATCTTTTATTTCGTGATTAAAATAGCAAAAGTTTTTGGATCAAATTTTAACCTGTAATATAAAATAGATTCTTTATTTCAACTACGAACGTTATTACCGTTAACTCTCGTTAAATAATACAAATACTTAAAGTAAACATCTAAATTAAAATGGTCATAAGCACCTAAAGCAAAGTGTTGACTCCAAGAAAAATTCTTCTCTGTGTTGGTAATTTCAACAGAAATTATTTATTAAGAGTACATATTTACAAGTTGGTTTAACCATTACAGCGAACATTTATAATGAACACCTATAAAGGTACATAATGCATTACTACAAAAACAACTAGTGCTAGTAAATCGTCGAACAGTTTTATTTTTGCAAGATAACGTTCAGCCATATATAGCATTAATGACAAGAGAAAAAATAATGGATTTAAGATAAACAATTCTCTGTTATCCCTCGTATTCATAAGACATATCTCCATTGGATATCTACTTATTTTTGTCTCTGAATAATCATATTATTAGTAGATTATTTAATAGTAAAACAATGTTGAAAGCAATAGTTTCTCAATTTTTTAAGAATAAAAATTCTGAACTTTATAAAAATTAAATTAATAAATTATCTTCTCGTTAGAAAAAAGTAATTTATTGTGAAGAAGGATATTTTAACGAATAATATTATTTTAAATAAAAATATAAGCGTTCTTATTTTAATCTTAAAAGTGAAAGAAGTTTTTTTTTTCACCTAATATATATATTAAGTAAACAAGAAAGTTTATATTTCTTGTATCATACGAGATTAATATAGGGGGACTTATGATGGTATTCTTTCTACACACGAATAGTAATATATTAAAAATGTACGAAGTAGCACATGCGTACACACATTTACACGAAAATAGAAACACCTTTAAATTCAAAAAAACTCAAATACTATTTGGTATGTTCTAGGCGTTCAGTGACACTCCCTCATTTACGTATCTGAATAAGGTGGGATAAAATACAAGGTTATGTCTACTACAATAAGAGGGTTCGTTTACTGCTTGCCAAGTATCTTTGCCATTTCTCTCCCCTTTATATTTCCTTTTACCTGTTTGGGTGTGTTCGAAAGAACTGCATAAAAAATAACCGGATATATACGTATATGTACATAAATACTTTGTATATATATATATATTTGTATATATATATATATATGTTATTATTTTACAACAATTTTATTTTATTATAATTATTATATAAACTTTTTTAAAAATTAATTTGTTATTTTTGAAGTGTGAAAAACAGTATCTTTAAAAACTAACTAATTATTAATAGTTGTTTAAAATTCAATTAGGATATTTAATATTTTTGATTGACAATAAAGATTATTTTTTATTATCATTAATGTTTATAGAATTATTATTGTTAATGTTTGTAGAATATATTCCATACTTTTTATACTTAATTTTTAATTTCAATAACAGTAATAATGAAAAGTATAATCATATAACTTTTGATTTAAAAAGTATAATCACATTAAAATGTTTTTATTAAAATCCATTTATTTATTTTAATCAAGAAAATGTATTTACGTAATGCTCGGTATATTGTACAAAATGATTTTCCGTGTGTTAATGTTAATCTAAAAAAAGATTTCCTATATAAAAATATATTTTAATTAAAGTTAAATACAAAAATCCACAGTTTGCTTTTAAATATTTATATAAATGGGATAAAATTGTATTCAACTATATATGAATTAAAATAATTGGTTTACTTTTTAATTAAGAGCATTATATTGCCATCTATTTTCTTTATAAAGCATTTGTCTGAAAAATGACTGGTTTGAGACTAAACTAAGGAACAAAAAGAAGAAAACAGTATCAGTGTTGCCATCGGATAAAAAGATTACAAAATAATCTATACAGAATTTTCATACCGTAACATTTTTTAAATTTAACACAAATTTTTAAATTTAACACAGACATTTTTTACTACATTAACACAAATTTTATATAATATATACTAGGAAAATTTAAATACAGTGATTAAATTGAAAAATTGATTTATTGTAATTTTCGTAAAACCGAATACCTAATATATTTATTTATAAATGCATTGAAAATATTTAAAATAAAACAATTAATAGATAGTGAAAGTTATCAATTAAGAATATATATATATCATCATCACATCATAAAGCCCATATCAATCCACTATTGGACGAGAGCCTCAATGAATGTTACCATATATATATATATATATATATATATATACATGTTGAACTTCAAAAAAAAAGAAATTTATTCAAAATGGTATTTTCATAAAGAAAAGGTACACATGCATTCACACACACACACACACACACACACACACACACACACACACACACATATATATATATATATATATATATATATATATATTAGTGTGTGTGTATATATACCTGTGTTAAGTGAATAATTGAAATCATTAAAGAATATTATTTAAATTAATTCTAATTTTAAACAATACGTTACTCTCTAAAACAATATAATTTCATCAAAATATTCTTTAATCACAATTTGACTTTCAAATATAGCGAATTTACTTTCATCCCAAAACCACAAGACATTTTAAAAGTGTTCAATAATTATTTATTGTTCACATTAATTATTTATCAGCTAATGCGAAGCTATCATCATCAGAACACTGATGATAATGGTATTACCATCGAAATGCGAATCAAACTTTTAAATAAATAAAGTGAATAATAAATAATTATTGAACACTTTTACAGTATCTTATGGTGTTAGAATAGTTAATTTGTATGAAATTCAATAACTACTGATTGTTTTTTCTCACAAATGTCCATTTTAGTGCTTATTCACTTATAGAAATGCAGCAAACCAAATTTTATTATCACTTATTTTAATGATTTTTGATATTGATCACAATATTGCATATTAACCAAAACAAAATTATTAATTATTAAATATTTATAAAATTTCGTTTGAAAGCGACTTACAGTGTCAAAATCAATTATATTTAATTTAGTTTTACTACTTTGTAAGACTTAGCTTCTTAAGAAAAATTATAAAGCAATTATAGTTTATAATATTATTTTCTCTTTTTTTTCTCTTTTTTAAATTATAGTTTTTCTAATTACAATTATTTTTTCAATTTTTGATTTGTTCTTGTAGAATTTTTAAATATGAATCGTAAAATATAGAATGAAAAATATAGAATGAAATTTTTATAAACGTGATAAAAAATATTTGATAATTTGATTAATATCTGTAAAATTTTCAATTCACTTAGATACTAACGTTAAATGATCTGTTGTCACTGATTTATCAGGTTATTTACAGATCAAATAAATAGTTTAAGTAAAATAAAAATAATTAATTAGGGAAAAATAATAACTACAAAGGAGTATAGTATCTAATGTTTACAAATAAGAAATATAGGATGGCTCAAATGATACTGAAGGATAGTAAGAATAGTAAATGTATGTTTCAACCTTTTAATCTCATTTAGGTCACCTATAAATATCAGTTCATATTAAATAACAAGGAAATCATTACTAAAATTTGAAATAATCTAATCAGGTTATTGAAAGACATTAAATAAAAAAAAATATTGTTAATATATCTTTATTATTTTGTACGTTATATGATATTTTTTTGAGTATGAGATTGTGATGATAAAAATTCTCAATTAATTATTTATATTTAATTTTGTTCTCTTAATTCGACAAACAACTCTTAATTCCATTTTTTTAAAAAAAAACCATTTATATTTAAATCGTTTCTATAAATTAAATAAAGAAATATTGCTAAAATAAAATTTTCTTATAGATTTATGCTTGTCAAATTATTAAAATATATTAAAAATCTACAGTTATTTACTATAAAACTAGACTAATTTTGAAGAAATTTTATAAAATTTATAGATATAAAATAAGTTTATTCAATAATAATTAAAATACTATTTATAATCTCTCTCTCTCTCTCTCTCTCTCTCTCTCTATATATATATATATATATATATATATATATATATATATATATATATATATATATGATTCCAATATAATTAATTCTTGTAATAATATCTTTGAGAATACCCATGTTTATGACATTTTTATGGAAAAAATATTAATAACTCAATTCCCAAAAATTGTAACAAATATACATTTTAGTATATAAATTATCATTTTTCTATTGTATAATGTATTAATAAATATATTAAAGATATACTTCTGAGCATTGAACAAGGAATAATATTCACTTAATGTGTATTAAAATTTTTGTAGCACTACAAAATTGTTTTATTGAATTAATATTTCTGACTTTCATTTATATGGTTAAATACACGTGGTACACAAATTTGAATATTTGCCAATCACATGTATGACATGCAATTCCTTGCCTTTCCATTGTATATATTATTAAGTTATTGATCAAATAAAGTAATTTATTTATAATCTACAGAAGCAACCCTTCACAATTCCTATCAAATAATAGACATTTTATAGCTAAACGAAACACTTCCACCCTTTTCTATTTGTACATAGTATTTATATATATATATATATATATATATATATATATATATATATATTATAAATGAAAAATTGATACAGTTAGAAATCTATTAATATTTATTATTAATTAAAGAAATCAAATTATAGAAACTCTATTTCGTTTTCGAAGCAATGCAATTATATTATATTTTGATATTTTTATTTATTGACTTTTTTATTTAATTTTTCATTTAATCATATTAATTAAATCATATTTATTATACAAATTTCGCATATCATAACTAAATTTTATATTGTACAAACATGCACAAATATTTTTTTGATGAATCAATTATTTTCTTTTAATAATTTCAAAATGAATCACTTCGTTATAAATATTAACTAATTGGAATAAAATTCCTATTATAAATTAAATTCGTTAGAACATAATTAAAATTCAACTCAGATTTTATGCTAAAAAATTTATTATCGACTTAATAACAAGATAAATAAAAGATTTATAATATTGTTAAAAATTAAATATTGGTTATAATTAATAGTATATATAGTTATTTTTAATTTTGAATAATCATATCGACATAATATTTTAAATATACATATTTTATCTTCTTATACATATATAAGCATACAAATTGATACCGAAATATTGATATATATGGATATAAATCTAAAAATAAACAGAAAGATTACGTATATATATATATATATATATATATATATATATATATATATATATATATATATATATATATATATATGCTAACATGAGAATAAAAATGAATAATTTATAAGACATTTTATGAAGAGTATAAAACAGTAGTAATATAACAGTTTAATATTTTAATTATTGATTCATTAATAAATAAAAAGGTAAACATGTACATCAAGATAAATTAATAATTATGGTTCTGACGTAACAGCGTGTAAAGAAAAAATGCTTTTATATTCAGCAGAATTTCATCACAAAAAAGAATAATTAAAAATCCTTTTATAATTTACTACTAATGAAAAATATTTTTATGAATATAGAATATTAAAAATATTCTCTGGTTTTTATGCAAAAAGTAGATGTATTATTGAAATAAAACTGTTTAATATTTTAATAAATTATCGAATTACAATACATTATAATTTACTGCATTTCACATATGAGGTCGCAAATACTTAGTTGAATTAACGTAATCAATATCTAAACTTTTCTTAACATGCAGATAACACACGTGTATATTGAAATGTTTGCTTTTGTTGATGTTTGTGCAATTAGCTATTGTATGCATACAAACTAAATTAAACATATCCCTCTTTAACTATTCCTAAACTAAAACTAATCTAATAAACAACAAACAATGAAACTAAATAATATATGAGTATATATATGAGATATTCGTTGCCTACCCGTCTGTTGAAGAGATTAAGTTAGCGCAGTGGGAGAGTGTTAACTACGACGAAAAATTAAAGACGTTTAACGTCTTACAGGGGCAGAAATTAACTCGCTTTCATAAGATACTATCAGTTACTCATTAAGAAATGAATGCGAGAGAACGCAAAGTAATTTCGCTCGAATTTCTATCTGCCAGCGTCAGGAGACTATTCATTTGTTGAAATTTGTGTCTGAATTTAGTTTCATATTACCATTTGTTATGTGTTAAAAATAGAGAAGAAATTCTTTTGTAATTCTCATGGGTTCAATTAAAATACGAGTCTACTTTTATTGTTATATATATATATATATATATATATATATATATATATATATATATATATCTAAACAATTTTTCTATCATGTTTTTGATGTTTGAGTTATATAAAAATAAAATTATTATTATTATCAATACGAAAATATTTGTTTCAGTATCCATATTTATGTCGGTGAAATAAAATACGATTGATATATTTTTCAATAAAGTTATTGAATTGTAAAGAAATAAGAGGTAAAAAATAAAGATTTAAACAATAAAATATGATATTATATTAAAAAATTACAAATCATACAGATTAAATATTGAATTAATAATTGAAAAAACGAACACCACCGTGTGTGTGTATATATATATAGAGAGAGAGAGAGAGAGAAATTACAAGTATAATTAGAATGATAAATGAATATTGAAGATATATTAACACTAGATTGACGGAGCAAGTCAATTTAATTCATTTATATATATATATATAAATATATATATATATATATATATATATATATATAACAATAAAATTTTAAATGATATGATATATGTTAAATATATATTATAAAAAAATAAGAAAAAAAGGGTTATATGTATATATAGTGAAACTTCTTTTCAATAAAGTAATCAAAAGAGACAAGCTTATGCCTAAAACTCGTAGATGAACAAATTCTTCAGAATAAAGAGTAACAAAAGAAGAAATGTAGTAGGAAGAGAAGCGGCAAATACACAGATAAAAATTTAATAGAAAATGATCAATGTTTTAAATAAATTAAATTTTTACAATTATTTCATATTAACAAATATAGACAACGCGTCTCGATGATGTCTTTCATGCTGTATAATAGTATGCAAAAGATCGATATACAATAAGTAAGATTAATATTCATTTTCAAATTAAAACTTCTATAAAATTATGAATTATAAAAATTTATTCGTTTTCGTTTGGAAATTTCCATAGTATATAAACGATACAATTGGTTTTTGATAAGTAAAATTTTTGCGCAATAGACTTTACCATCTTAATTTTTAATTACTATTATATTACTATTGTATAATATATAATATACAATGAGATCAATGTTTTAAAAATTAAACAATTAAAAGAAATACTCACAAGTAATTAAATATTAATTAAATACTTTAATATAACTGCAATAAATAGCATCTATTTAGATACTATTTATAGATAATTGATAATTTTATAACACCACATAAAATTCAATAAATCTTCAAAATGACACCTGAGAACAAAGAATTCATAATTATTGTGAGAATTTCTTACAAATAAAACAACAGGTAACATCAAAACTGTTATAGGTTTCGATAATTTTTTAATACCACGTGTTTTTAATAGTATTTCTTTTATTTATAATGTTACAAAATATACATACTACTGTATATATTGTATACGTGCCAATTCCCTCAATTTCGTGTTGTTTGCTAAATTTTTAAATGAGATTTAATTGACTGTTATTTTTATGATTATTGAGGTTAATATTATGATGACGTTATAAAAATTAATATACTTATCAAAAATATCAATTTTATCGCACTGAATAACACTCTTATTTAAACACAATTAACAACAACTGATTGTATATAAAAATTACTAAGCATAATAATGACATCATTCAAATAGTAAACATACGTGCTGCCTGCATTAGAACAGTTCTTGTTATCTAATCACATGTTAAAAGAGGGCGCATGCGTGATTGGCTTTTTCTCACTCTATCTACTACTTTTTCTCACTCTATCGTCTAACCATGTCTGCAAATTCAAATCAAGCACTAAAATTCATACTCACGTTCCGTCTCTATGTCTCTATTTCCGCGTCAGTAAATTTTTTACCCTAACGCGGCTAAAGAAGTTTCACTTCAAAAATAATTTTTGAGATTAATTGTTACATAAATATGGATTCATCCAAATGTGACATTCAGATTTATGTTTTATTAAAAAGAAACCAAGAGAAACTATATTCATGTTTCCCTATACATCAGCTTATACACATGTTTCTTTTTAATAAAATACAAATCTAGGCGTTACATTTGGATGACTCTATATATTTATTGTATCGTCCCATACGTAAGATGATATTTTCGTATTGGTCAAAATGAACAATCCGATATTTCACAATTGTGAATAAAAATGGGAGTATATATGCTGCTGAAATGTATATTTCTTATCATTAGTACTACTAGATTATTTAAAAATTATCTGAGCTTAATCTGAAACAACGAATAAACATCTGCACTTCTCATCTTTGTATATTGGAAAAAAGCCATTCTTAAATTAAATTGTTAATGGTGATAAAAAATTGATTGTTTATAACATTATTAAATATCAAAAACAATATGTAAACCGCAACGAGACATCTCCATGACTGAAAGGAAAATTCCATCAATAGAAGATTTTACTTTCAGTTTGGTGGAATATGGATGGAATTATCAATTATGAGCTGCTATTAAACAATTAGTTCATCACGAAACTATTGTATTATGAATAACTCAACCAGCTAAAGCAATCTGTCGATGAAAAAGTGCCATCATAGTCAACTGGAAAAGCATAATTTTTTATCATAAAAACGTTCGGCTTCACACGGCACAAAAAAGTTCTGAAAATTGAGGTAGTTTCAAAGAGAAATTATGACAAATCCATCATATTCTCTCGACCTACCACCATCATATCGTCTATTTTGAAATATCCAAAACCACATTAATAAGAAACAATTTAATTAGAGAATGATGTCAGAACGAAGATGAATTTATTCTTTAACACAAAACTAAGAGTGTTACTGACAGTATATTTAAAATTTAAGATTAAGATAGGAAAAAAAATGTGAATAACAATAATAAAAATATATATTTTAAAGTTAAAATTAATTAAATTAATTTTTTGATCCATTTCAAAACTTTCTCAAAAACACTGTTATTAATGAATGATTCTTTATGATGTATTATATATTTATATAAATATATATATATATATATATATATATATATATATATATACTTCCTTTGATATCAATCCAAAAGATTCCAAACGGATAATATTTTAAGTTTCATATGTAAGATTTAATAGTAGGTTCTATTAGAATATTGAAAAAATAAAAAAAAAAAACATTTTTTGTTAAATTAAATCTTTATCATATTTATTTATCTTTGAACAATCTTGAACATTTTCGTAGAATTAGGATATTTCAAGGTTATTTACAATATTTTTCTTTACTTTCAGGAATATAATGGAACTACCTCTGAGGAAATTCAACAGAATAGAATCATCAAAATACAAATATATAAAGTAAGTGAAAATTATTTATTATATTGATAATATTAATATTTTTTTAAGAATTTTCTCTAGTATTTTTATGAAAATTCATTGACAGTTTTAACTTGAATTTTTATAGATATGTTTATTATTTTTTCTATTGTATGATAATACAAATTAATTTAAATTGAAGGATTTTGATTTATGAAAAATTAAAAGACAACTAATTTCTCAACATACATACATACATGCATACATGTATATAAATAAAATTTTGAGTATTTAGTTAATTTAATAAATATTTTTTGAAAACGATAGATTTAAACACATTTTGTTTATTTTTATACAATCGAAATAAATTTATAAATTTTAAAATCAATATATGAATTTCAATTTCTGATATTTTTATTCAATCTATGTAATTTATAAAATAATTTTTGAAATTTTAGTATTCTAGTATTAAAAACATTTTCACATACATTTATTTTCGTTTTTAATTCGCAAAAATAATTTGTTTTAGAATGTTTATTACTGTTGACATTTAGTTCAACTTTGAAGTTTTATTTACTTTTTTAATTCGTTAGTGAATTTCGAACGAAACTAAATGCAAATATTATGACAAACAACTACATTAAAAATTCTTCTACATACAGTAGTCGAAATGTAATTTTTCTCACATTAATTCTGACACGAACTCCCAAATCTAATTTCTCTGCGCATATATAAATTTTCACAAAAATGTATAAATCTATATCGTATGTCATATGCTCGCGTAAAACATATTATACTGATTACAATTGTCCGATTAACAATGCTTTAATCTGAATACGTAATTACGTAATCATCAAACAGCACTCGTTATATTATCATATGACGTTTGCTCTTCTCGTCCCTGATTGCATTTTACCCGACGTGTTAATACCAACTCACTGTTTTTGTCATATGCACCAGTTCTCATGTCCATTAAACTCAAAAGTGGTGTTTAATGTCATATGAAGAGTGCAGTTTGATGTATGTATGTGATTTTCAGCTTCAATAAATATCAATTTCGTATGTAAATGAAACTTTTTTAGTTCATAAACATTTATGCTTACAATTTATAGGAGAATAATAATTAGTGAAAAACATTCAAAGCGTTCTAACTTGTTGCAAATTATAATTTAGATAATATTTTCTTCCGTATTTACGTTACACACACGGATATATATATATATATATATATATATATATATATATATATATATATATATATAAAAGTACGTTTACATCATGATTTTTAAATTATTTTCTTGAAGGTTTTATGTACTCAGTCTTTGAACGTCTGGTACTATTTATTTTTCGCACTAAAAGATGCTGAGGCTAATCATTTTTTATATCTCTTAAATGTCAACATAAATGTACAGAGAAAGGAAATAAAACTCAGGATGAAGAAATAAATTAAGGAAATGAAAGTATATGTCACGCACACCACACGTAACTGGAAAGGATCATAACAATTTAATTTAACAACACCCATTAAGTACTAGATTTATTTTTATGAATTATAAACTTTTAATATACCTATCTAAGATTGTTATAAAAGCATGTATTGTGTTAAATAGCATGTAATATTCGTTTTTATAACTCAGATATATCGCTATTTATTTTAAACCGGCTTTTATTGTAAAGAATGATTGACACAGGTATATATTTAATTTAATAAGTATATGAAACTATTGTATTAATTTCGTCACTTTTAAATATTCTTTTTTTTAATATGGAATTATTACTTTCAACTTCGTTTATTTCTTCTTTTAAAATTAAACATACTTATTTTTTAAATTAAAAATATATTAATATATAGAGTCATCCAAATATGACGTCTAGATTTATATTTCATAAAAAAGAAATAAGAGAAATTATACAATGTTTCCTTATACACCACTTTAAACACATGTTTCTGAATAAAACACAAATCTAGGCGTTACATTTGGATTACCTTTATTTATGTATTGGGTAAAATAATTTTAGTTATAATATATTATATTATATTTAAAAGTTTCGTTTATAGTAAGCTTACTGAAACTTATTCTGAATGAACATAAAAATTATCATACTATTATTTTATTTATTTTTTTATAAAAAAATATATGGAAATAAAAGTAAGAAAACTGAATTAATAATTGACTATTTCATGAATTAAACCGAAATTTCATTTTTTGATAAAATAAGTCGTAATTTTTAAAAATAGTATAAAAAATGTATTACAAAATTAAATGAATTTTAATTTAAATATTTTCATATCAATAAATAATTACTAAAAAGATTCCTTAATCATAAAAACATGTTTTTTTTCTATTTTACAAATATAATATAAAAGTATTATTAAATAGTTCTAATTTCATATTTGTTAAGAAACAATTTATTTTAATATAAAAAAAACTATCATAATAAATTTGTTCTTAATTATATAATAAATACAGGGTATTCCAAATGAGACTGAAGGATGTGAAATACAAATAAGTTTTTTAAATATCTTATTTTTAATTGTGTTAAAAAATATATTTTAAGAACATTTTTAGAGTTATATATAAAATATCACATCTCTAAAATGCTTCTCATTTTTTCTAACAAATATTGGCTCTTTCCATAGCATTTTTTAATAATAAACGCAACGTTTCAAACTCCAAGAATGTTTTTCTTTAATTTCTGTATTATTTGAAATTTGTTTAAATAAATATACTCGCCCCTTCAAGTAGCCTCACAAAAAGAAATCAAAGATCGTTAAATTTGATGAACGGATAGGAATAAAATCAGAAATTTTTAAAACGAATTGTTCATCGAAAAGTTTATAAAGAAGTTCTATTGCCTCTCTTGCTGTGTGTGAAGTGACTCTCCATTCTGCTGAAACCATATGTCAGAACTAATTTAAACCACCTGGTGTAAAAAATTAGCAATTATGAAAATATATAGAGCCCTGTTTATGAATTCTGGATGATCTTCATTTTCGAAAAAAATATAGGATGATATATTTACTAGCCATGACACTACACTAAATATTGCATTTAAGGAGATTCAATTAATGTTGATACAATATTTTTGGATTCTCAATATCTCCGAATCTGCAATTTTGCTTATTCATACAGCTATTTAAATCAGGATAAGCTTTATCGCTCATCGCTAGATTGTTTAAAAAACTGTCATTTTTTCTAGCTATCTGCAAGCACAAATGTCATTTACAGGTGTTGTTGAAAATATTGGGATAATAAAACCTCTACTGTTTGAATTTTGTATAAAAATATTTTAAGATCCACTTTCAAAATACATTGTAGCGATAATTTGGACATCTTCAATTAAGTGGAATGACGACAAGTAGAGATAGATGGATCATCGTTTATATTTTGACGCATATTCTCCACTACTGCTTCAGTGCTCATAAAACGATGAGCATCTTTTCCGGAACTTTTGTGACTGATATCTGCTTCTGAAACCAGGATACTAAATTACTAATCATATTGTTACTAGAATCTGTTCTGATATTTACACATTACCACCCGGCCACTCCTAAATACGTATTTTGTGTTTAACTATTATAAATCCGTTCACGCGTTAACGCGTGTTTTGTTGTATGAACTTTTGATGCCAAATACATATATATATATATATATATATATATATATATATATATATATATATATATATATATATATATACGACCTATATTTTTTCTAATTCCATCAAAAGTTGGTGGTGTATATATTTATAATATTGATAAATTATAAAAACTATTTTAAATATAGTAATCTCTATCCCTAGAAAAGTTCTGGTTTTTTGGAATAAAATCTAAATTGGTTCTCTTATTTTTTTCTAACAACTTTTGTATATAGAATATATGATTTACGTAATTTATCATATTTTTATCCCTTCTAGATGTTTTTTTACGCTTATAAGTGTTTTTTTTTTATAATAAACTATGTTTATTATAAAACATCTCTTTTTTTGTACTTTATCACGTTAGTACACTTATTATAGATTGAAAACCATTATTATATTTACATATATCTATGCATCGAACCTTTTTATAGGCAGATATGAAATTTCATTTCAAAATATTCATTGGTTTAAGAATTACATTGATTTTATGAAGAAGTTATTTTTGTGCATTTTTTGTGAAATTCTCCTGACTATAGATGAAAACTAGCGCAAAATACTACGGATCGTAATGTGTAAAATACTGATGGTATTTTCTTTGAGTTAAAATAATAGACCATTGAGTAGAATAAAAAAATTCAATGTTTTTTCTCGATGTTGCATAATATAAATGTTTATTTTGTATATTATGTGTTATAACCTGTAAAAAAGAAAAATAATTAAAAAATGAAAAAGTTATAAACTTATCAAACCCTTCAGTCTCATTTAATCCACCTGAATATAAATCATATGAAAAATTATAAAGAAGGAAATTTAAATTTGGTTATCTAAATATAATATTAAAATTTTAGTGTTTTCTTAGAGAAAATTATTATATTATCATAATGTGAGGTAATATATTGAATTTAGATTATACTCGTTTATTAATAAAATATTTTTTAACATACAATTCGTATTTAAAAACTTAAATACTTACATAGAACTTTTATTCATTTACAAATACACACGAATAAAAGAAATAAATTAAAAGTGAAGAATTTATTTTTCAAAAAAAACTTGAATTACAGACTATATAGAATTTTACACGCTAACTCCGACATATGAAAAGAGTAACTATTCTCGTATTGCAAGATAAAAATACTGAAAGAGAAGCTTAGCTTCTACTGCACAAAGATAATAGCGAAATAGCTACGCGACACTATGTCGTGTTAACGCGGTAGGAAATTGAAAAATCCATGAAAAGGTGTTGAAAATACGGCAATATGTAGTTTTAAAAGAGATCACGTGACGTATGAAAGACGGACAGGGTCGTTGTCATTGGTGTCGGAAAAGAGAGCTTTGTGTGAGATTTTATCTTTAAATGAAGTTGCCACGATGTCTATCGTATGCGCGCGTATTCGCAACAGATGCTGGTGTACAGCATCCACTTTTATTTCGTTATCGTGTTTCTCTAGATGATATGTTGACATTAAAAGATGTTCGGATGATAAGCTATGACTTCGTTTTGAAATATGTTGATGTGATTCTTCAATTAAAAAAATATACGTTAATATTGGAAATTGTGGCTTTACGAAACATTGATTTATATTAAATTACTTTTTTACTCGGAGAAAATTCCAATTTACGACAATCATTTCAAATAATTTCGTTTTTAAAGAAGAAGTGAGAATTCTATCTTTTTATTTATTTATTTCTATTTTATTTTTAAAATTTAAATTAAATGAAAACCGTGAACTTGAATTTCTATTACAATTAAAATTAATGACTACTATCAAACAAATTTTATATATATATATATATATATATATATATATATATATATATATATATATACGTATATATGTATGTATATAATATTAATTCCACAATTATAACTTTTATAATTGCAATTATTTATAATTAAAAACAACAAGAATGTTAATAAGAGTATATATATAGACACTATATTAGCTAGTTCATTATTGAATTTTGAATGAAGTAAATTTTTATGCAGACTGTCAAAAAAGAGAAATTCTTTAATAATTCATAACGTTTAATTTTTTTACTTCACTATTTTTGTCTGCAACTACTATGTGTCTAGAACATTAGATCTAATGGTACCTGTTCCAAGTTCACCGAAAAAAACGATTGAATATACAGTCACTTTGAAAGCACATATCCGTCACGGTTATGGTGCATGACAAAAAAATGGTATTAAATTTAAATGGACTCTGCAAGCAAGATCGGGATTAAAGCGCCTGCCTCGAAGGTGATGTAATTATGGATCCAATGGTCCATTAGCAGTCATTATCCAGAATGAGAAGATTCGAGAATATAATAAAGTTGCCGCAAACCTTTTACGTAGAGTGTTAAAAGCTTTTGCAACTTTTCACGCTCGCACAGACACCTCGTTTTACTTTACCTTAGCGCCGCGTAAATGCCGTGATCATTTCATAACTGAGCTTCTTAGTCGCCGACGTGGTTAGTCCGTAACACAGAAAGTTTCTGGTCTTGCCGCGATGCCACAACAACGATCACTCGTAGCGATCTTGATGTTAATTAGAGTTTCTGTTAAAATGTATGTATGTATACATGTTTACAGTTTGAGCGCTGTTAAGTGGAAAATGTATATTAACTAAAATTTCACGAACAAGCCCAATGGCTTTAG
This sequence comes from Neoneuromus ignobilis, assembly GCA_029203775.1. Lineage (NCBI taxonomy): Eukaryota > Metazoa > Arthropoda > Insecta > Megaloptera > Corydalidae > Neoneuromus > Neoneuromus ignobilis. The sequence continues at coordinate 20,857,908 of CP092089.1, read as the reverse complement.
TAATATATATGAAGGGATATAATCCACTCATCTCCTATACTCAATACTACATATATATATATATATATATATATATATATATATATATATATATATATATATACATATACATACATGTATGTATATATAAATTACTATTATTCTATCACACAGTTATCTAACAATTTAACTCAACTTTATGCCTTTAACTTAAAAAAAAAATAAAGAAAAATATTGTGAAAAATTCATAAATTTTATTTGTTATAAGAAATCGTGAAAATAATCATATTATTGCCTTCTGTGGCATTTTTGATTTTTTATTAAACAAAAATATATATATTTCTTTGACAAATAGTGATTGAATGAAATGAAATTAAAATCATAAAAAATGTTAAGTAAAATAATATTTTGTTATTCCTTTTGTTACTAATTTTATTAATTTATATTAAATCTCATTTCACTTTTATGCGACAATGAAAAATTAAGAGTAAATAAAAGAATATATAATTGCAGAGATAATTATAGTTATTCAACCATCAATATTCCATCTCTCCTCTCTCTCTCTCTCTCTATATATATATATATATATATATATATATAGTAATTATAAGAGATCACCGAAGGACAACATAATTTATAAATATAAAAAATCCCAGGAAGAGATCTATGGATAAATGTCATAGCAATATGAGAAAATTCATTGAAGAGAAAATCGTTGAATTTCTTGAAATGGAAAGTGTTAGAGGTCTTTATTTAGCAGTATAAAATAATATATAATTTATATATATATATATATATATATATATATATATATATATATATATATATATATATATATATATATATATATATATGATATCGTTTGATAAGTATGATAAATTTATTTATTATTTAATTTAATTAATTAATTTATTTAATTAAGTTTTTCAATTTAGCTTTTCTTACTTTTTACCATACTTATCAAACGACCCTCGTATAATATATATATATATATATATATATATATTTCTCCTTCCGCTTTTCTGGTCTTTTTTATATATATAATATATATATATATATATATATATATATATATATATATATATATATATATATATATATATATATATATATATATATGAAGATAGATATAAAACTTAAAAAGTAGAAGGAGAGAACAACTATTTTCTTATTAATAAATTATGTTGTTAAATATCACTTAAAATACCATTTATTTACATGTTTAATATTTGAAGACAAATTATTTTTAAGTATCTATTGTACAATGATAATTTAAAAATATTTTTAAGTAAATTGATGAAGAATAAACAATAAAATGATTTTCTATTTTTTTACTTCTTATAATGAAATTTAAATAAATAATTTATTTATAAAGTTAGATAATTGATTAGAAAGTATTAATAAGAAAATGAAGAAAACTATTTAAAAAATAAGTGTTAAGTCATTAAATTTTACAAAATGTATTTATTTTTGAACACTAGTTAAAATTTTATTTAATTTTATAATTAATATCTTTTAATATAAATATATTATTTTATAAATGATAGAAAATAAAATAATATATTATTAATTAATTGAAATATTGTAATAATTGTTTTAATTTTATAACATATTAAAGTAATATATATTTTGTTCTTTTGAAAATAAATAATGATGTATATATACTGAGTTATCCAAAAGTGACGCCTAGATATATGTTTTATTAAAAAGAAACATGTTTATAGTTTCTTTTGAATTAAACAAAAATCTAGGTGTTACATCTGGATGATTCTCTCTCTCTCTCTCTCTCTCTCTCTCTATATATATATATATATATATATATATATATATGAAGAGATAGAGAGAGAGGAATAGAAAGACATAACTTAAACATTAGCAGAACATTGTAATTGAAAATGTAATTTTAGAATCTAAATTATTTATGAATTTAATTACATAAAATATTCAATATAATAATTTATAAGCATATCCGCAATTTTCAATATACTATTAATTAATATTTTATATTATCTTTAAATAAAAATTTTACATAATTATTTTTAATTAGAAATTATTTATTCTAATACCTATTTTAGTATATATAATAATTCTTGATATTACACTTTAAACAAAAAAAATATCATTTAAAATTATATAACTTGATTCTTCATTAATATTATTTAATTTTCATAGACACTTATGAACACATACTTTTATATATAACACATTTACTTTCTTACTATCATTTACTATCCTTCAGTCTCATTTGGGCTCTCTCTCTCTCCCTTTCTTTCTCTTTCTCTCTCTCTTTATATATATATATATATATATATATATACTTAATTATTAAGTATGTTTATTGTTCATAGCTTAAAAAAAACTTAAATATAGTTTCATGGTAGTGTAATATAAAAAATATTTATAAAGTGAGTACAATGATGACTACACGAAGATAATTTTAAGTGCTTGTGAATTATACATAATGAATTGCGAATCTACGTAAAACCGGATGGTACCTATTGTCGGAACGTCTTTGTGTAACATTAATGAATTTATGAACACGTATGTAATAAACGATTTCAATAAAAAAATCCATTATATATAATTTTTAAAACTGTAATCTTGATTATAAAACTATGTTCAAAAATTGATCAAAATCAACTTTGCGTCATATATTATCGATTCCTTCTTGAAGTGTATTTTTTGTCTCTTTTAATGTTTGAAAAATAATCAAAGGTGAACGAAGAAGTAATCCCAATGTGAGGGAGTGCTTCGTGTGAACGGCACCAGTTGGCAGTATCGTCTTGTAGCCTATCGCGCGCGTGTAAGGTCAATGTTGACCGTACTAATGGAACCTTCGTGTACCGTGGCTAACGTATCAAATCAAACATATCGAAAACTAACACTTGTCCATCTTATCTGATTTCTTTACAGGACACAGATTGTTTACAAAAGTCAGTCAAGTGTCGCATCGTAATAACAAATACGAAACTGAATAAAAAAGTAAATTGAAAATGTGTACTGACGTTATTTAAGACGTGTATTAAATACATTTAGATCAATTATCAGTTTTTTTTCAACTTCTCACACAACATACGACCAAAGGAATGTGTTCCGTTAAAAAATAAATATACGTATCGTGTTTATCAAATAATTGTGTCTTTTTACTACACTCTTTCAGTAAAAACAATATTATCATTGATAGACACTTGACTAAACAATTTTCTTTATCGTTTAATAAAATAAGTTTTATATATATATATATATATATATATATATATATATATATATATAGTGAATTTATTTATCTTTCCAAGAAATTATAAGTATGCTTCAAGCAAAGAATCACATAGAAACATTATATAGTTGAATGATCTGGAAATGGGTTTCGAAATTATATTTATGTTTTTTTCTAAAAACAGTTATTAATGAAAAAATGTTAAAAATTAATCATAAATCACTATTTATATATTTTTTGGCTTACTTAAAATCAAGTTATAATATTAAAAGTATTTTTTTCTTTTCAAATTAATTAATATAACAGGGAGCACCGCCCCTTGATCACAACGCTCACAGATCCCATGAAAGAAACCTCCCTCGCTTCGATTGCTCCATCCGTGGTGCAATGCAATCTTGAATAATGTTTATTTGCAATCGTTAAAGTTCGAAGGTATTCGTTCACAATCGGAATAGATTAATCAAATTAATTTTGCGATGGAATTTATATATATATATATATATATATATATATATATATATATAAATAGGGTGTTTTTTAAGCATGATAGAACATTAAATTGAATCTCTATTAAAAGTTCCATCTAACTTAAAAACATATTTATATGAATGTGTGTTCATATATATTTATACATAAAATGAGTGTTTTATTAGGTTAGATATAACTTCCGATAGGGATTCAATTTAAAATTCTATCATGCTTAAAAAACATATATATGTATATATATATATGTATGTATATATATATATATATATATATATATATATATATATATATATATTTCTTTTATAATACTTATTTTGAATTAATAAATATTTTAAAATCTCATTATTAATATGAAATGTTCATTTCGGTAGCAACATAAGTCATTTTTTAGTTCATTAGAATCAAATGAGAATTTAGCTTCTATGTAGATAAACTCATAATTGTGTGTAAAAAATCATTAAAAAAATTATTAATCAGGCTATTTTTAATGGTTTAAAAGATCCTATAAATTTCGTTCTATGCAAAAACTACATAAATTAGTAAATAAAATTAATAAATTATAGGGTTTATATACTAAACATTAGAAGAGATGTAATACTAGTGTGTACTTTGAAGTTCAAATTGAGGCAGTTAAAAAAAGTATACATTGCTAAAAAAACTACACTTCTTCGAAGGACCAAAGAAAATTACAAAACCATCAAGAAATTTTATAAAAAATGAAAATATATTTTTTTAAAGTAATGATTCTATAAATATAGTTTACGTACATTGATTTTATACAAAATTTGAACTTTCCTTATATACCAGTACAGCACTGGTATCAAGATTTACTGTAAAAAAATTTCGTACTCACAATTTCATAGATAGCTATATTTATTTTGTATCATGGAGATATATGATCCAAAAAATTTCAATAAAATTGCTTCATTATTGCACTATACGTCATTGTGTCAATCCTAAACAATGTTGAAAATATCTACATTTTTAAGACTAATTTAAAGGTTAGAATAAGTTATACAATGATCATAGTTTTATAAAACCTAGTTTTACAAGAGAATTATATAATATTTTCTAATTCGTAGGTATTTATTTCTTTTCTGTAATGAAAATTTCATTGTTTTGAGAAAAAATTAAAAAAATGTAATAGAATTTATATGACAAAGAAGTATGTTGAGTTTATTTTAACTTCTATCCAGAAAAAAATTAAGTAATAATCCTTTATTATTCTGATATAATAGACTTGAAATTATTGTATGCAAGACATAAAAAATGTCATGTCTATTCAAATATCCAGAAGGGGGAAGGGGATTTGAACTTTACAAAAAGTATAATTTACAATCAATCCAAGCACTTTAGTTACTCCAACAAGAATGATAGTGTAATTTTGCAAGGTCATTAATTGATGATTTGGGAAATCATACATTTTGTATAAAAAGAACTGAACGATTGGTTTTCCAAGTTTGAAGGATATATTTCAAAACACAAAAAGATGAATGACATCGTTCAGCTAAATGAAGAAGAAATCACAAAGTTTTCTAAAAAATTGTTATACAACTGATCATAGCACAAATGAAGGACATTAATAAAAAAATGTAAGGGACTGAAACTGCTTTTTTTATAAAAATTAAATGCAATTTTATTTTATGTATAATTTCTTAAATTTGTTCAATAATTTTATAGGATTGTCCAAATGAGTTTGAAAGATAATAAAAATAATAAATGATATAAAACAAGTTAATATATGTTAAAATTTTTTAGTTTTATTTGGACCATACTGTGTTATTAAAATCCTTTTAATGTGTTTATGTTTTGTATTTATTCTAAATCAAAAAATTAAATTAACTTCTGAGAAAATCAATATGTTTCTTTTAAAATATGTCAACACTTGAAAAAATCAATGTAAGAATATTTTTTTAAACTCAATGATAAAATAACTTTAATTATGATTCAAAACTCATAAAATATAGTCACAAATTTTATTAAAGAAATACTTAATATAGAAAGTTTTTTTTCATTATTCAAAAACGTAAGATGATTGATTTATGTCGTTTCTAAAATGAATGATTCATATATAAATTGGATAATATATCAACGGATAGTTAAAAGATAAAGTAAATAAATTGTAAATGAATACATTTTACCTATATCACAGAAGATTAATGCTTTAATCTTTTAAGTAATTTTATATTATTGACCATGTAGCATGGAGATAGAAATTTAAAATATTTTTATTTGATTTAAATATTTTCTAATATTCTAAATTACTTTATGTACGTTTTAGGTTATAAATAATTAAAAGATATGTTCTTAGGAATGAAAGTGATATTCTTAACTATAAATTAAATAACTAATTTAAAAAACATTTATTAGAAGCAATAGAAAGTATGAGATTTTCTTAAGTGTTATAAACTTCATTGTTAATGGCGATAAAGAAATATCCATCAAAAGTGATATTTGAATCGACGACATCACAATACAAACCTAAAAAGTTCGTTGACCTATCTCCCTCTATAACGATGCAAACTGCATATACAGCTTGAGAAATGTTCATTGTAAGACTAATGTTATAAAATGCGTTTTCCCTGTTTTGTGATTTATTAAAACTTTAAAACTTATACCATTATTTGACGCTATCGTTGTCTCGAAAAAAATTTCGTCTTTTACAAACTATAATTTTTTTTATTGCTTTGACAAAGACATATCTTTAATTATTTATGACAGATTTTTGTAGAAATGTTTGTCGTATAATATTTTTAGTTTGTTTCTTTATAAAAAAATACACGCACACATATATAACTGAGTGAATTTCTATGTTCACAATAATTTAATTTAACGAACTTGGCAATTTTTTGTAGACATGTATTTTCGTAAAAACTTGTGATTTCTCGTCGGACAAGAACTTTTTATATTCCCCAAATAGTGGAAAAACTTAAATAAAATCGATACAACATAAAACTATACTACAGAAGAAAATATATAGAAGTCGTGTATTACTACTTTAAAAATAAATCAACCAATAAAAAAATATACAATATATATATATATATATATATATATATATATATATATATATATGTGTATATATGTGTATATATTTTGTATTAATACTATAAAAAAGAAAATTACCAAATTATAAAAAAATTAATGCATTTTATACAGAATTTATTGAATAAAACAAGAGTATATTTATATATATATATATATATATATATATATATATATATGAAATTTTTACATTTTTAATTGATTTTAAGTTGAAATTTTTACCAAATGTAACTGCATAACAACTAAAATTATATCTGACAGCCGTTAACGTAAAATGTATTATATTTTTAACAATATAATTGTATTGTCAAATGCCATTAGATGTAAATGTACACCATATATGTGTATATACTCGTATAATATATATATATATATATATATATATATATATATATGTGTGTGTGTGTGTGTGTGTGTTTAAGCGTGGTAGAAATTTACATTGAAATCAATTTAAATTTTTATCACATTTAAAAAACATTCTCTCTCTCTCTCTCTTCCTATATATATATATATATATATATGAATATAAACATACCATATGTGTCACAAATATACTTATTTTAAAAATTTTATCAAATGATTTTATTTACAACCTTTTATACAATAGTTTATATAAAATAAATCTATATAAAAAAAATCTATTCTATATGTATTTTATATAAAAAGTACATTTAATCCAATATCATCTTCATATGACTATAAAACAAAAATTTGAGGTAATGTAATATCAAATGTCGTATTATTATATAGAGATTAATATAAAAATCCGACATTTCATTATACACGACTTAATACAAATATATGTACAGTTGTATCGCCTATAATGTTATTTATATTTTGAGGTAAATATTAATAATTTATATAGACCACTGTTCCCAAAATTATTGCGCGATATTCTTTTGGATATACTTTTAATTAAATCACGATATTTTTTTTTTTGTTATCGAAATCCATATATGTTCAAACCATTCCTAAAGATAATTAACTTTTTAAATGTGTTATATATTTATAAATCCATGTTTTTACAACGGTCCATAAATTATAAATCAGATTAAGATCCCTTGACTAAGTTGGCCAATTCATTATCCTATTTTTTACTTTTAAGGAATCCAATGTCTCTTTCACGGTCTATGTGAAGTCATTGTTCTGCTGTAATATAATTGATTTAACTACAAGCTTCAATTTTTGCAGGCTAGAAAATTATGTTCCTTTGAAAGTATTTATATAAATTTCAATATTCATTAATCCATCATATTTTTTCTAACCATTCGAATGTTAAATAATATTGAAGATAATTTTTTCTCCTACAATTTTTTTAATTTGAATAATGATTTGGTCTATTTTAATAGTTCCAGGATTTCTTCAAATATATCTTATTGAATTTATTTTGTTTTCATCTTTCCAAATCACCTTTCTTCAATCATATTCCGTTCATTCTTTGTATTTTTCTACAAACTTAAACCATAAGAGTTGTATACTTTTATGAGAAGTTTATATATACGAGAGTCGTTTGATAAGTATAGTAAAAAAGTAAGGAAAAATAAATTGAAAAATTTAATTAAATTAATTAATTAATTAAATTAAACAATAAATAAATTTACCATACTTATCAAACCCTCGTATATATATAATACTATTTTTAAAAATAAATTGATATAATTAACAATAGTATTGATTAAAAATATCTTTTTTATGAATACATTTATTAAACCATTAATTAAACATACTATTTAATATAAATTTAAGTATGTTCTTTATTATTAAAATTTTAGATTTTCAAAGTACTTAAATTTATTTTTAATAATATATTGTATTATAATTTTAATAATTTATTAAAACTATGTTTTTTTTAAAAAAAAACTTGCGCAAGTATTATATTCTTAATTATATATAAGTATATGTACATACGACACGTGTACATGTATATAAATGTATGTATAGGTGTGTCTATCTATATTATTGAAATTAGTGTAAGAGTGCCTTAATGTTTGTCGCATGTCATTAAAGCTCTTCAATATACGATTATTGAATGCAAACTTTTAATCTCTATTGAAAACTCTCTCGCATTATATATAAACGTTAACGTAAACGGGTTAAAGAAGAACTTTCACATATACAAGCAGATGCCGTTAGAATATTCATGATGAAAATAGTTAAATCAAGAAGTGTCAACCATATATTGTGTTATCCCCCTCCGATCTCTTCTATTAAGAGTAAGTTTATTTTGTCTTCTAAATTCACACCCTCTAAACTTTATTCACTATACGTTTAGCTGAACAGTATTTTGAACAAAGATAAAGTTCAAAACTGTAATTTCATTTTAGTAAGAAGTGACTATATTCAGAACACGCGTTCTATGTATGTACGCTAGCAATTTTTCATGTTTTTTAACAGATTTTCTTTTTAACAGAATCGTGTTTAGTTTACGTGACATAGAGGCATGCATAAACACAAACAAGGCCATACAAAATACGAAGCATTTTGCATTTGTGTGAACGCATTATATTTTATGCCGACTTACAACATATACAAAAGCTTAACATTCGTGTATATGAATTAACATAATTTAACTTTATTATCTAAACGTCGTATCAGAACTTATATTAAATTAAGTTAAACAAATAATAATAAAGTCGAATGCGCACTTTTTTGTGAATTATAACTTCACTAGAAGGTTCCTGCAACGAATATTGCTTTACGTTCTAACATTACGGTTCCAACGTGTGGTACATTTTTAAATTGTATATATCTTCATAAGCATTAATATATTTTATTTAAAAAGATAATTTGTTTAAATTATAACACAACTTGTATGTTAAAGTAACCTCAGTTAAGATACTAAAAAATATGATATATTCTCTTTAAAAAATCAATAACTAATATAATATACAACATTTTATGTCTACAAGAGAATAGATAAAAATTCTATATTTAAAATTAAGTATTATAATAAATAAATTGACTATAAAATTTTTTTAGCATAAAAAAATAAAAAATAATGTAATATATTTAATAGGATATTTTTCTTATTTTACAATTTAATTTTATAGTTAAGTGTTTATTATTCATTACTAAATTAAATTGAAGAAAATTTCAATACTATACTCAGAAATGAAATTAAAGAAATCCATATGAAATATTGTACAAATAATAAAATGTACCAAATAATAAAATGTAATGCTTGGGAAATTTTAAATAATCAAATGTATTATTGAATTGATAAATTTCTTATATATATATATATATATATATATATATATATATATGTGTGTGTGTGTGTGTGTGTGTGTGTGTGTGTGTTGTGTGTATGTGTGTGTGTTTATGTGTGTGTGTGTGTGTGTGTGTGTGTGTGTTTATGTGTGTGTGTTTATGTGTGTGTGTTTATGTGTGTGTGTTTATGTGTGTGTGTTTATGTGTGTGTGTTTGTGTGTGTGTGCTTGCATGCGTGCGTGCATGCGTGTGTGCGTGTGCGTGCGTGTGCATGCGTGTGTGTGTATGTATGTATGTATGTATGTATGTATATAGATAAATATATTTTTTGTATTAAAAAAATTATCATAATGGTTATTACTGCATTTTATTTGTATTAATTTTAGATATATATATATATATATATATATATATATATATATATATATATATATGTATATTTAAAAAAATTAAAATTTGAATAAATTCATGTTATTAAATTGTTACTTAAAATGAATTTTGTATTAAATTATTTTGAAATATTTTATTAAAAATTAAATAAAAATAACTAAATTTTAAGTATAAATATTTAGTTTTGAAAATTAAAAACGTAAAAAATAATTACATGTTTGCTTCCATTGTTTTTCAAATATATATATATATATATATATATATACATATATATATATATATATATATATAAACATTATAACATTTATTTTTTAATATTATATATCTTTTTATGTAAATGATTTTTTTTATTAAATTTAACAATTATTTATTTATTAGTATCTAATTTATTAATAACTTAATATAAAATACAATAACTAATTTTACGTTGAATATTTTGTAATTGTTTAATTTAATAATAAATAAATATTTATATATGAAAAAAAATGTTTAATAATAATGATTTTATTTAATACCATAAAATTAGTTTAATTTGTAAGCCTAAATTATAGTAATATAATTAAATTATATTCATATAAAAAAAATACTTCTAAAAACATAATATTTTAATTATTCTTACTTTTTTAATACTTTACTTTATTAATACACAATTTTCTTGAAATATGTTAAAAACTTTCTCGCATGTTAAGACTGTTTAAAAATGTATATATAGTATTTTTAACGTTGTTTTCTTTTAATTATAAAAAAATTAACTTTTAAAATAACTGAAAACGTCTATAATTAAAACATACCAGTCATCAAGTAAATTCCATATGCGTAAGATGATGGTACTTCCTACGCACATCCCTAAATATACTTTTAAGAAACTAAGCGCGTTATGATTTACTCCCGTACCGAGGTAAGATGCGAGAGTGAGTCAGTAATGTGATCTCAGCAAACGTACTTACCGACAGCTCAGATGATTGATGAGTTGAGACATTAAAACAACAGGGTTAGCGCTGTTGATGACAAGGGAGAGTGCTTTTAGTTTACAAGATATTCCTCATGAATATATTTCACTCGGCGTGTTTGGAAAATTACTAGCGAAGTGCCTTTTGTTTTAAACAATGACTTGTATAAGTATCGTATAATTTGGTGATCTTTGCAAGTCAAAAAGTCAGTCAATATTGATTCTGTTCAGTAATGATAGGATTTTTTCTTCGTTCGCGTAATTATGGTTCATTTATTTATATCTCTGAAATGTTCTTTTGTTCAGATAACGAGCTTTTTGTAAATTTGTTATTTTTCAAATATATATATATATATATATATATATATATATATATATATATAATATTATTATATTATAATTTTATTCATTTTTTAAATATAAAGTTTTATATATTTGAAAACTTAAACTAGAACAAGTAAATGTTACTATATCTTACGATAAATGCACGTATTCGGGTCAGCGATTATTCTTAGGTGAATTGGAGTGCCAAATAAGCATTCTAATGCTGGTCAGGCAAACTCTAACAGTTATAGTTAAAGGATTTTAGTTTAAGTACTCTTAGAGATATTTGTTACAGAAACAATGCCAAAATTCTCAATTAACCAATTTGGCATAAAGAATGTCTAGCCCATTTAAATAACAATGTATAAAAAAGGTAAAAAAACAAATTATATAAATAAAATAAAACATTTTTATGCAAAATTAACAAATAAAATAACCACATTTTTTAATATACGTTTTTTCATTTTATACATACAAACATACTTTTATATATATATATATATATATATATATATATATATATATATATGTATAGAATGTAATTTTATAATATTTTCAAATATTTTAAAAATGATTTTCGTTATTAAATCCATAATAACATTATGAAGATACAAATAGTACATTTGTTTTAATATAAATATTATTAAAAGAAAGCTGCGAGAAAAAATATTTTCTTTTTGATATTGGATATCATCATTGTACGAAAGAAAATTTCATTAGAGCATCACTTGCAAAAACATTTGTATTGGAAAAAAAAACTAGTTAAAATCAGGCAAAAGAGGGTCGAGTGTGGAGAAAAAAAACATTATGTAAACCGAAAGATGTCGTTTAGTGTAATAGTTAGGGTAGATTTTTTACCCTCTATATACAGTTTGAAATTCAATAATGACGAGGGTCAGTGATTGAAACAGCCCCGTTTTAGATGTCGTTTGTAGTTTGTCATTCGATGCATTTTATATGTGTTTATATGCAGGTGTATAGAGATTGCTGTACTCAAATATGTACATATGTATCTGTATTAATTGATTATTTTCAAATCGAGGGCATTGAAATGGTGTATTTGTTATTTATGGAAAATATATTGATCCATCATTTAAAATTAAATATTTTTTTATACAATAATAATATTTATTTCGTAAGAAGGCCATAAAACGTAATATATATGAGATTTTATTTATTAATAATTTCTATTTTCAAAACATTTTTGTGTCGTTTTAAATAGTAAAAAAATATTTATTCGACATGACACAAATATACTTTTAAATAATTAATTTTATTCCGGCATTAAAATTTTATTCTTTGTAAATACACTCGATATTTAATATTTTATTTTGTAAATCAAGATTATTATGTAAGTATTTTTAATACGGTAGTTCTTATTTTTAAAATTGAAATCGTACATTTTTTTGTAATCATAAATTGTGTATAAAATAACATAATTATTAAAATTACTTCTTCTTTTAAATTTTTCTAAATATATTTGTTTCAATATAATTTAACAATTATCAAAAAATTGGTTTCTTAAAAAATAACGTATTGGAATAAATTCAGATAACGTATTTGGTAATAACTTGATATAATTTTACATTCATAAAAAGTAAATTATTAAATCAGCTTTTATTTGTAATTCAATTTTTGTATATCTGAATATATTCAAAATAATATAAGGTCATTCCAATATGACACCTAGATTTGTGTTTCATTAAAAATAAATTATACACATATTTCCCTATACACCACCCTATACACATGTTTCTTTTTATAAAACATAAATCTAGGCGTCATATTTGGATGATTCTATATATTCATGCTCTAGTTACATTAGCTTTATAATTTATTAAATATTATACAACAGTTTAATTAGTTACAAAATTTACAATTTGAATCTATGAATTTTTGATTACATTAGAGTAATATTTTATAATAATTAAAATCAAATAAGAATTAAAGACGTTTATAAATAAAAATTACAAATTCGTAAGAAATTTAAAACCTTTTTTAATAATAATTACTAATGAAAATGTAATCATTTTACTGAAATAAATAAGTAAATTTACATTAATAAACATAATAAATTTATCGTCTAAATCATTATTTATTTAAATTTTAATAAAACAAGAAATAATTCAATATATAACTACTTTTTAATAATTTATTTTTATTTAAAATTTTATCCAAATTTGTATAAAAATAATAAATAAATAATGAAGATATATAGGATAATTACATGTAATAAAAATGTTTTTTAAAGATATTTTTCATAAATACGTTTAGATACAAAATCATAAATGTAAATTAGCAATGTCAATTTATTATACAAAATATTTTTTATCAATTACCTTAAAAGTAATTGCTAGTAGTGAGTTATTTTTTAATTAATTAAATATTTTATTGTATAAGTGCATATGACAAATTATATATCATTTTATAAATACATAATCTTTACAATTCGTTTGGTTTACTATTTAATAAATTTTCACATTTTATATTATATTTATATTTTGATCAATTTTCATAGATATATCAATTTTTAATATTTTCTTAAAATATTCTAACGTAATTATAAAATCTTAAAATACATCTCTCTCGTAAAAAGACATGAATATATATATATATATATATATATATATATATATATATATATATATATTATATGTGTGTATGTATGGATGTTTGTGTGAACTATGTTTTTGAATCTTAAATTTGTTTTGAACATTTTCTGAAGAAATTCAGTATCCAAACAAGCAAACAAAAAAAAGCAAACATGAATGAAAATAATTAAATTGTACGCTGATATAAAAAGTAGATACACTTTTCAACAGTGAACCATCGTTTATCATTTAATAGCATTTACTTATTTTGTTCAGATGATTATATGCTTGATGTAACAGCTGAAGAAAATTTGAAAAATGTGCAACAACGTAAGAAACTTAATTAGTTTTACTTGTACTGAATGCAAGTCATCGTGGAAATTACTTACGAGGAGCAGTCGAGAACTAAAAATAACCTGTCAGTTTACTGCCATGAAACAAGAACAACAAATAATTCATTATCTTAACATTATAAGAATTCTCATTAAAGCCAATACTAAGAACCAATAAATCTCGAATGTGAAAGAATTTTCGGAATGTGCATATTTCATACAAACGTTTAGATATTTTTTTATTATTTGTGTCTATTAAAATATTAATATATGAATTCAATCAAGAATTTAATAATCATTTATTTATTTATAAACAACTATCATATAGGTACTAAAAAAATATTTATTTTAATGGCATGTTGATAATTTCAATATTTTTACCGATAATAAATATTTTTTAATATTTTAAATTAAAAATGTAAATTTACATTTGTATTAACGTACACTCATACTTACTCACACACACACGTATATATATATATATATATATATATATATATATATATATATATATATATATATATATATTGTTTGAAAAATTAACAAGAAAATAACAGTACGACGTTTTTGTATTGAATATTAATTTTTCAAATTCTATTTCATGTGCACTGTATAAAAAACTGCAACAAATCATTTACAAAAGACGCGGAAACATTGCACAAATAAAGGCGTCACAACGTGACAGCGGTATGCAAACAGCATGCATTTACATTAGCACTGAAGTGGATGGACTCGCATCCATCCTTCTGCGATCAATCATAGACGCACACATATGTGGGTGACACTATGTCACATGGGGCACGGACAACGGCCCCTTTCTGTCATGGTTAGTGCCCTCCTGTCAAGGCGTATTGGCCTTATGTCGGTTCCATACATTTATCGCAACGCCAAGTTTTGATCACCATCTACATTATTCAATTACAGATAGTATTATTAGTTCTATTCGAAAAATTCAAATCGAATTTCTTATAAAAACATGAATAAATTATTTAGTTTATATAAAATTTTAAGTATTAACTGTTGTTATTTTATATCGTTTTTCAAAATATATTTACTAATTTAAGTAATTTTTTATCGTCATTAAATGGTTAGTAACAATCAAACACAAAATCCTTTGCTATAATTTTTTTGATTAAAATGATAATTATCATTGATATATAAAATTACGATTTTGTTCATTATAAAAATATTTGAAAATAATTTTAAATATAAAAATACACTTATTTAAAGTAATCAATTGTTATAAACAAAAATCTTTATTATTTTATCGATAAAAATCTATTTAAAAAAATCATAACATTTTTTCAATATAATATAAAGTAAAATTAATACAAAGCTGAAATTCATTAAAATATACATAATTTTCTAAATAGTGTGCATATAATAATTAACTGTTTATAATTGTAATAAATATTCTATTACCATTGAACAAAAATAAATATTAGTTATAAATAAAAAAATGGTAAAAATATTTACAGATAAAGTTTTTAATTTGTATAGTACTGAATTAAAAATCATTAATTAAATAACTTGTGTTATTAGCTACACATGTTTTTGTCTGAATTGATGAAATGACTATGTACTAATTTTTATAGATAAAATTCATATCCACGAACATTCTATTATCACAGGCCAGAAACTACTACAGAAATTATAGGAATTTTGCCAATTTCATAATTGATTTCTTTTTTATTTATACTTGCTTATAACAGTCTACAAACCATATTTTTCCAGAACAGATAAAATTGTCTACGCAAAAAATTTATGGATTTGGGTATTGAATGTGAATGTTCGGATGAAAGCAAGTTAGTTATGTATGAAAGGGTATTTGTACACAAAAGCGAGAATGTGTGGTTTTAAGTTTTGGCTGAATTCCAAACATAGCACAAAACTCATAGCAATTGTAGCATATGTAATTTCTAAGAATTTACCGCAAAATATTTTTTCGCGAATATTTTTTTCGTATAATACAAATATAAATTTTGAATACAAACATTTTGAGCCCTTGTTCGTATTATAATTTTTTGAAATATATTTGTTTGTTTGCTACGTCTTAACTAAATTTTCATTCTAAATATTGTTTATTTTTTATTTCATTCTCTTTATACGAAAAGTTATTTTTTCCACTTGAATATATTAAGTGGATTTTATATTATTGTTATTTATTATCATTTTTTATGTTAACCACTAAAATACAACTATTAAAATATTTAGCTTCTAATATATAAAATTATTCACAGTTTAAAATAAAAATAAAATCCTACATTCATTTTATTTTTGTAAACCATTTTATGTTAATTAATATACAAAAATTCAAACATTTTTTATAGAATAAGTGAAATTGAGATTTAATGATAATCAATGAAAACTATATTATAAACTACCCATGTATAAATATTTTAAATAAAATATAGGGTGTTCCAAATGAGACTTAAAGGTTTAGACATAAATTTTCTTGTTTATTATCATTTACTATTCTTTAATATATTTCAGTCTCATTTGGTCCACCTTATGAAATTCTTATTTTTTTTAATATTTTGAAAATTAATATAAAATATTACTTTTAACTAATATTAAGTAAACAGAGTCAATATTATTTTTTCCCATAAAAAATAATAATTTAAAATAAATGTAAAATTTTTAAAATAAAAAATACTTAGAAATCAATTACGTATTTTTATTTTTTATAACTAATTTTATGTTAATTATATATATATATATATATATATATATATATATATATATATATATATATATATATATATATATATGTTCATTTAATAAACATTATGCAAAATATATTTTTTTATTTCCATAATATTAATTTTTGTTTATTCTAGTATGTAAATTGAATTCTATATATATTAACTAAATCATGAAAATTTAGTGACGTGACGTTAATAAAAACCTGTTATTTACATATATTTGTTGACTTAAAGTATTCAAATGAAACTTGTGAATAGATTCCTTTAATTATTCTGAATTGATACAAATTCTTGAAAGTCTAGACATCGTTTTGAATATATACAAGTCAATATATGAAATAAACATAAATTCTTTATTAATATTATATATTTGTTAAAATAAAATCAAGTAAATTTATTCATTTGAAAATGTCGAATATCTAAAAATGATTTTTATTAATAAAGTAAGAGAAATATTATTTATTAATATTTTATTTATTAATTATATATAAACAAATAAAAAATATATAAATAAATTTTAAATCCAACGTGTTTATTTGTAGAAAAAATTCTCGTTTCAATTTTTTCATATAATTGATTTTTGAATCATGATTTATCATTTTCTAGATGTATTGTTTGAATAAAAATGAATTATATAAACTACGACTAAAATAAATAATAAGTAAAAATAAATAAATGGCCATAGTAAAAATAAATTTAAAGACAATACAAGATATACATGATAAATAAAACAAAAATAAAATGAGTTACAACAAATTATGATAAGTTGAACAACTCTTAACTTGTCAAAAAGATATTCTTAGAAATATTTTTATTATATTATTTTTTATAAATAATTTACATTGAATAATAAATTAATCATATTATACTCATTAAATTAATTAATTAAAATTAAGAAAATAATTATTGTAGATAATTCCTTTATTAACATAATAAAATGAAATATAACACTATTATCAAAACATTAGAAATCCTTATATATTTTTTCAACATAATATTTAAATTTAAGTAAATTTTATAAAATATTTAACATTTTAAACTTTAATTAAAATAGATTATTATTTTAACAAAATTAATAGAAATTCAAAGTAATTAAAAAATGTACTTTTTTAAACTAATTAACAAAACATAATGATAAACAAAAATATAATTTTAAATAAAAAAAACTTTCTCTTAATTTAAATACTATAATATATAACCCAAATGTTAATGAAGATAATTATTTCAATATATAACTATTTAAGTTTTTAAACAGATATTGATTTATAGTTTTTAAAAGTTTTCTATTTAAATTACTTTTGAATACTGTTCAGAAGCAGTGATTTTCAATGAAATATAACATGATTCTTAAACGTATATATCATAAATTTGAACTGAAAACCCATTTATCATCACCTTGTTATATTAAGTATTTAGACATGTTATCTTCAGAGATCGTCAAAAAATGTAAATAGTTGTTCATTAACATTTTTGTTGTAGGAATGTTAGTCATACCTATATATTATACAGATAAATGCATATATATATATATATATATATATATATATATATATATATAAATATATATATATATATTTATATATATATATATATATATATATATATATATATATATATATATATATATATATATATATATATATAGAGAGAGAGAGAGAGAGAGAGAGAGATGTTTTTTAAATGTGATAAAACTTTAAATTGAATCCCTTTCGAAAGTTTTATCTAACCTAAAAAAACATCATATATATATATATATATATATATATATATATATATATATATATATATATATATTATAAATAATTATAAATATTTTATATATATATGTAAATAATTATAAATATTTTTTACTACTCTTTGGTTCAGTACAAATTATTTTGTTATAAAAAAAATATATAAAAACTGGCTTCAAATTTAATTACACTTTTAATATATGATTAAAAAACAAATACTTGAAATAATTAAATTAACTTGAGTTGCGTTTAGAGTGATTAAGAATAAAACATAATATTATGTTGTAAAATTAATATATATAACTTGATAGAAAAATTAAAAAAATAATTTCGAATTTCTTGTTACATTTGTTCAAACATATCTTACTTCTAAGCTTTAAACGATTTGTAACACGAATAAAATAAACCCGTTACTTGATAAATGTATTTATAGTTAGTCGTCTCGTATCGTCAGCGTGAAGCCATACTCAATTGCAATGCAATCAGGTGAAAGTAACTTATTTCAGGTAGCTTCAATGATGTATGGTTAGCACTCGAAAACATTACATCTGTGTTATTGCCTTACTAACATTATCGGACTCGGTAGTAAATCAGACTGACATTTCTCTTGCTTCTTGATTCCTTTAGACAGCTTGCAGTCTGTTTGAATAGCTGTATGCTTTGCTACTTTATATGTTCATTCGAACTTTGTTTATAAATAATAGTGCACATTTATATATTTTTCACGTAGAATGTCTAGTATTTTCCAATAAAAATATTCAAACAGGAAATGCTATGAAAACATATATTTGCACTTTAGTTAAAACAAAAACCGTTTCTTTATTTATTATTACAATTTTATACCTAACTTAAAATACTATATATATATATATATATATATAGGATCATCCAAATATGACGCCTAGATTTTTGTTTTATTAAACAAAAACATGTGTATAGTTTCTTTTTAGTAAAATACAAATCTAGGCGTTACATTTGGTTGACCCTATATATATATATATATATATATATATATATATATATATATATATATATATATATATATAAAAATATCACAAATATAATAAAAAATTAATAATTAAAGAATTCACAAATATAATAAAAATATATTCATATAAACAATATCCAAAAATACATTTGTTTTAATATATATACTATATATTAAAATATATTATTTATTGTACATAATAATATAGGAGTATTGAATTTAAAAAATAGTTTAGGAAAAAATATATATATATATATACACATACATATACATATATATATATTTATATACATACATAACAAGTCCGTGTATTCTTGACCCAAAAATATTTTCTACGGTTACCACTGCGTCTTTTAACCCTCGGGTAAGTAGGAGACAAAGAGAATGATTTGGAATCTGAAGGAGGTTATTTAAACAAATGCCCTTTCTGTAATGGAAATGTACAACTGAATGTTTAGATTTTGCCTAGGTAGGTAGGTGTGAAATCAGGTGCGAACCGTTTGGTTACTTGATTCTGATGTTCATAAAGGTGTTGTAATTTCTGAATTATATGTAAGAGTAGTAAAAAACGTTGTTTTTGTAATCGAGAGTCATTTATGTTTAATAAAGATATAAATGTATGTTTCGTCTTTTATATTAGGTTGGCAAGTATCTCCCTTCCGCTTTTTTTGTATATATTATATATATATATATATATATATATATATATATATATATATACCCATCACTCAATTTACGAGGGACTTTTTTTACGCGGAAAATTTTACCTCTATTTACGCGGAATTGATTTACGCGGCACTTTTTATACGCTGTCCGATAAATTTCATTTTATATAATTTTTCATGAAATTTATTATATATCATAGTGACGCAAATTCTTACTTGAACGTATAAAAGCACGATATAAATATATAAAAGTTGATTGTTTTGAATTACAGTAGCGATAGTGACACCGAATAAAATGTATGTACTTTTGTTTTCTAAAACGTAATTATTTTTTTGTTAAGCTATGTGAAATAAATATGTGTTTCTACAATTTTACTAGCTTTTATTTCCAATATTTTTTCTATTGTACTGACAGACTGACTTTACACGATTTTCATTCGCGTAAAACAAATCCACGTGGAACGGATACTCCACGTAAATTGAGGTACGGGTATATATATATATATATATATATATATATACGATGGTCGTTTGATAAGTATGGTAAAAAAGTAAGAAAAACTAAATTGAAAAATTTAATTAAATTAATTAAAGTAAACAATAAATAAATTTACCATACTTATTGAACGACCCTCGTGTATATATATATATATATATATATATATATATATATATATATATATATATATATATATGGGATTTTCCAATAAGAATCTCAGAATTTTGTCAGCTGATGGTAAACATGTTTGAATTTTTTTGAGGTTATTTTGACATTTCAGCTCAATAAAGTTTCGCAAATTATCATATAAAGTTTAACACTTCAACAACGCTTAGAAATTGTAAAAACTTATTATGAAAATCAATGTTCGATTCGAAAAACTTATCGTGCGCTTCGTGAAACTTACGGCCAACACTAAATAAAGAAAATTACAGAATATAAAGTGACAACAATCCACAAGTCATTGAACAATGACCACTGCATCCACAAAAAGTAACTGTCTGCTGTGCACTACATGCGGGTGGTGTCATCAGATCATATTTTTTTCAAAATATGAAACTGTTGATCAGATAACAGTAAATGGAGTATGTTACTAAATCATGATAAATGATGTTCGTTCTGAAAATGATTAAAATTAGTTTACACAGTATGTGCTTTCAACAAGACGGTGCTATGTACCATACTTCTACAGAAACAGTAAACTTATTGAAACAAAATTTTAATGAGTCCATTATTTCAAAAAACAGACTCATCAATTGACCTCCAAGATCAAGTGATCTAACTCCATTGGATTATTTTCTGTGAGGTTATGTGAAATCATTGTTTTATACTGATCAATCACAAACAACAGAAACATTAATAATAAATATTGGTCGTGTAATTCATGAAATTGGACCACAATTATATATAAGATTGATCAAAAATTGAACTAAACGAATGCGCTATGTCAAGCAGTCATGGTGCTCATATGAATAAAATTGCACTCAATCATTAGTGCCATAGAATATGCTTAAAAATAAGTAACTAATTAAATGAATACTCTTTCTTTTATTTCCATTTAAACTTCTGAAGACCTTATTGGAAAACTCTCTCTCTCTCTCTCTCTCTCTTTATATATATATATATATATATATATATATATAAATTCGATAGCACTATTAATGTTTTTCTGTAGATTTTTGTTAGAAAAATGTGCTATAATATATATAAATTTAATGGCATGATGATAAAACGAAAATCATTTTTCAAATATATAATATCCAATATAATATATTATAATATTTACATAGTAATTAAGATAATGTTTATAATATTATTAATATATAATCAGTAATTATTAAGAGAAAAAGAATTTTGAACTGAAAAAGAAACGAATAATTCACTCGCATGCATGAACACTATATATTTTGTATAAAACTGTTTATATATATATATATATATATATATATATATATATATATATATATGTTTATTGCTTATATATAATTTTTATGGCACATGAAACTGCTTTATAGGGTCTACCATTAAAATGCAGAATAGTCGAATAAAAAAGAACATTCGTGTTATATTTCAAAAATATGTAAACAGTCAACATCAACAAGCCACAAAGTTAGACTTTGCGGAATACAATGAAAACTGAAAATGTAAAATATTTATATCTTACTTTTATT
>CP092089.1:20817625-20830125 GCA_029203775.1 Neoneuromus ignobilis | reverse complement strand
AATAAACAGCACTGTTGTTGCTGATTGATAATTAAAGAATTTTAATTTTAAACGTTGTTGCAGTTGATTGATTAATAAATAAAAATATGTATTTTAAAAATTGTATTTTCAATTATTTAAAATAAAACTTATATGTATTAATACCAATACAATTAAAATTCATTTTGTCCGAAAATCTATCTTTTTCATTTTTTGTTAATTTTAATATGTCATAAAGTTTGTATTTCGGTCATTTTCGAAAAACTGCAAGAAAGTTCGGAGACAACATTTTTACATCAACCCTGTGGCACGTAGGCGGAGCACAATTCTATTTTAAATAGAAAGATATTTATAAAATAATTTAAAATAGCAAAATGTAAATACAGTAATACCTCGCATAATCCGGATTCGATTAGTCCGGTTTCACTATAGTCGTTTGAAATTTGCAAAAAAAATTTTTACTTGAAAAAAATTTTACTAAAAAGTTTTTTTTGAAAAAAAGTCCAAACAATTAATACATCAAATTATTTTCATACGCAAATTTTTAAGTTTTCCTCTTTATTATGAAAACATAATAAAAAAAACCACGAAATCGTATATGCACATTATACGTATCGCATGCGCAGTTCTAGTTAAGTGGTCTTTTTTCTTTTTCTATTAGTTTTCGATTCGCAACTCTAGAGTAAATTCGATTTTCTGATAATTAATTTTAATTGAAAATGAATTTAAAATGTATTTAAAATGAATGTAAAAACCCCAGATTTTGTTTTGTTGATATATACAAACATTAGAATATATTACCCTCTTTTTATTTACTGAAAAACACGAAAAAAAATTTGTTTGGAACCAATTAACGTTTTCGTATTTAGTTAGTGTTTCAATTAGTCTGGTTTCAAATAGTCCGGCTAATCAGTGGAACCGATTAGCCGGACTATAAGAGGTATTCCTGTATTTAGTAAAATATTAATTTTGATATCAATATTGTACATTTTTTTTATCACTATTTGTTTTCATTTTGTGACAAGTTCACTTTAGCACAATTAAATTATAATTCCCTTACCACAATGTATTAAAAAAAACAGATTTCTGCATTTTATAACAGAAATCTATAATATATATATATATATATATATATATATATATATATATATATATATATATATATATATATATATATACACATACATGGCTTATATAATTCTTAATAATAAAAGTTTTCAAAAATCACAATTAAGGCAGAAAGTATAATTAAGTGTAGAATCCATAACTCCTAAATTGTATTCATAACAAAGTATATTATTATTATTATTTAGGTTTAAAAATTTACATTGTAATAGTAATTGTTTTTTTGTAATATTTATGAGATAATTATTTTGCATATCAATTTATTTATAATTCACCTGATATTACAAAATACAATTTTTAATAACTTTACCAACAAAATTTAAGTACTTTCATATTTTCATGCCATGAACATTTTTGGAATTGAAATTTTCATAGTAATTTTGTAACTGAAGTAAATGTACGCACCGCAAAGAAAAAATCGCTTTTTAATTTTATATATATATATATATATATATATATATATATATATATATATATGTACGTATGTATGTATGTATGTGTGTGTGTATGTTTCCTTGCGCATAGATAGGAATCTAATAACAAAATGTTTATATTGAATATATTAGTAACGTTTTTATTATCATTTTCTTACCTGTTTACAAACAAGAATGGTTTCTTTTGAAGACTTGTTTAATAAAAATGTAAATTATGTAACAAGAATGAAGTGTAAATTATAAACGGCCACATAATAATAATGAAAAAAAACCTGATAGATCGATTTTATGTTGCAACATAAAAAGCTTACCTTCACAGCATCGCGGATGAATTTAGTGATGAGAGACAACCATCAATTCTATTCGAGAATGAATTACGGATAATACCATGTCGGGCCATCCTACAGAGTACCAACCTAGCAATTTAAACCTCTGTCACGCCGCCGTAACTCATTTAATGGCTCAATTATTTTTTGTTCTCCGTTGAAACCCAATAATAAAGTCATTATGCTGTACATAACTCATCCGGTCACTGGCACTAATATATAATGTACAATAAGAAATATTTACTGAGAACATGACTTGTCTACCCACAATATCCTTTTATGTTTTTTTTTCTATAGTTTTTTTCGATTCATTGCACTTTTAATATCCACTAGATATACGTATATCATAATTACATATGGAAATCATTTATGGCTAAAGTAAATTTTATTTATTATTAACTACGATAATTGATAATTTTAGTTTTGCACAATATGCATGTTCATTTACTCACTTAAATATTTAATAAGTATACTTATGTCGATTTTATTAAGTTACTTATAATAACACATCTTCTTTTGTATCAATAACTTTATCTCAATTCATATGCTGTAAATCATTGTTTTTATTATAGTCTTCAATTTATACAAATTATTTTTTATTAATTAAAACATAGTCTGAAAAAACATAATATAAATGACGAGTTTTTTTCATAAAATAAATATACACAACGATGTATATGCTTATATGTAAGAATTTTATTAATTATTAAAAAAAATACAATAGTATACAAGCTATGTTATTTAATTTAAATGTTTTGTAGTTATTTTCAAACATTCTTATACATATACCAAGAATAGTATCAGGTAATATGATCATTTGTTCTACGTCTAGATTCATTGTAAACGATTCTGAGAATTTTAATATGCATAGTCAAATATTATTGTATTTTAAATTGTTGTCATATAATACATTTGAAAAATATCTGTGACACAAATATTTTCACTTGAATATTTTTTCATGTGAAAATAACATACCGATATATTTTTTTCTTTAAAGATAACATGAAATTTATAATTAATCAATATAGATATTTTTCTGTAATCTTTATTATCATGCACAGTTATTTATGTATATACACAGATTTATAAATTATTGTCATATTTATTTTCTTTTAACTTATTTAATATTTTAAGTAATTTATAATTTTGTTGTTTTAAAATATCTTACACATCTTTATGTATGTATTTGAATATATATATATATATATATATATATATATATATATATATATATATATATATATATATGTACGTATATTAGAAATATAAATCATTGAAGAGTATATTTCTGTTTTAAGACGTCTTATAAAGTTAAATTCTGTTCTATTTTGTTTAGTTACCATAAACATCCTTTTTTAGTAATGTAATAGTGAATTTATAAGTCTAATACGGAATTGTCTCACGAAAATATAAAATATTTAATATGATGCCATTTACTTCTTCAACCAAAATCTCTAAGTGTTTTCCTAGAATTGTTACAAGCTTGACATCAGTGCGTCATGGGAATTATACAGTCGATGCATTATATTTCTGTATCGAATTTCATTTCCTATATGAATAATTTATTTAAATAATTATCAACATGTATTTATTTCAATATTGTATTCCAGATCCATAAAATATTACATGATAAAAGTTTAGAAGATTTAAACTAAATATCATAGAATCACAATGTTCAAGCAAATTACCAGGTTAAAAAAATATCCACAGTCATTAACCTTTCAAAAAGAGATACATCATTTTATTAATACTATTGTACATACCTTCTTATAGAGAATGGAGGAGTATTACGAAATTAATTTTATTTGTTTAATCTTGACCATTATATATACAATATATTTTAATCCATTTTTTAAAATCAAGTTTTTTAATTCACTTTATCTAATAAAATTTTGATTATTTGTAAGTACAACAAAAAAATAACGACGATTTTATATCGGTTATTATTCTGTAAATATTATAGAAAACAACAGTTGATATTAGAATTTTAATCTTTTCTCTAATATTTCATAATATTTATTTTTTTCTGAAATAATAACAAAATATTTTTAAAAAGTAAGGGCAAGTATTAAAAAATATTTTATAATAACAAATAATATAATTTTTTATGAGTAAATTATTATTGTAATATAGAAATAAAATTATAAAAGAAGTTTGTTTGATTTATTAATATTAATTTTTCATAAAGATACTCCTATATGAAATAATTTTTATGTTGACTCATTGCTTTTTCAATAAGAGATTTAATAGTAAATTGAAGACTGAAATAGGTAAAAGAATCTTATTCGTTATTGAAACTATTGCCATTTATTTTTCTCAACAAACATATTTCAATATATTATTATTATCAAAATTGCTACATTTTAAAATTAGTATTTTTTCAACATATTTTTCACATTTATTTGTTTATATTATATTGTTTGAAATAAATATAATATATACATAATAAATATATTCTTCCAAAAATATTTCCAATTATTTATTGTGATTTTAACAATATCTATTTTTAGATTTATTTATTTTTTTTATTTTAACAAGTTATTTTAACATTATTTAGATTTATTCATTTTTATATTATTTTAACAAGTTAAATAAAAATATTTATAACAATAAATTTAATAGTTTATAATTTTAAAATCATTTATTTTACTAACATTATTTTAATGATAAATAGTTGTAATGTTTAAAAGAAAAAAATGTTTGTTTATGTATGTTCATATTTTGAAATTTTTCTAATTTAATTTATAACATATCATATACATACAAATACATACGTTATATAAATATTTAAAACACTGAATCGGAAATCTGAAGGCTTAATAGTAAATGTTTAAATATTGAGTCACTACAGTATGTTAAAAGCATCATACTTTCTCAACAAATTCAGATAAATTTCAATGAACCATTATTATGAACCATAGAAAAAAGTGATTTACAATAAATTTGTTGATCAAAGGGAAATTAAATCAAAAGGAGTAAAAATAAAAAGAAACTAAAAACTATGTATTATATATTATATTTAGAACAGTACATTAACACTAAATTAACATTTATAGATGAAGTGAAAAGGAGATTGAAAATGGGATGGCGTCAAATCGAAAGAAATTCTTATATTGTGAAGTCGAATATTTCTCTACATTTTAAAAAAAAGTTCAATACGTTCTATAGGGTGATTGAAATGAATCTGAAGAGTTTTAACATACATATACCTGCTTGCTATTATTTGTTATCTTTCATTATCCTTCAGTCTCATTAGGGCTATCTATATTTGTTTCCAATTACCGTAGTGAAATATGGGTCTTGAATCACGGGATAATTTAATGACTTCAGACAACAAAGAGAAAAATAAAAAGATATATGATAAGAGTTACATATAGATAAAAAGTGAAACGAGTGGATTCGAAATAAAATTAATGTTCTAGACATTATGACAAGACTTAAAAGTTTAAAATAAAAATGGTCTAGTCATACTGCAACAAGAAAATACCACTAAGAGACAATATAAATTATTTACAATTTTATATGAATTTCATGAAAAATATGATTTATATACAATTATTCTGAAAACTTCAATTCAAAATACTCATAAACATTATTATAAATGCAGAATGTTATAAAGAAAAAAATGCTATAAAATGAACTTTGTTTGTTTGCTTTTTTAGTTACAATATTATATTATTAATAATGAGCAAGTAACTAGAGTAATTGCTTCTAAAAGCAAAAGTCATAAAAAGTTTTCCGCGCATAAAATATGAAATTATAAAGCGTATCATAAAAAAACAACGGTGATCGAAACTTGTTTTTTAAATTTTATGGGGTACTATAATTTAATCCGTTGTAATATACAGTATATATATATATATATATATATATATATATA
Organism: Neoneuromus ignobilis; assembly: GCA_029203775.1. NCBI lineage: Eukaryota > Metazoa > Arthropoda > Insecta > Megaloptera > Corydalidae > Neoneuromus > Neoneuromus ignobilis. The sequence goes on along the minus strand of CP092089.1, from coordinate 20,824,381 downwards.
TATATATATATTTCTCCCCGTGTGTACATTACAGTTACCTACACTGGTATTGTATATAAAAGAATAAAAAGTACTTTTAACTATAAACCATAAAAATGTTCATTATCTCGATTCTTTACTTTAGCTCGAATTATGTTCTTTTACTGTAAAGATACAGTGTATTTTAACACGTTTTAATGATTTCCAAACATTACAATTCAATAATTTTATTTTGTTTTATATTTACATATATAAATCTAAATTTCAATAAATTTATATGCTAATAATATTATCTTATTGCATTTTCAATATAAAATTCAGTAAATCTAATCTAATATCACAATTTGTTTTAATATTACATATACACCTAAGTTTGTTTTTATGCGGTAGATACGTTCCGCAGAAAACCGCATTAAAAAAATCGCACAAAAAAGATTTAACTTACATTGAAAAATTAGGGATACGTTCCGTAATTTTCAAAAACCGCATAAAACCAAAGCTACAAAGTGAAATTACTCTAAAATTCGCATAAAAAATCAGGAAATAAAGAATGCCTAAAAAAAATTTCAAATATCTACAAAAAATTAATACAAAACAAAGCTTTTTTAATTAACTATTTAATTTCATTCGAAGTAATATGTACATATGTGTAATTTATTTTAGAATTTTTCATACATATTTTAATCATCATTGTAATAATAGCTGCACTGTTTGAATTAAAGAAAAAGAAAAAAGAAAGTGAATAGCTGCACTATTTTCAAGACATGTAGGCCAAGCTTTTTTTCAACAGGTATTTAAAGTGTGTGGTTTTATCTGTGTAATAGCAAAAACAATATGTTTTATAAAGTCAAAGATTGAAAAATTTTTCCAAGCGTCAGTTATGCTATTGACTCATTTTCTAGTTTATTCAATATTAATTGAAAATTGCGTTTAACGTAATATTGTTAAAAGTTGCAATTATGCCTTGATCTAATGGCTGAATAATGCTTGTTGTATTGAGTGGAAAAAACATCATCTTTACATTTAGATGTTCTAAACATGGATGACCTGGTGCGTTGTTAACAAATAATAAAATTTTGAAATCGAGACCTTTTTGCTTCATATACGTTTTTTTTCATCAGCTTTTTTCAATAACCGCTTAAAGGAATTTTTAAAAAAAATCAGCATTGAAAGATACTAAGAAGAAATATAAATCGCATAACTTAAAAATCGCATTAAAAAATTGTCATAAAAAGATATTAAGAAGAATATGAACTGCATAACTTCAAAATCGCATTAAAATAATCCGCAAAAAACAGACTCATCTGTATTATATATATAACTATATACAATTTATAAAAAGATTAGAATTTATGCTCGTAAAATGTATAGAACGATTGTTCATATACACTAGATATAAATTATGAACAATTCTTTTTTATAATGAAATTAAACGGTCTTGAATAATATTTGAAATTATATACTGTGTTTTCTATTATTGATTTTACAACTTGAAATAAATGAACAGTTTATGACAGTGTTTGATCATTTATTTGTATTCATAAAAAAATATAAAAGTTTTTATTGTATTATTGATATATTTTTAAATAGAAACACTATCAGTTTATTTACATGTGCTTAGTTTAATTATTTCTCTACTAACATAATTTATATTAATTACTCTGCAAAATTTAATATATATATATATATATATATATATATATATATATATATAATGTAACAATTTTCTTAAATACAAAGTGAAATACTTGTAATGCTCTAAACACCTTGACAAGTTTTTAAAGGAAAACATTCTATTAAGTGAACCAAGAGAACTCATCTTAAAACTTTAGTGAGTTTCACAAACACTTCCCGATTGATTTAACTTAAAGAAGGATGGTCAACAGTTCTTGATACTTTGAGTGTTATTAATGGAATTATGAGAAAATATCTTTACAGTACAATTTAAAACGATCAATACAAAGTTTTATATTAGAAACTATATACTATTAGTTTATAATTATTTGTTTCTATGTCTGCAAAATTTCAAATTAACAAATAATTAGAATTATGATATAAATGTATATTAAAATATGTATTGAAATATTTATAACATGAATAGAAAATGTGTATTGAATTTTTTTTTCTTTCAAACAAGTAAGAAATAATTATTTAAAAATTAATTAAATATAAATAATATTGAATTAAATTTTAAATATTGTAACTACGAATTAAATATACTCCTTTAAGAAAAAAAAAATTTAAGTACTTATAACTAATTATTATTCATAGCCATATGTCTGTATGTTAACTTTTAATTAAATATAAACGTTTGAAAGTCATCTCTCTCTCTCTCTCTCTCTCTCTCTCTATATATATATATATATATATATATATATATATATATATATATATATATACTCTTAGATACAAAAATTAAATTATTCAATATACCAGTATGTTTTCATTAGACAAAAAAATTGATAAATAATAAACTTATATTACACGAAAGATTAATTTGATTTTAATATCTTATATATTTAATATATATTCGACAGGAATATAAAAAGTAAATGAAATTATTTACATAATATATTGTAGCTTACGAAACATACTCAAATAAAATTAATTTGTTTTAGTTTTTTTTTAAAAAAAAGGGTATATTTAATCCTTTTTAATTCGATTTGGAAGATTTTTAAAATGAAACTATATTTTTTTATAGTTACAAGTACTATTCTAAAATATTCTAATATATATTTTTTAAATATAATAAAAAATAATTATTATTCTATAATCTTTTTATAATTATATTTATTATTCATTTCTATTTAATCCATATAATTTTAAAAAAAATCAAATGTAATAAAATTTGATTTAATTACATGATCCATTAGATATATAAATATTATTTATCACTGTCAATCATGTTATCTGTTGATTTTAAACTGTATTAAAACAGTTATATTAGATAGTTTTTTTTATTAATGTTTTAATTCTGTTAAAATATGTTAACCCTTGTATAAATATACTATTAAAAATTTTTGTATGATCAAATTATTTTCAGTTTAAAAATGTTCTTTCGAAATATATACGTAACATTTTTGGTATTAAATGAAAAAGAACTCACACTTGATATTATAAATATTATATATGTTATTTTTCTGTATAAATATTATATATCCAGGGTGGGGGTCAAATGAAGCTAAAAGATTTAGACAGACATTTATTTGTTTACTGTTCTTTATAATCCTTCAGTTTCATTTGGTCCAACCTGTATATATGAGTATGTGTGTGTGTGTGTATATATATATATATACAAATATTTAAAAATATTCATATTTTTTATATTGAAACATTTTTTTAACAAATCCTGTTATTATACAATATTAAAATTAGTTACTTGATGTTGTGATATTTAATGCGTAATTTAAAAAAATAAAAAATTATTTCGACATAAAATATAAAAATAATAATCAAAAAACTGTGCAAATCAACATACCGCTTTAAAAATTAAAAAAAAAAACATAACATAAAAGGCAATAAATAAATTTATCAAGCTGACTGGCAAGAATACAAAGTTGACGAGTTTAATTAATACAAAAATGTTTCCCATAATTTAGTTTGATGGATGCTTATTTCTAATTAGATAATATAATTTTTAAATGATATCACTGCTTTTTTATTTTCTCCATATTTATCAAAATTTTATATTTATAGTCATCTTTTTAATTAATTCAAAATATCATTTATTACTGTCAATGGCAATTAAAAACTTACATTATTTATTGATTGTTTTTAAAATATCTTCAAATTTAGATTAAAGTAATTAATTTGTTTACTAATTATAATAAGTATGTGTCTGTATATATATATATATATATATATATATATATATATATATATATATATATATATATATATATACATATATAGAATGGCCCAAACAAGACTAAAGGGTTGAAGCATTCATTTACTAACTTGCTAAAATTTACTATTCTTTATTAAACTACAGTATCATTAAAACCCCTCCCTCTCTCTTTCTCTCTCTCTTTATATATATATATATATATATATATATATATAATTAATCTGAAGATATTTGAAATTTACATCAATAAAACACAAATCTTTTTTGGGAGTGCACTTATGTTTTTATTTTTCCAGTAATAAAACGCCATAAGACATAGTCATCCAAATGTGACTCCTAGATTTGTATTTTATGAAAAAGAAATATGTATATAGGGTGGTGTATAGGGAAACATATGTATAGTTTTTTTTCTTTTTAATAAAACACAAACCTAGGCGTCACATTAAAATACTATACATTCGGATATAACAACTACAATAATTTCTAAAAAAATCCAGAAAGAATCTCAGCTATTAATATCAAATTTATTTGATATGTCAAAAGTATAATAGTTTATTCAAATCACTTTCAATATAATATTTCAAAAAATTAATAAAAATATTGATTAATTTTATGTTTATTTCAAACAGAAAAATATTTTTTTAGTTGATTTCATATATTCTTAATAAACTTTACAAATACATAAAAATTATAAAATTTATAGAGACTATAATAATTTAAGACACATTTTTATATTTTTCAAAATAAATTTTGTTTAAAATGAAAAATGTTTCATGTTAAAACAGTATTGTCATTATTTTAGTTGAAATAAAAATGTTCTCGCCGCTACGAATGATATATAAAACTAGTCTGTTTGAAAATCCGACATAAACTAAATATTATATAAAGATATTATAAATTTAATACTTTTACATCCATGCATATAAAATAAAGTTTAAATATTTTCGTAATGCATGATCGACGACTGCTCCTATCTCATTTATAAGCAATGGAGCATTTACTTCGCGCGTCATTGATTCAAAGCAGGGCAACATTTATCTTTAAAATAATTCAAATGCCCAGGTGATTCACCTCTAGTTGAATATCTTGGTTGCTGTCAAGTACATATAATTCTAAACTGAACTGACATGTTCGCTTGTCGGATATTTAATTAGAATTGGAATTCGTGAGACGTTTTATCAGTATCGTAATACAATTAAACATCAGTTAGATTTACAGTAAGACCTGTCAGATTTCGAACTTATAAGCATTGTACAGAAATAAAAAAAATCGTGTTTTTTTACTAAATTTAAACCCATATACATTTTATTTTTATAGATGAGTAGAAGTATATATTATACATACATGATTTATATAAATTTATATATATATATATATATATATATATAATGTGTCATCCAAATGTAACGCTTATATTTATATTTTATTAAAAAAAAACATGTATAGTTTCTTTTATTTCTTTTTAATAAAACACAAGTCTAGGCGTCACATTCGAATGACCCTATATAAGTTATTTTATTAAATAGTCATATAATAAAAATACTATATGGTCATAATAAAAAAGAAAATATTAAACGAACTGAGTTCATTTAAATTATAAACTGTTCTCATTAAGAACATAAAAATATGTTTCCGTCATTTAAATTACTATAATTATACATATATATATATATATATATATATATATATATATGTGTGTGTGTGTGTGTGTGTGTATGTGTGTGTACATATGCATGGACATAAAAAATTTATTATTATGCAAAAAGCGTATTCGTTAAAACAAATACCCCTTTAAAAATCCTGTAATAATTTCCTGGAAAATGACTAGTATTTGACGTGAACGGAAGGGTGCAATAACTACCTATTCCCCAAACAATATAACCAAAGGGTTGATATTGCACTTGTGAAGTACCCTTTAAAACGTTAAGGTATTTTCATTTAATAGCTACGCCATATATTTTTTTAGACAGATATTGGCAATAGTGCTTGTAAACGTTAATTTTGTCTGTCTACGATTCTGTTTAAACGTAAAATTACACAATTTGTTGTAAGATTCGAAATTAGAATTACGTTACAAATTGATTTTTTTCACCAATTTCCTGGTACAAAGTCACAAGAATATATTATCAAGAAAAATATTTCTTTTATTATACTAATGATTTTTTTCTCTCATTTATGTTTAATAATAGAACATGTATTAATAATTTAAAGGAATATTTTTAATTATTCTGTAAAAAATTTAAATATTTAATTTTATTCCAAATAAATAATTTTGCTATTACAATTGATCGAGTTCAATTAATTTTATTTAAACGTTATTCTCCTATTATCTAAATAATAATAATTATCTTTTTATATGAATCAACATTCTCAGATATTAAACTAATTTCATATTCATATTTAATTGAAATTCAAATTAAAAAATAAGCTAATAATTAAAACACCAAAAAATATAATTTGTTTATGAATATCAATATTATCAATTTAAAGTAAATAATTTCTATAATTATTAATGTATTTTTCGAAACACTTTAAGTATTCATAAAAAAATATTCATAATACCCGAAAAAGTTATAATTCAAATAATAATTTTAGTTGAATGTGAAATATGATTTTTTGTGCATTATATAAACATGTGTGTATGACGTATCAATTCGTATTTTTGTAGAGGATAGGTTTATTTACAAGAAAATTTCATTTAATATGAAATCAACATTAATTTTTAGTATACCAATTTAACTCATGCGTCATTTTCTGGTCGATTAAATGACGGTATCATAAAAATATTTTATATGATATTTCTGTTTCAAAATATGTATCACAATAAAATGTTTTATGTAAAGTATACGAAAATATTATGTTATATATATATATATATATATATATATATATATATATATATATATATATATATATATATATATAGTGTA
>CP092089.1:20747625-20815125 GCA_029203775.1 Neoneuromus ignobilis | reverse complement strand
GATAAATAGACAGATAGATATAGATATAAAATAAAAATTTGAAACAAGTTTATGAAATAAAAAATTAATTAAAAAATCAAGATCTTTATTTTATGAATTTGAAAATTAATGAATGTTAATAAATATAATAAGCATACGATTCGCATCATCTACTGTTTATGTATATTAATATTCAATCATTAATCATGTATTGTTAAGATGTCTTAAAGTAAGTATATTTTTTAATGAAAATACCATTAACAAATTTTGAAGTAACTAATTGACTCATACGATGTTACGCGTTTAAAATAAGTGCAATTTCGATATACATATAGTATATAATTTTGAATTTGTATTTTTTTTTTTAATTTAACAACGGATATTATATTATTAAAGCTATTTATTATTACTTTATAAATAAAATAATATTTATTCTGAGTTGACTTATTTCCACATTTATTAATCTACTGCATAAATATTGTAAAATATTTATGCAGTATAATTAAATAAATAGATTTTTTTACTTAGTTTAAAAAAATTATATTTATTTAATTTATTACATTAAATAGCTAAATGCCATCTACTAAAAAATATTTCAAAAATTGTCTTACGAAGTTAGTCAATAAATCTAAGAAAAAATAATTATATATTTAAATTAAAATTAGAAACATTTTTTCATATAATTCCTTTCAAATTAATAATTAGATTCATATTTAAAGATCACAATTTCACAATTAACAAGTATTAAAAGAAATAAATTACCAAAATTAACAACATTAAATAAACTAAAAATACTTCACATACCTCAAACACTAAAATTTAGTTAACTAAATTTTCTAAATAATAAATTATTATTTCTAAATATAAATAATAATAAAAAAAAACAGGAAGAAAAAAATTATCATTTAGAAATATATTTAATAACACGAATAATCTATGATGCAATATATGAATGATGTAATTATGAAGATATATTTTATTTTTTTCCGCTTTGTGAATTTATTCATTGTAATTCTAAAACATCAAAAGGTACAAAAGAATTTAAAATTTATAATGAATCATTATCGAAATTTATATGATATAGAGACAAACACTTCTTTATAAAACATAAATCACACAGTATGAGGAAAAAATATTTTTAAGATATTTTTTAGAATAAGGGATTTGTAAATAATAGTAAATATTTTATGAATAAAAAACACAAGTTTATAAAAGATATTGATTATGTTGAAATATTTTTACAATTATATATATATATATATATATATGGAGGGGTGTTGTATGGCCCCTTTTTGGACTTCTTTATTTTTATGAGTTCCCAGTAAACAATTATACATCAACGCTCTTCTTTTTTGCAATACCTGTGACTGACCCGTTTTCATTTTAATTTTTTTACTCTTTTTAAAACATTAATAGTTTTCTTTCGATTCCACTCATTATTTATGAATCTTAGTGTTATTCTTAATATGTATCTTTACATGTTTCTTTATGTTATCTAGAGTTATTAAATTATTCCGGTCTTAAAGATCCATATTTCACTACCATAAGGTAAGATTCATTAACCTAAAATGTCTTTCATCTAAAAAAGTGCAGTATTTCACTATTATAAATAATATATATATATATATATATATATATGAGTGTGTGTGTGTTTTAAAAACTATATGTTAGTGTAGAGCACTTATTCAATATTTTTGAATAATATCTTAAAGTTAAATTTACATATTAAAATAAAAATAAAATATATTTCCTTTATTGTAGTTCTTTCATTTATTATAATTTTATTTTTCCAATTTTTCTTTGTTATCAAAGTCAGTATCTATTAATTATTCTCTTTATTACATTATTTTGTATCTATGATTTTTTTTAAATTTGTTTCATTATAAAGATATTACAAATCTAATTTTGGTAATTTATTTAGAACAAAAATAAAATAAAGAATGAAGTAATAATGCTCAACCATATCTTAGATTAATGTGAGTTAAATCAAGTGATTGGGATTTTTTTTATCTTTCAGTGTTCTTTTTGTTAGACAGATTTAAATTTTTAACTTATCTCAATTTAATTAATTTTAACTTTTCGAAAAATCAAATAAAATTTTATATAGTTGAAGTAATATATCTGCTATGTGTATAGTATAAAATAAATAAAAAGTTCTTGTAGATAATTTGTTTAAAAATTATATATATATATATATATATATATATATATATATATATATGTATATATATACACACATATGTAACAGTTCAGTGAACAAGTAATAATTTTGTATAACAATTTAAAATAAATGTAAACTAACAACTATGTAGTTTTCCTGTTATAATCTCGGTGAGTATATATTTTAATCTTTGTGCCTACCATTCTATATACACTTCGAATGCAACGTTATTTACAATTCTCCAAATGCACATGATTATTTAACATTGTACATGTGTTTATCACATGAGAAAATAATTGGATTTGAAAATTTTATGTTCGCTAAAATATACTTATGTTTAATTTCAAATACAAAATTAATCGGATATAAATTATAATACGCATATATATATATATATATATATATATATATATATATATATATATATATTCATATACATACATTCATATATTTAGCCATATTATATAAATAAAGCTCAGAATCAAAATAATAATGATTTTTCTGATTACAGTTAGTTCATTTAGAGATATACAATATATATAAATTAATATAATGAGTTCTAGTAGATTTATTAAATTCTTCTCTTCTCCAATAAATATTAAATATAAAAATTTTTATATACAACTATTTAATATACAACTGGATTTCTATATCCAACAAATACAAAAAGGAATATTTTTTTGAGATATGAAAAGTAAAATTAAAATATAAAGCAAGTAAATTAAATTATTTGTATTCAAATAAAATATTTAAATAGTTAATATGGATTAGTATGAAAAAAAGAAACTGATTGAACCACTTACATGTCTTTTAAAATAATTTAATAGACAATCATCAAATGATTTCTTACAAAAATTCAGTAGTTGTATTTTAGTTACAATAAGAATTATTAACAATAATAAGTTGGTTATTGATAAAAGTTTTTAGTATAAAAATAAAAGAAAAAAATATAAAAATGTCATAGGTAAATACATTTTAATATAGGTGTAAAAACGTCAAAAAGTTTGAAAATATCTATAATATTAGTAGAATATATTTCTTTTATTTTCATCTTCAAGTTATAATTTGGAATCAAAATGAATTATTCAAATAAATTTAATTAATAAATACTCGCATATTAAATAGCAAATATATTATTTATAAAAATGAGTAATGTAATGTTTGTATATAGTCAAGTTGAATATATATCTAATCTCAAATATTCCCTTTCAAATATATATATATATATATATATATATATATATATATATATATATATATATATATTTGAAAGGGAATATTTGAGATTAGATATATATTATATATATTAGATATATATTATATATTAGGTATATATATATATATATATATATATATATATATATCTTTTCTCAAATATATCACATTTTTATTGATTCAATTCAAATTATATAAGTATAAAATTAACTTAAGACACTTGTACAGTTAATGAATTATATTCACAGTAAGTAAAATTAATTTTAGAGATTTATTATTTCATACTTCAAAATGTTATTGTAATATTTCATATGAAGCATATGAAATACTAATTTGAGTTCAAGATTGAAATTTTAATTTAAATTATATTTATACACACATAGCACTCGCATACACATATATGTATAAATATATATATATATATATATATATATATATATATATATATATATATATATATTAATCATCATTAGCCTTTCTCAATCCACTACTGAATGAAAGCCTCTCCCAAAACCTTCCACTTCGGCTAATCCAATAACTTCCTCTTCTAGACAATTCCGCCGAGTTTTCTTATCTCTCTGTTCCAATTATCAATGGGGTCACTTTCTAGGCATTTTTATATATCTAGGTTCCCAATCAATAATTACCCTTATCCATCGATGGTCCCCTTTTCTAGCTATATGATCAGCTCATTTTCATTTCAAAATTTTCATTTTTACAATAACATCCGTATTTTTTTTTCTTTCTGATCCATTCATTTATCGTTTTATCTTTCTGAGCTAATACTTCTAAGGTAATTTTTCCATACTTTTTTGTATTGTCTAGAGCTAATGAATTATTCTGGTATTCAAGATTCATGTTTCACTATCATAGGTAAGAATAGGTGGGATGCATTGATCAAAAACTATTTTTTAAAAACATGGAGGAATATTTTGTGAACTGACATATATATATATATATATATATATATATATATATATATATATATATATTATGTATATATATATATATATGTATGTATGTATGTATGTATGTATGTATGTATGTATGTATGTATGTATGTATGTATGTATGTGTGTGTGTGTGTGTGTGTGTGTGTGTGTGTGAGAGAGAGAGAAATCTAAAGTAAAAACTTTTGACAATCCAGCGAAATAATGTTATAGAATAATGTTAGGGATTTCTAAACGAATACGAAAAAGACAGTATTAACTGATGTAATGGTACAAATAAAATCGATTAAATGGACATAAGTAGGGTACGTAACAAGAAAAGAAAACAATATATGGACAAAAATATTTATGTAATAGAGATCAAGGAAGAGATCCTATCAATGATGGAGAAATGAAATTATGAAGTATGCAGGGTCCTTTTTTTGGATATTTTTATAATTTTAGAGTCCTATTTTGTAACCTCTTTTTCCATTGATGATATTGTTTTTTTGTTATAAAACCCGTCAATTTTTATTATATATATATATATATATGTAGGTATGTATGTATATGTGTATGGATGTATACATAAGTATAAAAATTGCAGAAAGAAACTGATTAAATATATAAATAGATAGAGAGACAGATAAATAGATCATAATTACGTCAAACATGTGACAACAATAAAATATGATATATAATTTTAAGTATCTAGAATCGTTACACCGTACTATAAATATAATATAATGATCATCCTGAATAGACGAGACATAAGCCACCGTACACGTATGCAACAATTTGGATTATACAAAGGATTATTTTGTCGTATCTCCAGTGGCGTGACTTAACCTACCCCATAGTAGGACATTAGATTGCGACCGTTACTATTAGTAACGTTGTGACTGTGATTGTATTTAACCTAAATATAATACCGTTGACCTAATTTATAAATATGATGAAACTCGAATTAATGTTAATAATATGTATATAACACAATATAATTTATATTATTTAATATAATGAGAAACAATAATTACTATATTTTTTCAAAAAAATTATATTCAAAATATGTAACAATTTGGCCTTTTTAAATTATTAAAGATACTTCAATAAGAAATATATAAATAAATAATTGAAATATTACAAAGAACATTTGAAATAAATTCTTTAAAAGACATTTTCATTATCGAAAAACTTCAAATATATTTTACAAATTCTTAAATTAAAAATACATGAAAAGTAATTTTATTATTAAAGAAAACGCTTGTCATATCATTATTGTATTTTATATTATATATTATACATATATATATATATATATATATATATATATATATATATATATATATATCATAATTACTTACTTATATTTTCTATCATTTAAATAAAATTGTTCAATTGAATAATTTGTTTCAAAAAGCAAATAGAAATTATATATACACATACTCACGGAGACATACAACACACACACACACTTACATACATATGTATATATATATATATATATATATATATATATATATATATATATATATATATATATATATATATAATACAATGAAAGTAAAGCCCAAACAGATGCCAAAAAATGTAATATTTATTTGGTAATATTTACTGAAAAGAATATTTTAGTACAGGGTAATTTAAAATAAAAAAAACCTTTAATTACTAATATAGTTTTGATTTTTATTATTTTTATTTTTCATATTAATTTCAGTAAAAAAATAAAATTTAGTGTAATTTATACAATATCTTGATCATTCTTTTCTATAAAAAATATTTTGATTAAATTGAAAATAAATCTTATTTATTTTCTTTTTTGACTGAAATTATAGAGAATACAATGTTAGAATTCACAATAAAAGTCTTTAAAACGTAGTACATATTATATATATATATATATATATATATATATATATATATATATATATATATATATATATATATATAATCCAGTAAGGTTTTTAGATTATAAGATGTGTCAGATCACATGAAGTTGGGATTACCGAGACTTTGTGTATGCTATAAATAACGGAAAATTCTACCCAAGTTACCCATTAAAGTATAACGTTTATTGTAAACACGAAGATGATCGATTTCATTGTAGGTTACTGATAAAGTTTATTATTAGAAATATTAAATGAAATGACATTGTTATTAAAAAAATAAGTAACCAGTAATTCGTAAAACCTTTGATTAAATATATAGCAAGGACATTTTTCATTTTTCTGTCACAAAAATTAAATTATATTTTTTATTATTAAAAAATGATTGAAGTACTTTATATACATTTGATTGAAATGAAAATAATTTTAAATATATAACTGTTAAAAAATATTATACCAATTTATTGAATTGTTTTTAAATATGATTGAAAAATTAATATTTTGTATGTTTTTTTAATAACTCGCATTATATAAGATTAATTTCAAAAAATTAATGATTTTCTAAGAAAAAAAATTATTTCCGTTATATACTCTTACCTACACACACACACATACACACACTCATATATATATATATATATATATATATATATATATATATATATATGTATATATATATAATTAATTAATCATTATAACATATTTAGTTTTATTTTATAAACTAAATTACAATATAATGAATTTTATATGATATTAAATATATGAATAATAAACTATATGATATTTTTAACTAATAAATTTTGAAATAGTGTTGATTGAAGTTAGTTATAATTAAAATATTAAATAAACATATCAACTATATTTATTTATTATATAAATTAAAATAACTAATTTTAATGTTTATTATATTATTACTAAATTATTGAAATGCAAATTAATAAATATAAAATAAATAAATAGTATAAATGTAAAAGAAAATATGTGACATGTTTGACATTTCATATCGTATTAGACTAATAATAAATTAATTTCATTATTTTCGCTCAAATTTATGAATAAATTAAATTCGATTTATTTTAAATTATTATATATATATATATATATTCTGATATTTTCTGTTATAATACATTCATCGTATATTTAAGCTCATTTTTAAAATTTCGGTTTTCATTTTTACTTATTGTTTGTTTGAATATATTTTTTCCTTATTCTATCTTTTTTTATAATAATATATTAAATATATACCAGAAAACAAATATAGGACCATCCAAATGTGATGCATAGATTTGTGTTTTATTAAAAAAAATATATGTATAAGGTAGTGTATCGGAAAACATATTTATAGTTTCTTTTTAATAGAACACAAATCTAGGCGTTACATTTGGATGACTCTACATATTTAACGAAAACACATCTATGTATATATATACGTATATATATATATGTATGTATGTATGTATGTGTATAGGGTGGCTCAAATGAAACTGAAAGATAATAAAAATAGTGAATAACAATAAGCAAAAAATATTGTATATATCTAAACTCTCAAGTCTCATTTGGGCCACCTATATATGTACAAACATATATATATATATATATATATATATATATATATATATATATATATATATATAATATTTGTAAACTCAATTAATAAAATAATAACTTTTATCTAATAGTACAAAAAAGTATCAATTTTTCCACTGATTTATCTTTTTAAGTAAACGTACATTTTAAAATTTCTTTCAATTTTGGATATATATATATATATATATATATATATATATATATATATATATATATATATATATATATATATATATATATATATATATATATATATGTGTGTGTGTGTGTGTGTGTTTGTGAGTATGTGTGCATATTAAGAAAATAAAAAATAATTATAATAGAGGGTGGAGATATATATCTTATGTATAAAATAAAAGTAAAACAGTATTACGAACGTACAATCATAGAACAATGATATTTAAGAGGCGATATTCTGTTTCGTACAACTTTATATAATATAAAACGAAAACTAACGCATCCACATCGTAAATGAATGTTTACTACAGCGATAAAGGAAGGTGTTGAGTGTCGTTATAGAATAATGACCTCACACCTTCTTGTCTTAGACCACATAATGTATCAAACAAAAAAATTACTTCTGTCATAAAAGAGATACGTAAATGTCAATATACATTTTAGTGGTCGTTTGAGATTCTTTAATAATGAATTTTATACATACATATGTATATATCTACACGCACACACACACACACACACACACACACACACACACACACATATATATATATATATATATATATATATATATATATGTCCCTCACTTTAGAAAGTTGAGCATGAAGTTGACAACCTTTTCTTGTAAAAAAACTACTGTCGAAAAACTCTGACAAGGAAAAGGCTCTATTCAGCTGGAATTGTCAAAGAGGCCTGGAACTGGAATAGTCTGGTGAGTAAATGATGATGATTATATATATATATATATATATATATATATATATATATATATATACAATGTATTTATATTATATTTTCAAATAAAAAACAAGAATTTAAAAATATATATATTTAATATAAATTATTTGTTAATCTTATATAATATTTTATCAGTATTACAATAACAAATTTTTAATGCATTCAAATTAGTAGTTTTTTATTTTAAAAATTCTAGATCAAGTAGATGAAAAATAGAATACTTCAAAATCTTTTTTATTAACCATAGTATTTTAACATATTATTATGAAAACTACGTAAATTTGAAATAATATTTAAAACAGTACTCGAAAAATTTTTATAACTCTATAAATACAATATTTGATATGTAACTATTTTTTAATTTCTCTAATTTATTCAAATTTAACGTGTAAAAAATATGTTTCATTGTCATTATTATAGAATATCAACTCATTTCACAATATTTTATGAAAAATACATTTCTATTAAAAAATTTTTAATTTTTTAATACTATTTATCATTTTTATATGCCAAGTTCTTTCTGTCCATTAATTAAATTAATTTTGAATAATCAAAGAGAAGTAATTAATGGTGAAACAAAAACATTGTCATTGATTATAAATAAAATAATTTACTATTTGAAAAAAAGGATTGAACATAAGAACTCTAGTCGTAAATAAAGATCAAGTTTAGAGTGTACTTTCAATAGTTCACAGACAGATTTATTTGTCTAGAGAAATTAAGAAGTCTTTTCAAAAGTACAATAAAATAAGTGATTAAAAATCGATTTATTTTATTGCATCACACAATGTAAATAAGTGAATTTTAATTGATTTCTTTTATTCAAAAAATGTTTTACAATATTCATAGCTAAAACTATTCTTAACAATATAATAAAATAAGTTATAATAAAAATTAATTTACTTATTTTTTTGATTTAAAAAAATGAAAACAAAGTGATGTATCCTAAAAATAATTAATTAAAATTAAAACAAGCACAACACATATATTTATCTTTTATATATATATATATATATATATATATATATATATATATATTTATATATATATATATATATATATATATATATATATATATATATATATATATATATATAATGTGTGTACTGTGTATATAAACATATATGTATCTGTATATGTATGTACTCAGTTGCAAAACAATATTGAAAACTGTATGAATGATGTATGGAGTCAAATGTGCATAAAACATTAACCAATAGAACGAAGTCTAAGACAAGCATTGTACGCTAACATGTTTAATGCTTTCTTGGTATTCCATTGTGTACATCATTCATGCCATTAGATATAGAGTTTATACATTATCGTCTTTTCAAATCTATTATTTTATTTTTACTTATTTCACTGTTCTACTTTTTGGTATATACTTACTATAAAAATCAGTCTAGATTCTTGCATAGAAAAAATAAAAAATATTATCAATCATATATATATATATAGTTTTTTCTGTTTAACATAAAAATTTTAAAATTTATTTTGTTAAAAAAAATTCTTGAATAAAAAATATAACAATATAAATTGGAATTGAATTTTATTCATAAAATACTTATATTGAATTATCTAAAAACTCTTTGAAATAAAAATTGATTTTGTAATTGAAATAAACATTTTATTAATCAAAATAAGTACCATTAGCTTGTATACACTTTTTCCAACGCGTTTTTAACAAAAAAAAGCTCTTTCGAAGCCGCGGTCTTTAGAAGATATAAAGTCTGTAAAGGTATTTTCAACCTCATTCAAATTATCAAAGGTCTTATTTCGTATGTAGTGTTCCAAACTGCGAAATAAGTGATAATCTGTTGGTGAAAGATCAGGCGAGTATGGAGGATGTGGCAGGATCTCGTTGCAAGTCATTTTTCTTTTGTAAGGTTATTTGTACTACATGCGGTCTTGCATTGTCGTGAAGAAGGATGGTTTCATGTCTTTTGGTTAATTCAGAGTCCATTTTGACAAATTTTCAATGCATTTCTTCAATTTCAAAACAATATGATTGAGCAGTTATTGTTTGTCCAGGCCTTAGGAATGAATAATGAACGATACCCCTTGCATTCCACCATACTGTCACCATAATCTTTTGGCCATGTAGAAATAGCATCGGTGTGTGTCCTGGATGTTCACCACGATTAACCCACTGTTCCGATCGCTTTCTGTTGTCGTAGCTGATACATTTTTCATCGCAGGTTACAATTCTTCTCAAAAAGAGTGTCCTATTGTTCCTCAAATAAAGCGAACTGCAAATTTGAAATCTTCGCTGCATTTGCTGATCATTCAAATTATGTGAAACCCATTTGTCGACCTTTTTAACCTTTCTCAAGTTCTTGAGATGGTTACCGATGGTTTTGCAATACATCCCAAGTTCGTCTGCGAGGGAAGACAATGTTCGAGAGGGATCAGCTTTCACCAGCGCTCGAAGAACATCATCATCAACAAGGAAAGGTAGTTTTCCGCTTTAAATCTTTTTCTCTACAATGAAATTTTTCTAACCATCTCTACATGGTTCGTTCATTAATGGTACCATCGCCAAACATAGTGTTGATATTGCGAGCGGCATATGCCAGGCTATTACTCAAAGTGAATTCGTACAAAAAAATATCCTTAATTTCTTGGTCGACACCATAATACAAAATTTCTACAAAAATTATAGTTATCTAAAAATTAAAAAAAATAATGATAACTTACAGAGAACTGTATGAACTTTAAATGAGCACAAAAAAACTTATAACTTTTAAATATATAACTAATCACTTGAATGATCAACTAGTGACTGACGAAAAATCCGACATTTTATATTACATGACCTAATGTATATATATATATATATATATATATATATATATATATATATATATATATAATATATATATATATATATATATATATATATATATATATATATATATATATATATATATATATATATATATATATATATACATGTATATGTGAGAGAGTATTTAAAATATTCAAAAGATAGATTTTTATTAATAAAATGTTTCATAAACCAAATGGCATTACATGTTAACAAGTATTTTAAATGTATTCCAATATTTTCCCTTAATTGTATAAACGTGTTCGCGGATGAAAATTCAATTGTAATTTTTGATAAAGCCGTGCCTGCACACAATACACGAATTTGATAATATCGTTACACTAAGTCGATTTAACTACAATGTAATGTTGAAATTCATACATGTGCGGAATAATAATGTTAAAATCAAATTCATTTCGCTTGTATAACATTTTCAATCACGAAGATAATTTGAACGCCTCAGTGTGTTTAAGCGTGAGACGAAGATGAAGTACGCTTGCAGACAGGTGTGCTACAATCCTGAAGATCGTTCGTACGCTCTTCCCGGCTTAGATAACTAGATATAGCTAATGTGATCACTTCAAAGAACACGATTCCTCCATCAGACGTCATAGAAAGTATACGTTGGCGTACTTATCACCTAATCCTTGGTACTGTGCATCTCAAACAGTGTTATATATTCATGTGATTATATCATATAACACAGTTTGAATTGCATATTCGAAATAGATATGTGTGAAGTCATATTGTGACGGATAAAGGAATAAATTATTAACAAAAATAGATAATTAATTTTGCATCTCTCTATTTCCTCAAGTTTGCTTTGTTGTCATTTATAAATATTCAAATATACATTTTTTAGTACAGACGAAAGGTATATATATATATATATATATATATATATATATATATATATATATATATATATATACATAATATTTTCATTTTAACAAGACAAAATATGCACAAGAAACTAAAGGTGAAATTCAGTACATATTTCAATTTTATGTATCAGAATTTTATAAATTTTAGAACTCAATCTCAAATTATATTTATTTTTGAATGTATATTTTTTTCTTATACCTTTTATATTTAAATAATTAATATTTTTTTTCAATAAATTATTTAAAATATATCTTGATTTTTATGTAAATAAATTATTTGCCATAACACTTTAAAAAGTTTTTAAAGTATTCAATAATCACTTATAGTTCATTTTTATAAAATCTTGTGTTGAAAAAAATGATTTATTTCTATAAAATTTAATTACCTACATAGTTTGTTCTTACTTTCTAGTCTTGAAATTGAATATAAAAGCATATTAAACATGATTAATGAAACATATTACTTTTTTTTATTAAAATATCAATTACAATTAGAATATATTTTTTAATTAATTTATATTCATTATTTATAAGAAAATACTCAACGATAAATAATATTTCTTGAAAGAACAATGAAAATCTCATTACACTCATTTAACTTTCTCAATTAACAATCTCTTGTTTAAACTTACTTGTTAATGTTGATGGGTATGAATTTAAAATTTAAATAAAAATTAAAAACTTGACTTATATTAATATATATATATATATATATATATATATATACATATATATATATATATGCACACACACACACACGCACACACACCCGTCCCTCAATTTACACAGAGTATCCGTTCCACGTGGATTTGTTTTACGCGGATAAAAATCGCGTAAATTGAGTCTGTCAGTACAATAGAAAAAATATTGGAAATAAAAGCTAGTAAAGTTGTAGAAACATATTTATTTCACAAAAAAATAATGACGTTTTAGAAAAAAGTAGATAAATTTTATTCGATGTCACTATCGCTACTGTAATTCAAAACAATCAACCATTTATATATTTATATCGTGCTTTTATAAGTTCAAGTAAGAATTTTCATCACTCTAATATATAATATATAATAAATTCCATGAAAAATTATATAAAATGAAATCTATCTGACCGCGTATAAAAAGTGCCGTGTAAATCAATACCGCGTAAAAAAAGTCCCGCGTAAATTAAGGGACGGGTTTATATATAATTATATATATATATTGATATATATATATATATATATATATATATATATATATACATAATATTATGAAAAATCATACGACTTAGTCAATATATCAACGATATTAAATGCATTGAAAAATCGAAGAATTAAAAGGACACATGTTGATCTCTTAGGAAATACATTATTTATAAAAATACTATTACATGGAAAAACATGGATGTTTAAAATTATGAAAAGGGTAAAATATGGCAATACAATATCACCAAAATAATTGACATCTGTTTTAAAAGAAATATTTAAGAGATTAAATTGGGAATCTGATGAAATAAAAATGAAGAGACGTTCAGTCACTTAAAATTTGCTGATTATATTATTATTTTCTCTACAAACTCAAGAGTAATCGAAAAAGCAATAGAAGAATTAGATGATGAAAGTCAAAATATGGGTCATGTAATAAACCTTGAAAAAAAGATAATATTCAATGAATTTTTTAATCCAAAATGAATCGAACTAAAAAGAGGAGAAATAGAAAAAGTTGAAAACTATGTATATTGAAACATCTCATTAACACTAAACGAACATTTATGGATGAGTAAACAAGAAAATATAAATATGACATGGTGACAGTTTAGAAGAAATTGGCATATTATGAAATCATATATTACTCCATGTTCAAAAAGGAAGTTTTCGATCAATGCTTTCTACCTGTTTTCACTTATGTCAGTGAAACATGAATCTTGAATGCTAGAATAATTCAGCGGCTTCAGACAAGAAAGAAGCGTAGGAAAGTATATGTTGGGAATATCATAGATAAAAATATAAATGAACGGATTAAAGACAAACAAAAGTTATTGATATTATGACAAAAGTGAAAAGTTTGAAATAGAAATAGACCAGTCATATAATAAGAAGAGGGGACCACTGATACACAAGAAAAGTTATTGATTGGGAACCTAGATATATAAGAAGGAATTATAAATAGATAAATGGGACAAGGAAATACGTAAAATACGTAAAATTCGTCAGAATGGATTGGAAAAGAAAGGCAATGAACCTGTCAAAATGGAAAATTTTGAGAGGCCTTTATTCAATAATGGATTGAATGGAACTGATGATGATATATATATATTTTTTGTACGTGAACAAAAAAAATATATACACATTTTAACAGTTGATAACTCACTTAATTTTCATTCCTTTCAAGTTTAACCCATCTGAAATAATGCATGGAGCTAGACTAAATTTTTAACAAGTGTGTAACATTTAATTTGGACATTTGTATATATATATATATATATATATATATATATATATATATGTGTGTGTGTGTGTGTGTGTGTGTGTGCGTGTATACATACATGTACAAAAATAATAAAGATTACATTTTTCTTAAACTGTATTCAACAACACAATGATTTCACCAGCTAATATAATTTAATTTCAAAACTTATCTTAATAATTTAATATTAATATCTTTTCGATTTAATCAAAAAGCATATTTTAATAAAATATTTTTTTTATATATCTGAATTTAATATTTACAAGGCACATATATCCTATATATAGAAATATATTTCAATTTATTCAAAATATTTTATATGATATTCATTTTCCTTTGGACTTGAAAATTCAATTTATTTTTTTAGCTAGAAATTTATAATAATTTTCTTTTCTTATATTCTCCAGTCAAAAAGAAATTATTTGTTTAACATCTAAACATTTTAACATCATGCATAACATTTATAACATGAGTAATTGAGATAAATCTGTCAAAACAAATTTAAAGCACTCAGTGTTATAATTAGATATCAATACGAATTCAAAATAAGAGTTATATGATTAAGATATAATTTTAGTGTCATATCCAATTAGTATGTAAAACATATATAAACACAAGTATATCTATGTATATTATATATATATATATATATATATATATATATATATATATATATATATATTCTGAAAAATATGTAATGATTAACGTTATCATTTTATTATATCTTATTTTTATAATTACAAAATTACTTTTTTTATATATCATAATAAATCTTACAGTTGATCTAATTCAATTCGAAATCAACGTTCGACTGTAGATAAGAAAATAAAATTTGCATAATTAAAACGTAAAGTTGTAAGGTAACATATGCTGATAAAAATTCTAAACATAAGATGAGATAGAGCTGGATTAATGTAAGAAGAGAGAATACAAAGTTAATTAATATTCTTAGATAAACTAAGCATTTTTTTAGATTTTATAGCTGAAATAACAAGCTGTTTTCATGAATACATTTGAATACATTGCATTTGTTTTGAGTTTAACATTCGATGTGCGGTCTTTATACAATATACAATTCAGAATGGTCTTATAAGATTAAATCAATGTATTTTTATATTAAAATAAGCCACATTCCTTTCTACATATACATACATATATATATATATATATATATATATATATATATATATATATATATATAAACAAATCAAAGTTAATATCATATTATTATGCAAATATTATTGAATATGAAGAGAATTTAAATAACATGTAATTTTGCAGACATAAATTTAATTTAAATTTGATTTTTATTTACAAATTAAAATCAATTTTGAAAATACGTTGATTTCTAAAATCAGAATTATTTAAGAAATATAGAGTTTTCTAATAATGTCAAAACTTTAACAGCTGGTGGTAGCCATGTTTGAATTTTTTTTAAGCTCATTTTGACATTTTAACTCAGTATAGTTTCGCAAATCATGGAACTTTTAACACTGCAACAATGCTTAGAAATTGTAAAAACTTATAAAAATCAATGTTCGGTTCGTAAAACTTATCGTGCACTTCATGAAACTTACAGTCAACACTAAATAAAGAAAATTGCAGCATTTGGAGTGAAAGTAAGTTACAAGTCATTGAACAAAGATCGCTGCATCCACAAAAAGTAATTGTTTGGTGTGCGTTACATGCTGGTGGTGTCATCGGACCATATTTTTTTCAAAATGAAGCTGGAAATCACGTTAAAGTAAATGGATTACGTTACCAAACCATGATTAATGATTTTTTTTCCAAAAATTATTAAAAATGGTTTGCACAATATGTGTTTTCAACAGGACGGTGCTACGTATCATACATCTACAGAAACAATAGACTTATTTAAATTAAAGTTTAATAAGACCATTATTTCACGAAATGGATCCATTAATTGGCCACTAAGGTCATATGATCTAACTCCATTGAATTATTTTCTATGGAGTTATGTGAAATCATTGGTTTATACTGATAAATCACAAACAAGAGAAGCATTAAAAATAAGCGTTAAACGTGTAATTCGTGAAACTGGACTACAATTATTTGAAAGAGTGACTAAAAATTGGATTAAACGAATGCATTATGTCAAGCGAAGTAGTGGTGGTTATATGAGTGAAATTGTGTTCCATCATTAATGCCATAGAATATACTTAAACATGAAAAAAAATTAATTAATTATATACTTTTTGTTTTATTTCTATTAAAATTTCTGAAGAGCTTAGTGGAAAATCCTATATTAGTAAAATACTAGTAAACAAATCGAAATATTTAAGTTTTGAAATTGAATAATTATTATTAAATAATATTTTTGTATTATATAAACAAATTTTATATAAAATAACAAATAATAATTTTAAATATTTAGATAGATAATTTATTTATAATTTTTTTAAAATAAGTATTTTTGCTTCTTTTAGTTCCACTACTAATAATTACGAATATTCATTATGTAATAATTTTATAAATTAAAAACAATTTGTTTAAAACCCCATTTTATATTGTTAATAAGAATCTTTCATTAAAAAAATTAGTTTTCCATAAAAATTTTAATTAAGTTACGATTTTTATAATATGAAATTTGAAGCGCTTTAATTTTAAATATTACTTTTTTGAAAAAATGTATTAGATGATATCAGTTTATGTAACTCGTCTTGAAATACATAAATCTGTTTCTATTTTTATTTACCCTACTGTTAAATCTTAACTAGTAATTATTATCTGCTTCCAATTTTGAATGAAGAGTAAACACAGGTGATAAAATCGCTTTACAGAAATGATGAAATTTCTGTAAGGCAATTTCTATATTTTAACTATAATATTAATATAATAATATATAAAAATATGATAAAATATAATTCTTGGATAATAAATATTTCTATATTATATTTTTCTAATTAATTGCTAATAAACAACTTTATAAGAATACAGAGTAAATACAAGAATTTGAAAATTAAAAAAAAACTATTAGGAATTTTGATAAGTAATAAAGCAACTACTAAGCTATTTATAGAAACGTACCATATCTGACTTCCACGTATTTCATTTCAGCGTCTTGTGTTGTGCGCATATGACATTCAACTTTTGTTTAAGTAGTTAATTTCCAAATCTTGTTGCAATAAAATGACAGTACATCAACTATCAGAGGAACACATACACCATAATATGCTGTTTAATTTTCACTGTGGGTTAATGCAACAGTTACAACTAAAAAACATTTTTGATATCTGCAGTGATGTGTTGGAAATTCGTAAATGTCAACGTTGGTTTAAAAAATTTGTGGAAAGTGGCGTTGACTTTTTTGATGCACTTCAAAGTGGAAGATTAATCAAATTTGATAATGAAACCTTAAAATCTCTTGTTAAATCCGATTCAAAGTTAACTATCAAAAAATTTTCACAACAACTTAAATCTACATGATCAATAATTCACAGACATCTGGAATGAATAGATTCCACACAAACTGTTTTCGACCAGTAAAGAATAATGAATAACAATTTGTAACTCGTTATTAACGTGGCATAACAGGGAACCATTTCTTAAAAAGATTGTAACTAGAGATGAAAAATGAGTTCTAAACACCAGTTTAAAGAGAATTAGGCAATAGCTTATACTAAATAAAGCTTTAGTTCAAATATCAAAGTCAGGTTTGATCTAAAAAAATATCTTATATGTATTTACTATGATTTTCATGAATCGATTCACTTTGAATTGCTGAAACCTGGAGATATGATAACGGATAAAGCCTATTATCAGTAGTTAGAAAGATTATGACAGAAGTTTTCAGAAAAACGACCTACGTTGATTAACAGGAAAATTTTTATCTTGCAGTAAGATAACGCAAAATCACATGCAGTAAAGATCACGTAAAACAAAATCAAAGATCTGAAGTGGGAAATATAACCGTCTTTCCTACTCATCGGACATAATTTCATTTGATTATCTTTTCTTCGAGGTACTGAAGCATTCACTTGCTGGAAACAATCCTCAAATGTTGATGAAATTAAAAATCATCTTGAATAATTTTTCTCTTCAAAAGAAGTCAAATTTCTTTCAACGAAGCATTGGCTATTTAAAGATAAAATGTCATAAATAATAATGACGAATATATCATTGATCAAAATATAAAATCATTTTGTACAAACTTGTTTGTTTTTCATTTCAAAAACATCATTATTTATGGGAATGACCTAATATTTGTTATTTAAAAATAAAAAAGTAGGAATGAGACTATATCGAAAATAAGTAATATTTTATAACTAGGAATTTTTAGAAAAAAAAACAGAAATAGTAATAAATGTAAAATAAAAGTGATTATATATTTTGAATTATTAAATGAATTATACATTGAAATTTAAATTAATCACCTGAAAAAATTACAAGTGTTATTATTCAAAATAGTCATTACTTAAAATAAAAGTCGAAAGTACTCGTATAATAAAAACGAATTTTATTGATAATAAAACTTTATTATATAACTAATAAATTAATGAATTAATTTATTGAATACGATTTTAATATTAAATCTGAAATTACAATGACAAAATATCAAACATCGATTTATTTTTATTATAAAATGTACAAGAGTATATTATTTAAGAGAATGTGTAATAAATTTAGTAATTTTCAGTTTGATTATAGTATTTTAATTTTTGATACATACATACACACACACACACACACACACATATATATATATATATATATATATATATATATATATATATATATAAGTACATACAAATATGTATTTACATATAAAGTCTGTTATTTAAATTTAATTGTTGTAATATGAACTTTAAATAAATAAAACTCTGACAGACAGTGCTATAATACAAAATAGAAAGTGACATTTGAAATGAGTATATTCTTTTTGAATTTATATTAAAAACTTGATTAAAATTCCAACTAGTTTGAAACATAATACCGAATCTAGTCGTTAAGTCAGCCGAACACACATTGATAGTTATAAGTTTATTTAAATATATTTTTAATATATGAGAAGAAAAAAAAACACATCAAACGTAGCGTCTTAACATACGTTGATAGAATGTAATTACTGTATAAATCACACGGTTAACGTCTTTTTCGATAACGTCTTACTTTCAAATAACTATAAATAAAGCTTGGCGTCAGTTCAGACATATGGGTAATTACCAGGCAGACATGTGCATGGACACAATCAAGACATAGTGCCTGCCGTTGGGACGTAAGAGAGTCGACTGCGCACTAATTGCTTTTGGAATATCTATTTAATTGGAGCAACCTAAGAGGTTTCAATCTCTGTACGATTAAGGAGAAAATTAGATACTAATGAAGATGCACGTATTATGAGATGGTAGTAGGATATGGTAAATGTTTAATGTTCAACCATAAGAAAGGTTCAATTTGAATAGTGTTGTGTTTTCGGGTTCATTTACGCATTTCCGAACGATTGAATTATGTGAAATGATACAATATTTCATCTTAATTAAAATATCAATTATAGTTCATAGAATTGTAGATAATATCTATAGTCAGTGAAACAGTTGGAAGTATACTTAATTGATTTATACTGATTGTGAGAAATAGGTTTCATTATTTATGTCATTTTACACACACATACGCATGCATACAAATACACGCACACACACGTGTATATATATTAGGTCTACCGGAAAGTTCTGTCCGATAATGTCATCTCAAGTTTCAAAGATGAGTCATTCTACAGAAATGGAATTCACAAATTACCATCATGCTAGGAAGAGGTCATTAGTAACGAAGAAAAAAATATATTGTTCAGTAAATATTAATAAATATATTGAAAATGTATTATTTTTTTAATTCAAAAACGGAAAGAACTTTCCGATAAACCTAATATATATATAATTTATATTCTATTATATCAACATATTTAATACAATTTATTACTGAAATTTTAACTCGAATTTTACTTTTTATCTATGTAGCATTTCTGCATTAGTAAATTCCATTAAACTATTCACTCATATGTTTCTTTTGTTTAGGTGTTTTTTTAAATATGTTAGAACTTTAAATTGAATCCCTATCAAAAGTTCTATCTAACCTAAAAACATACATACATGTATGTGTATGTATATATAAAGGTATAATAAAGGTGTTTTTAGGTTAGATAGAACTTTCTAAATAGATTCAATTTAAAGTTTTTTCATGCTTTAAAAAACGCCTAGATATTTAATTATATAAATCCCTTTTTTAACTTTTCAAATATTTATATTTCAATTACATTATAATTATTTATTATAGAAATGTAGAAAATTACTTCTAAAATGTATTTAATCTAAATATTTATAATATTTGTAATTATTTAAAATTAATACGTTTTATGTAATTAAATATATAATTATATAGAATGAAATATGTATTATACAAGTAATAACGGATTTTATAACAGTATTATAATCAAACTTTAATTTAAATTAATAATCTCTTTACCGTTAATAACATTATTGATATAATATACTAAATAATTTATATTAATAAATGATTATCTTAAATGAAGAAATTGTTATTAAATTCTTTGCACAGGTTATTTGAATAATAAAATTGGAATAAAAATAATGTATGATTTTTGAATAACATTTTCAATTTATTATTATATAAAATAAAATATGTGTCTAGTATTAAAAAATATTCACTTCAAAATAATGAAAGATTTTAATGAGATATTTTTTTAAAACAAAATAGTTAAAAAAAATATTCATTTTATTTACAATCATTAATATTTAACAGTAATCTTGTACCATTTTTCAAACTAGAATGTTATTTTACATTCTGAAGTGATTTTTATAGTTTCTTAGAAAATACTTACTTACAAAAACAATAAATGTGTTAACAAAAATATATTTCTCTGATAAAACTACTTGTATATTTTTTTGGTACAGAAGTTAAACTAGTACATTGTTTATGAGTTTTGTTATACTTGTGAAAAGTACAAGCAAGTTATTGTCCATTATCGTTACGAAAGTTAGAGATTCGTTTCTAATTAGAAAAGTTGTGCAATTGATTTGCACATTTGACATAACTAGAATGTTTGTGGTTTTTGTAATGTTTCAATTGTAGTTCTTTTTTAATCTTTATCTGAAATTAATTTTCAAAGATTTTATACACTTTGTATTTAATGAATTTACTTTTTCTTATGATGTATATTGGCGGTAATTAAATAATGTTTTCATAAAATTTAAAATAGTTAATATTGAATAAAATTGTAAGTCTTTAAAAAGAAAAAGAGGTACTTTTGTAAGAATTATTATATTATAAATTATTTTCAGTATTTTATATTTTATTATAAAAGAAGTAAAAACATTTTGAAATGTTTTCAGACTAATAGATTCAATTGAATTCAGCATAGATACTTTCATGAAAACATTAAGATCTCGTATAAATATAACCATATTCTTGAAACCTCTTGATGATCTTCCGTGCCAAAAGCAATAAAATAAATTTAGCATACTATTTCAAACATACTTGTTAACGATTATTATTTTTAGAGATCATATATGTTTCATTTTCAACATTTACAAAGAATGTATACTAAAAATGATATAAAAAAATTAACGTGCATCAATTTAAAAAATTCAATTTCAATTAATAATTTTTCAAATAGTTTTAAAAATAACGTACTCTACTATAATATTAATTTAATATATAAATATTTGAAATATTTGTTAGTTTTAAACATTCATTTGATTTTTACGAATTTCATACAAATACTATATAATATTTTATCAAGAATTGTATTATTTCACGCAAAAAAATCGTTTCTGCTTTTCAACGAAGCGAATATTATCACTATGAAATAATAAATCTTTTTTATTTATTTTACGACTTTCTAACATTTGCTATCGTGAAATGTCTACATATAGTGTTCTTTTGCTATCTTTACACTTCACATAACATTCAATTTTCTTAAAGACCGATGTTAAACTTCATTTGTACAAAGTCTATCTTTTTGTTTTAATACATATTATTCTTTATTGGTTCGTATATACAAGAACATATATGTATGTTGCATACATACGCGCGCGGACACACACACACACACACACAAATATATATATATATATATATATATATATAATGTGTATTAAAGAACATATTTGTTCAGAAATTACGTTCAATACAAAAGTTTAATTAATATTTAGATAATTTGTTGTTTCTGACTTCTTGACTTAAATATTACCTAATTAGACGACGATATTTAGTTTATATAAGGCTCCAAATGAGACTGAAGGAAAATAAAAGACAATAAATTATAATCAGCAAGTAAATGTATGTCTAAACCCTTCAGTCTCATTTGGGCCATCATATATAATAATATGTATTTTGTAAGTATGTTGTAATATATATATATATATATATATATATATATATATATATATATATATATATATATATTATAAGTATGTTTCAATGAAAATAATGAATATAAGCTTACAAAAAATTATTATCCTTTCCATATAATATATGATTGAATTTTTCCCATGCTAGAGTTACCTATATAGGAATTAAAGTTACAATTGTTTGTGTCTCTTCTAGACTCTTTTATTTTTTACTTTGATTGTTAGATATGAAATATGTGTTTTTTCTTATTTAGTATGAAATGAGCAACTTTTCTTTGTACTAATATTTCACATTTTTATATATATATTCCATGGATACAATTATGAAAATAAGAAGGGATCATAAACATTTTTATATCATTCAAAAGAAAACCACGCTCTGAAGACAAATAAATTAGTTTTTCTTTTTCTTTTATTTTTAAGTTTTAATAAAAGATTTATTAAAATTTAATATATATATATATATATATATATATATATATATATATATATAAAATTTTATATTATTTTTAAAACAAACTAAAAACAGTGTTTGATCATTAAAACTTCCAAGTTACAGTCAAAATTTTGCTACACAAATGAGACATTTATTATTTAGTTCGAATTAGTAGTGTAATTCTATAAAACTATTCATTCGCGTGAGAGGTTAGAACAGTTTAACTTTATTCATTTATTAGTGACTTTAACTTGCATATGAATATAAATGTTCTCGTCCGTTATAATTACCAAACGATACTTGAAAATTGTAATATGGTAGAGCAGCTCTAATGTAAAATAAACAGATTTTATTACTGTTTTAATATAAATAGTTTTAACTATACAAATATACTTATATATCAATATGCATCTTATATATGAAGCTAATTTTAACATTTAATATATTCTTTCTATATATAAGGTGATCCAAATGAGACTGAGAAAGTTTAAATATACATTTACTTACTTAATATAATTTACTATTCTTTACTATCCTTCAGTCTCATTTGGGCCACATTATATGTATATATATATATATATATATAAATAAATATGTAAATAAATAAATATATGCATACATACATATATTCACACACATTTACACTTACGCAAACATACATACATACACATTCACACACACACACACACTCATACACACATACACACTCACACACACATGCACTCACACACATACACACACACACATACATACACACACACATACATACACACACATACATACACACATACATACACACACACATACATACACACACACATACACACACACACATACATACACACACACACATACACACACACACACACACACACACACACACACACACACACACACACACACACATACACACACACATACACACACACATACATACACACACACATACATACACACACACATACATACACACACACATACATACAGATAAAGATATAGATAGATAGATAGATAAAAGGATGTACATAAATTAGGGCAAGCTTCGTAAATATTCAAATCTAAAAAAGATCAATAATACTAAAAAAATTGTATGAAATTTGTTAAGTATCCTTAATACTTAAAAATTAAAAATTATATAATATTTGTATATATTATATTCTTAATTTTATTATAAGAAAAAAAGAATACAAAAAAATTTTTAAAAATGTTTCGAATTTTATTATTATGAATTATATTACCAATTCTTGAGTGTAATTTTAAAATATTTAATATTATAAAAATAATGACAATTTCTTAAAAAAAATCTAAGGATAATTTTGAAAAATGATGAAATATTTTTTTTATATTAATAGTTTTGTTTGTGATTACTCAATATTATTTTACACAGTAAGAGAAAACAAATAAATTAAAATATATTAAGAAAGATGTTCTAAGATATAAAAATAATATTAACCAAAAAATTACATATTTCTAAATTTGCATTTTTTTAATATATTTATAACATTAAAATAATTATTTATTTAAAACATATAAATTAATATTATTGTATAGGTTCATCCAAATGTAACATCAACATTTGTGTTTTATTAAAAATAAACATGTGTTTAGGGAAACATGTGTAAAGTTTCTTTTATTTCTTTTTAATAAAACACAAATCTAGGCATCACATTTGGATGACACTATATATATATATATATATATTTATATATATATATATATATATATATATATATATATATATATATATATGAGAATGTATGTGTTTATGTTTTATAAAAGTGTGAGTACAAATTTAAATTAATTCCGTTGTATTTATAATTTAAATAATGAAACAAATGATATTGAATAAGTCCTTTAAACGACACAAAATATGATCATAACTAATTAAATATATTTGCAAATCTTATTAACACCAACATAATGGTGTACGATGAGGAAGTGACGTCATCTTATAGGTACCTGACACGCTAGTGCTGATAATGAACACTTAGTAACTAATTATGATCATGTAACCACTTTGATGTATGCCAGACTTTGGCTGTCGTACAACATGACGGTACTAGTTTTAGACTATAAAGTATATATGTAGGTACATACTACGTCTAGAGGCTATTCTCTTTGGAAATTTTGTTATTAGTTAGGACTCTGGAGTAAGTCGACTATGACAGGTATATTTTGTAGTTACTATTATAAACATCGACCTAATTAAGTACTAAGAATAACATGTTTTTATTTTGTTGTTGACGTGGTAGTTTATTTAGAACGAATAATTAATGTAGAATGATCATCTCCTATCTTTCAATTTATATAAAATCGTAATTGAACGATTCCTGGAAATTTATGATAATTTGCTGAAGTTATTCTATTATGGTTCAAATTAAAAAAAAACCGCACACAAATATATATACAAGCATATATATATATACATATATATATATATATATATATATATATATATATATATATATATATATATATATATATATATATATATATATATATATATATATATATATATATATATATATATATATATATATATATATATATATATATATATATATTGTATACAATAAATTTGTAACAACAATCCTGCAGATGACGTATGTCAAAAATAAAAGTGTTTTAAATTATTGGTTTCCAAAATAAAACACAAAAATTTGGTTTTACATGTGTATATTTATATTGATACATATACACGAATACATATATACATACATGAATATATATATATATATATATATATATATATATATATATATATATATATATATATATATATGTTTATGTATATGTATTTGCATATGAATTTGTATATGTGTATGTATGTATGTATATGTATGTGTGTATGTATGTGTGTTTGTTTGTTTATATATAATGTACCATTTTTCCGATAAGTGAAAATTACATGTTTACCAATTTTTATGTTCATGATCTATAATATATTTTATACTCAACATCGAAAAATAAAAAAGAAATAAAATAACCAATATTGGTTGGAACGATGAACAAATTGTTATAGAAACATTGAAAAGTTTAATATGAAACAATTTTTCTCTTTTATAGCATATTTGTTAGTTTAATCTAATGTTTCCACTTTTTTACAAAAAAAATATTTTTTTTAATATGTAGATATATATATATATATATATATATATATATATATATATATGTGTGTGTGTGTGTGTGAATGTTTGTGTTTGTGTTTGTTTGTGTGTGTTTGTGTGTGTGTGTGTTTGTGTGTGTGTGTGTTTGTGAGTGTGTGTATGTGTGTATAAATGAGTGAGTGAATAAGTGAATTTGTGTGTATGTACATATATTATATCAAATGAATAAAATGGAACCATAGTAATTCTTATTTATAAAAAAGGGACAAAAAACAATTAAAGAATTATCAACCAATTAGTGTTCTTCCAACGATTTATAAAATATCCGTAGGAATGTACAAGAAAAGAAAGGCATTGGATCGGTCGAAATATTGTGTTAAGAGCTTTTGTCTAGAAGTGAATAGAAGAGACTAATTGTAATATAAATATATATATATATATATATATATATATATATATATATATATATATATATCTGTCCGTGCGTGTGTGTGAGTATATAAATGAAAACGATTTTTTTTAAATATTTAATTAATTACTAGAAATTAAAAAATGATAAAAATGTTACTTTGTACATTTTTAATCAAACTGAGCATTAACTATAACTCTATATAATATTGATTGTCATTCTTAAAAAAATATATAAATATTACCTAATACTAATATATATTTGAGTAAAAAAAATTGTTTTATTAATTGAATTAAAAATATATTTTTATCATATTGTGTACATACAATTCTAATTTTGTATAAAAGTACATTTCATAGTACATTTTGAATTCTGATAGTCACATTCCTTCAGATAAAATGTTTAGAATAATGTAAATAATATTCTGCGAATTGATATGTATACAATTATTTTCATTGGATAATAAATATTAAGATAATCAATGCGGAAAACATTTGCATTTTTTTATGTATAATAATTTCAATATGTATATTTAGATATTTCAAAGTATTTTGCACATTATTATAAATTTATAGTATTTTCAATTTAGTAATAAATTTGATGAAAATAAATCTTTTTTAAAGTTTGTAAATATACAGTCAATTAAATAATAATAATTATTTATTATTGACCACTGACCTATAAATGTATGTGTGCATGCGTGTATATGTGAATGTGTGTATGTATGTATCTGTGTGTATGTGTGTGTGTATGTAAATGTGTGTGTATGTATGTGTGTGTATGTATGTGTGTGTATGTGTGTATATATGTATGTGTGTGTATGTATGTATATGTGTGTGTGTGTATATGAAATATCTACGTATAAATGTGTATGTTATTTTATACTCTCATTATAAATAAACTAATTTCAAAATAAATAAATTTGATTATCTGAAAATATTGATCAACTAAGATTTTATACTTTAAATCTCTCTCTCTCTTTCTCATATATATATATGTATATATATATATATATATATATATATATATATATATATATATATATATATATATATATATATATATATATATATAGTATATATATATATATATATATATATATATATTTTCAATATATATATATACCATATATATATATCGTATATATATATATATATATATATATACAATATATATATTTATATATATATATATATATATACACTGGTCGTTTGATAAGTATGGTAAACTTATTTATTGTTTAATTTAATTAATTAATTGATTTAATTAATTTTTTCAATTTAGTTTTTCTTACTTTTTTACCATACTTATCAAACGACCCTCGTATATATATATTGCACATAAATTTATATTACTTACATAAATACTAAAACCATTCTGTATATTGTTTGCAGTAGACAAGAGAAAAATCTGTAATGTATCAAATCAACAATACATTTAAAAACAACTATATCACACACACCTTCCCATTTTCTAGTTTTTGTTTACTCACTTGAGAGTCTAGTTAATCTACAGGAAGTTGCGTGACAAGTTGCTGCAGTGGAACAATCTTTTACGACAGATGTCTGACAGGGAACAGAGATCTTGATTCGTCTAATTGAGATTACTTTTCGACGAGATATCAATAGAAGGGAAATAATATTTTTGTTTTATTTCATTGGAAATATTGCATGTGTATGTTAGATATAAATACACATTTTATCAAAGAAATGTACTAAAAAAATGTACTGAACAATATTATAGTTTCATTATTTCATATATATATATATATATATATTTATATATATATATATATATATATATATATATATATATATATTCATATATATATATTTGATATATATTACATATATATATATATATATATTACATATATAATATTATATAGTTTTTGACTCATTTCTATTTTGTTTATAGTTTTCGACTCAATTACTTTTTTTCAAAATAACATAAATAATAGATTTTTTATTTTTGCTTCCTAAATTATCACATAGAAAAATACTAAAATATCAATATAATTAAATGTTAACATATGTAAAATTTGTATAATAATAAAAAAATATGTTTGAAATCTATATATACATATATTTATATACAATATATATATATATATATATATATATATATATATATATATATATATATATATATATATATATGATCATCCAAATGTGACGCCTAGATTTGTGTGCTATTAAAAAGAAAATATTTCCCTATATACTTATTTCTTTTTAATAAAACACAAATTTAGGCGTCACATTTGGATGACCACGTACAATTATTTCGTATCAAATTTTAATTGTGTTTCAAATACAGTATTATATAATTTTAAACATTTACAAATATTTATTCTAACAATATATGCATTCTAATTTAATCTTTAAAACAATATGCAAACATATTTATTGAAATATATAAATAATTTTTTACGTAATTTAGTAACGTTAAATGTTTATCATTTATTAAGATGGACGAAGGTCGTTTGATAAGTATGGTAAAAATGTAAGAGAAATTAAATTGAAAAATTTATTTTAATTAATTAAGATTTAAATTAAACAATAAATAAATTTACCATATTTATCAAACGACCCTCGTATAGCAAACCACTATAGTTTATCATTTAAATAGTAATTTCAAAGCAACTGAATAATTAATTTGAATTACTTTTCTTGGTGAATGTTTATAATTTTTTTTGTGTTGTACATATATATATATATATATATATATATATATATATATATATATATATATATATGTATATTTAATGTGTTTATGTATATAATAAAACACTTTAAAATATAAGTATATTACAATATATGTATACCTATATATAATTTTATAATTTGAGTTTTTAATTCGTATTAATTTTAAATTTTAATTACCTGGTTATTGTACTATTTTGAAACATCTTGAAAATTCGTCAGTATTCGTAGCATATTTCATTAATATTCGTGTTTTATCATTTCAGTAATTCAGAGTTTTAATTAATTATAATATCTTTATTAAAAATTTGACTATAGAAAACATTTCAATAAAATAATTTCCATTCATTTATTATTAATTAAAAGTCTTTGAAATAATATATTCTAGATATAGGACAATAATATTAAGGGGTTATACGCAGTTAGAAATTTCAAAAAATCGATTTTTTTCTTTTTGCATTTTCGGAATGCACATATATTTGAGTATATTCTCTGAAAATTTGAAGTAAATCCGATAAATATTTTCGGACATACACCTGAATTTGTAAAAAAATTTTAACTATGTTTATGAAACTTCAAACGCGTTTATCTTGTTTTCATAGTCGGTGATCTCGATATTCAGAAATGGCTGAACCGATCGGTCTCAAATTTTCACACAATCTTCTCAAATATATTATATTGAACAGGTTTACAAAAATTATTACTATGTTTTTAAACAATTTGGAGCGAAAATTTTAGTAAAAAACGACAAATTTTTTCAAGTAGACGCCATTTTGTCATTATTCCTTCGTTCCAATACCTGCATTAATCTACACCATATTTTTTGATTTCAAATAATCCAAACCGCCGATATGGAGATCACCGCCAAGCGCCTTTTTTTGGAGGTCGTTCGGGACATCGTCTGCAGGAGCGGTGCACTTCAATATTTTTTTATGATCGACATGTTATTTTATTCTTGAATGTAGGATCTA
The DNA here is from genome assembly GCA_029203775.1 of Neoneuromus ignobilis. Lineage (NCBI taxonomy): Eukaryota > Metazoa > Arthropoda > Insecta > Megaloptera > Corydalidae > Neoneuromus > Neoneuromus ignobilis. The sequence goes on along the minus strand of CP092089.1, from coordinate 20,784,288 downwards.
TTCAAATAACCATAATTTGTAATTGCAAAATAAATACTGTTTCTAAAAAAAATTCCTAAAAAAACGTCGTTTTTGCGCCTCGCAAATGCGTATAACCCCTTAATTTGATTTTTAATTCAAACAGAACTATTATATTTTGAAATAAAATACTTTTTTTATAAAAAAAAGTATTTATGACAAATTGATCAATTTTAATAGATTATATTCAGGGTTTTTTCTGTACACATACACACACATACATGTACATACAAATACACACGTACGTAATATTTCCTATTAAGAATCTTAGATGTTTGAATAAAAATATCTGTTAAAATATTGTCTGTTTTATATTCATATATGATTTTTTAAAATCACGGTTCATTGGTTCGTTTAAGAACTTATCAACATATTCCATTAACATAATATTTTGATTTTTTTTCTTAGATTGGTATTAACCAGAAATCTTTACCAGATTTCAAATTCGAGATTAATTTTATTTCGTCTTTCATAGAGTGTTATCATATACTACAATTATTGTAATAATAAGTTTGCAAGTGTTTTATACTTTTTATTGAAGATAGAAACTTTGGTAGCTTGTTTTGAAATTTGTAATTTTTCTATTGTTTAGTTATTTTATATTATGTATTTATTTCTGTACATAAAAGAAAATTATTTCATACTTAAGTGACCTTTACTACTTAGCGAGGTTTTAAAATTGACAATTAATATAACCTTAAAATCATTTTCGAAAATTTGTAGAATAGTGAAAAGATTTTTTTTTTAAATATACATTTGAATTTATTTTATTATTTCTTATAAATAATATTATATTACTTTATAAAATCCGTATTCAATATTAATATCCACTATTAATAAACCATATTGAAAATAAAAAAAATTGAAAAAATATTCGCAATTAATTGAATATGCACATAAAAACTTGCTACCATTTTGTATATTTCTGTCAAACAACTTAGAAAATGGCAGTAAATTTTCATTTACATATTCACTTAATTTCAAATATATTTTTAATTTTTTATATCGGTTTGACACATTTAAGAAAAACAAATAAATAATATACGTAGCGGAAAATAGGTATCATTTCAAATTATAACTTTAAAAATAATAATTGATTATTCTTTAAGTTAATCACAATATAAGATGTTATATTGATTGATCGTTGATTTTGTTATCAACGCACGGAGCTTTCGAGGTGGATAAAGTGCTGTAAAGCGAAGTTGAAGTTTCGACTCCACTATTTTTTACACATGATTTTCAGTGTTAGAACAGGCTGCTTTTCAGCAGTAGCAGAGAGGGACGCATATATTAATCCGCTTCACGGGTTTTATATGTGTGTGTTCACCTTGTAGCAGGTGTAGATAGACGGGATCTTTTCGTTGAGCGAGCTCTTCGATGAATCCTATAGCATATTTATTTATTAATCTATGTTTTTCTATTTCACGATTTTCAGGTTTTTACTTCAATATTAATTTTAAAGTAATTTTTAAAGTAGTTTTTAAATTTAAAAATGATGGTAAATTTTTAAAATAATTAATTGTTTAATTTTAAATTTTACTTAATTTTGTTGTTTATTTTTGTTTGATATTAACGTGATTTATTTACTTTTTTATGTCAAAATTTAATAATAATTTTAAAATAGTTTGATTTGCATTTAAATTAAAATCAAATATTTCATCTTCGTCAACTTGAAGATAACTTGTTGCAGCTTCTTCAAAGACAATAGAACAAATAGCACTATTGTCTATTTTAGTACAAATACAATCAAAAATATTATATTATTTCATAATTGACCTTGAATATTAAAGGTGCCAATATAAATGATAACGAGTTTTGGAATCTTGTATATAATGTTCGTTTTGATAATAATGATAATTTTGATTTCAAAATGTCTCTTTTTGAACTTACGTTTGCATTGTGTACAGTTTTTTTTATTATACGCTCTTAGTGAATACAAGAAATAAGTTTCATCAAATCTGCCAGTTTCAATTAATCAAAATAGTGCATTTTGAATTTTATTAAATTTCAAATATTTTCATAATTAATATTTTTTTTTTGATAAACATTAATTTTTTTGATAAAACTCGCTTTTCGTTAAATTATAATCAAAAGTGTAGAATCTTTAAAGTACCTAATACATTTTTTAAAAAAAAACAGAATTATCAATTACTTTTGTTGTCGATAATGACTATGTGAGAGTTTTTAAAACAAAAATAATTGTTACAATTCCGTGTTTATAAAATTTTTAATACTTCATTCAGTTGGAAGAAATTTACTTACTTTTTATTAAATTCGTGGAATGAAAGGAAGAATTTATATAGAAGGTTAATAGAAGATAAAGAAAATTATTTATGATTTTTCTAAGATAATTTTTTATTTTATTGAATATTTTAGATAAATTGTTTTGTGGAAAAATCCAAGTAAACAGATTTTTATGTTAAAGAAACGATGGTCTTGATTGTATATTTTTTAATCAATATTTTTTTTGTAATTTATTATACATAAATTTTTCATTTTTTTAAAATTTTAAAAAATATCTTTTTGATTAATTCAAATAATTGTTCACCTAATACACCTTTCTTATGCTTTTTGGTAAGAACATCTTTAATAAAATATGTAAGTTTGGTAATAGAGATTAGAATGGGGTGATTACTTTCCAAATTCATTTAAATTTATTATTTTTAAATAACATTGTACAGGTCTAAATTTTTCATTGTATTAATTTTAATTTGATAAATGTAAAATTATCTTATAATAATTTTCGAATTGCATAAATTTTTAATTCAAGTAATATACACATCCATTACATACATCCAACATACATATATATACACTAGTGTAACTATTAAAACTATTGAAGGAAATGGTAAATACCGAAAAATTAAGCAAAATCTTATAATATTTATATTTAAAAAAGAGTAGTTCTCTGTTGTGATGTGACAATTTCGTTTACGAACTTTTCTGGGAATTACCAAAGTACAAACTTCATGAAATAAATTAATGGTGCTCTGTACATTGTTAAACAGAAACAAGTTTGAGGTTTCAGAGTGAAGTGAGTAGAGAGAGGAACATCTTGCTAAGAAAAAAAAATAATTATTCTAAAATTAGAATACGGAAAGCGTGACATAACAGATCTACAATAGTCAAAAGAATAGAAGAATTCCATATGAAATTATAAAAATGTGTTAGTAGAGAAAAATATAGAGAACGAAAAAGGCACATAGGACTAAACATTCCACTAGTTTATGACATTTATTTCTCTTAATTATAAAAAATAGTATGTTTTTTTTTAATTTGTGGAACATCACCCTGTTTTTTGTACTAATTCTTTGTTTTTTGATATGAATTAGTATAATCAGCATATTTTAGGAATCTAACGACTGTACTATATGAGAGTTATCTGTATATATACACATACACACATTTACATATGTGTATATATATATATATATATATATATATATATATATATATATATATATATATATATATATTAGGTTGGCAAGTATCTCCCTTCCGCTTTTTTTTTTTTTTTGTACATAGCTTCGAAATTCAAAAGACCAGAAGGCGGAAGGGAGATATTTGCCAACCTAATATATGATAAATAGGCCAGTCATACAGCAAGAAGAAAAAACCATCGATGAACAATAGAAATTATTTATAGGGAATCAAGAAATATGCTCAAAAAGTACCATAAATAAATGGGATAGACTAAGAATAAAAGATTATAGAATGGTTTTTAGAATTTAAATTCTATATATTTGGTGTATAGAATTTAAATATAAACTAAATTTAAGTGTATGCATTTAAAAAGTTTTAATATATACATACAACAAAAATAAAACAATATTATAATTTGAAAAAAAGAAATAAAAAATATTATAAGTAATATTGTGAATAATCATATTTTTATTATTTTAAAAAGTTAGAAAATTGGTTTTAAATATATTTTAAAATAATAATAATAAAGTTATTTATTAGACACGAACGTTTATTTATTTCCTTATCTGATATAAAATAAAGAAATATAATTAAATTATTTTAAGTTATTATATTTGACTTAATTGACTGATAGATTTTTGAATATTTTAAATTTATAATTTTTAATGAAAATCTACTAATATTATTTTGAATTTATTTTGTTGTGTTATTTGGTAGTATTCAAAAATAATATATAGAAAATAGCTAAATTAATAGAATTTATATCACTTATTTAATAATTAAATTATACACAAAATATTCATATTGTATTGTAAATTAAAAAAAAAATAGTTCTCCTCTCTGTATTATTTCTCCCCCTACATCAAACTGTTTAGTGTAAGATAAATATCAAAATATATTAAGTATATAATATTTACATTAAATAGTAATTAAAAATAATGAAATAGAAAAATTTATTGGCCTTATAAAAATAAAACATATTACATTTATCAAATGAAAAATTATATATAGAGAGAAAAGACAATTTTTCCATTATATATCATTGAGGGTCATATGCCCCTTCCATTTATCCATTTCATCAATGAAACTTTGTTGACGGTCGAATTTCCTTCAAGTCCCTCATTCTTTTGTCATATCTTTCTGGAGAATGCTTCTACACAACCCACTTTGATTAATTTTGTACAAGCCAATTGAACAGTCAAAGATTACTTTTCCTTTTAGACCTTTTACGTATTTCTTCTGTTTGTTATAATACATTAACGGTGGTAATATTTAATAAAATAACGTTCTATCGATGAAAAAAATAACAAATTTTATTTAATCAGTTTTCATCATTATTCATTTGGAAATTAATATAACTGTATACAAAATACATGTTGTTTTTATATTTTTTAAATAAATATATTTTGTTTATTTTTCTACTATCAATTCAAAATATTTATTAAATATCTAGTTAACAATACGTTGTATATTAAATATTATAATCTAGTTTTAAATATGTATGACGAATATAGTTACTAAATGTAATTTATTTTTGATTGAGCTATTCCGTTTTAATAATTAAGTTGGATAAATATGATTTTACTAGATGGAACAAAAAGTTAAATTATATGTATATTAATATATGTCTAGACTTCTATTATGCAAATCAAAATAGTCATTAACATTGCATAATATATGTTTAAATGTATCTTGAATTTACATGTAATAAAAAACAACGGCATACATATTATTTTTATTCCCACATATATATATATATATATATATATATATATATATATATATATATATATATATATATATATATATATATATATATATATATATATCGTGATTATAAATATACTTAAATTAAAAATAAATTATTCTAGCAAAAAAATACCTTCAGGGATAAAATTAATAAAGAATTAAAATTTTGTAAGTTGTTATTTATAGGTACGTCTGTCTGTATGTATCTATGTATATATATATATATATATATATATATATATATATATATATATATATATATATACACACACACTATATAAGTAAATATATGTGAAATTATTTACGGTTGGCCACAACAAAAAATTATTTTAACGAAATTATAAATAGTTTTTTTTTCTGAAATTTAATATTTACTATTTTAAAATATAGATATAGAAGCTGTTAATAATAAATTGGCAAATTATTATATTAAAATACTTAATTACATGAATGTTTTATATATATATATATATATATATATATATATAATATGTTTATATATAAATCAATACCAAAACAATTCAGCGTTTCTGAACAACATAGAAAAGTATAAAAATATTCATATTTATATTAACACGTAGGTACAAATAAATTGTTCATCTAAACACTACAATATTTTATAATAATATACAATACAACTTTTTGTTCATTAATGCACCGCATTTAAAAAGGTAGATTATCTATTTTAATTTAAGTGTTTAATGCATTTTTCTGAGAATGGTTGCATAGTCATCGAAATGCGCATAAGCAATTAAAGTAAACAACAATTGATTATTGAATACTTTTATAATATTTTATGTTGAGATAAATGATTCATTTCTTTTAAAATTAAATTGTCTTAGTTGCGAAATAATATTATAAAGACACAAAAAAGAAACGAACCGATGTTAAAAAAATATATGTTATGAACATAAACAGTGGTGAGCAACCTTTTTACATTTGCGACCATCATACTCAGACTGAAATTTTACGAGAACATTATTTGTTGTTACCATCCTATTATAAGCATATACGGATAATAATAATAAAAGTCGTTTTACCACTTACAAATTCATATCTTTATAGTATATTTCAGTACATACGATTTGATATAAGATTTTTGAAAAAACTGCATATTAACAAAAAAAGTTGTAATATATTTAAAAACATTTTTTTAAATAAATTAATGAGATGGATATGCTTCTATGCAATTCATAATTTCTTCCATCTTTGGCTTCATATTTAAGATGCCAGGCCGTAAATTTTTTTCGGGATCTAAACGTAACCGATATTTTGTTTTTATTGCAACTAATTTTGAAAAACCAATTTCACACAAATAAGTTGATAAAAACTCTGTTAATATTTTTATTACCTTTTCCTTCAACTCTAAATACTCAATTCCAATTGAAAGCTAACATTTTTTGATAAGACTACGATTTAATTTGAATTCTTAGTTTCGTCTGAAAAAATATCAATAAGTTGTTCCTTTTCTTTTATGAGAATATTGGAATATAAAGAAGAAAGTGTTTAAACACAAAAGTGGTCAAACACACAATAATGAGTTGAGAAATTTTCATATGATTTTCATATATTTTTTAAATTATTTTTTTAAGGTCTTTCGATTAAAAATTTATTACCCAACATGAGAATTTCTCAAAATTTTCAAGACCCCTAACAATTTTTCCACGATCCATTGAGGGGTCGCGACCCACAGGTTGTGCACCACTGAACATGATATCAAGAATGAAAATTTCAAAATTGGAATAAGTCATATAGTAAAAAGAAAATACCATTGGACAGTAGAAATTATTAATTGAAAATCTACAAATATAAAACAATCCAGTAAGAGACCAATGAGTAGATCGGATAAAAATATGAAAAATTTGTTGGTGTAAAATTGAAGAGAAAAGCATTATTCGATGCAAATAATCTTCATGCAGTAATAGATTGAAAGAGGCTGATTATGCTGCTATCAATAATGATATATAAGTATTAATTAATGTATAAAACAATTCTAATAACTAGGAACTTAAATATAGTTCACCATATAGATTTACTCAGCAAGTTGATTATCCTAGTAGTGGTTCAAAAAATTTTGATTAGCAGATACGGATTTCGATAGTAAATTCCAATAAAAATGTAAGTTTCTTATAAAATAAAAATGATTAATCTTTTTAGTAAAAACTAACTTATGAAAAACTGTTTAAAGCAGTAACGAATCAATGGACATTAAAAGTGATTATTACTTAAGGATGTTTCAAATTATTAAAATGATTTTTATATTCGCAATAATTTCAAGGGTATTAAGTAATATAATATAGAAAATATTTGTTTTTTTATATTCTAAAATTCAATTTTTAATTTTAATAAAATTGTCTGTTTAATTGAAAAATATACAATTTATATATAAAAAAGAGTAAAACAAATTAAAAATATAGTTCAATTAATAATAATAATATTAATTGAAGCATACGTAACGATCAAATTGTATATTGGAATAAAATACGTAATTTGATTTAATAACTTTAATTTGTAAATAAATTAAAAATATTCAAACTACCATATTTTATGTCCATAATAATCCAAGTAATTGATTTTTGTATTTAAAGATGTAACAATTTAACGATAAATTAAATTAAAATACTGCGTTTTTAATGTTTTGAATACGTATTCCGTTGATTGTTTACATAAGATGAATTTCCAATTAAAAGAGGAACTGTTGAATTACGAATCTTTTTTAGTATTATCTCTAAGTCGTTAAACGCGGGCGACACAAGATTGAAAATTAGTTCTTTGCTTTCGAAAAATTTCCCTCATAAAATAAATAGATCCGAAGAGTTCATTTCATAGCAATACAAGTCGACGCAAGTCTTACCATACAGCGGCCAGGGAGAAACATTTAACTACTCAAAGCGAAGACCGACCGTAGCAGCTCTGTGTTAACGGAATCAAACACTAAAGGGATTTACTGAGCGCGAGATGGAAGGTGTGACAGTTTTTCTTTGATCAGTCTGTAAGTAATTTAGAAAAAGAAGGGAGAATGGCGACGAAGAGAATGCCGCGAAAGTCTGGAGACGCGAAACGAAGCGACGGCGACTAAAAATAAGGAACTCAGTTTTCGTTTCCAGTATCCCGAGCACGAATTGAAATTATTCCGCTTTTCTAGACTCGATGTTATATGTTCCTCCCGCACCACGACGAACCTATCTTTACCATTACGTATTACGTGCGCCGCCGGTGTTGCGCCGAATTATCGATATTTCAAAACCATTCTACGTAATGAAATATTTTTAGTAATAAAAATGTGTGGTTTTATATCGGTTGGCATATACACATACGTACACATATCATACATATATACGTACATATATATATATACATGAACATAAATTTATTTATCAGTAAATTACCCTTCTTGACTTGATTTCATTCAACATAAGAATTAAAATAAATATTGTACATTTCCACTAAACTTTTCTTGGAACTAAAAAGAAAAGATTAATTTAATAATAACATTATATATGTATATATATATATATATATATGTATATAATGTTCAGAAGTCAATGTGATTAAACAAACAAAATTGACACTAAACAAAAATTGAGAAAATTAATGTTTTTTAATACATGAATTTTTAAAATTTTTTGTTTATTAATTTCATCAAAAATATATAGAAAATCTTTTTTCAAGATGTAGGCTTTACAATGGAACAAGTTATAAAATCATGTACAAACAAACACATAAATATTTATTGGGACAATGGTAATGTTTTAAAAATTTTCGGTCTTACGCCTTTTGACAACTGAAAAATATAAAAATGTTATATAAAAATAGTACGATAGCATTGATTATTGTGAACATTATTAGTAAAAAAATACAAAGAAAATATTGATAAATATGTTTATAATAAACATCTTCTCATTCCAAGTTCTCTAAATTCAAATTTCCGTCTCCACGTTTTATTCTTAATGTCCTGTAAAAGTCATGTTTTATTGGTCGACTATATTTTAATAAATTCATCATGTCTCTTCTTATCTCTTTTGAAATTGCTCTACCATTAGGATACAATAATGCTTGATTTATATTTTTTAAGATTGTTGGCTTACTTATTTTTTTTTTAAATCAATTACGTGAAATGTGTCATTCTCGTCAAAATTATATTTGAATTTAATGCTACTTAGATTTGACCTCTCTAGTTTTATCCACCGCATATTAAGCCATTTGATTCGTATCCCACTTGTTGTTTTTTCTTGTTGGTGATGACATCTTCCAATGGTTTTGTAGAGAAGAAATCTTGACGATTTATTTCCATAACACTAAAAGGGTTTTGTTTTTTTACAATTTTCAATTATATAATACCAATCGCTAGGACTATAAATATATTGATTCTTTTTTGCATGAGTTTCTATAACTGCAAAATCAGCATCATTGGGTAAATAACTGTAGTTACTTAATAGAAATTTAAGCTCAATTGATTCGGCTTTTATGTCTTCACTCTGAATCAATTTTAATAAACTTAACACAGTTTTTATATTTATATTCTGTCCTTTACATGAATCTGAATATATTATTATTTTAAGATAATTCTTTGCACATAGTTTAATGTGCGTAATTGAAGTATTGAAAAAAGAAGAGTCATTGAGTTTTTATTTCAAAGTTTCAAAATGTTGATAAAATATGGACTTATTCATAATGGTTTTTGAAATTATTATAAAACATATTCAGAAGCCATAAAAAAGGGCTTTCTGACGTAAAAAAATGAAGCAACGAGTAAATCATTTAATAAATAAAAAGAATATTCTTTGTTTAATTAAAATTTACAAAAATATGAAAATTTCAAAAAATTAATTTAATCACATTGGCTTCTGAACGGCTCATTTATTAATCTATTTATTCCCTAAATATATATAGAATAATAAATATGTTTAAAAATGTATGCAGATTAAATTATAAGAAAAAATATCATATTGTGTATTAAAAATAAATGTAAATTTAAACCATTCATAGTAAAAATACTTTTAAATAAAGCAAATGAAGAAAATAATGTTAAAAAAGGTAGACATTTATTTATAAATCAATGTTCTAGATTCTGTACATATTTTATTTAATGTAAAATTAGGTTAAATATTGATTACACAGTTTAAATAGGAGCAGAATTTAAATTTCTTTTTATCATTCAATTTAATATAATTCCATTTTCAATCATGAAAAAAGTTTTCAATAAGTGTTGTATTTAAAAATTCTACGATAAAAATAATTATGAAAAATTATACAAAGTTTTTAAACTTCAATAATTCATAGAAAATGCTATTTAAATACTAAAATAAAAATTCAATAACAAATATAATAATTACAACTTTTAATTACATCTCTAACAACTTTTTAAGATGTTCGTTCTAAAAATATAGGTCACATAGGTATAAATTTATTACAATAGTTTCATCCATTCGTATTTTCTTAATTTTATGGTTTTATTTTTTTAATTATTATTCAATAGCTTAATACTTTGAATAAAAAAATTAACTCCAATATTGAAAATTAAAATAAAGTCTCTTATATTAAAAAAAACATAACTTTTAGGATAAACTAAGTATCTATTATTTTATATCTACAGAAATTAATCAAAAAGTTACAGTATTTCATTTAAAAACAAATTAATCAAATATCATTCAAACATATCGCACTGCAGTAAATGAATGCAACTAGGTGAAAAAAAAAGTATTTTAGATTGATTAGTTGTCGTGATTAAATAGACTAACCTATGTGAAGTCCGGAACTAAAACCGCTGGAGTTTTTCCTTTCGGATTATTTAAACTTACCATGAAACTGCTTTATACTAATAAACCAAGGCTCTAAATTTGAAAGATCATTAATATATTTTTTAATATTTATTAAACTTTTATGAAAAATCAGATGTCGAATATAAAAGTGTAACTTTATTTAATTTATTGTTTTAAATTATTTGCACGACTTTATATTTTATATTTAAACTTTCTTCGAAAGATTAAACTTATGCACAAGTGTATACGAATATAGTTCATAATTCAAATTACTCTCAATTAATCCTTAATGAATGGTGAAATTTCTCGAATATATATTCATCCTTTCTTAATCAAACCCTATTGTGCTTTTATAGTGTCAAGGTAATTATTACAATAGATTAATTTGCTAATCTCAAATCATATATATATATATATATATATATATATATATATATATATATATATATATATATATATATATAGTAATAATTTTCAAAACTGATTTAGAATATTTAATGAATGTATGATTTGATTTGATTTATATTATTATATACAAGGTTAATTTAAAAAGAATTTGTTAAAATGAAATTTGTGTATTTAAAAGAATATTAAAGTTATTTTTATAAGATTTACAGTATAAATTTACTTTAATGTTATTTATTATTTATATGTTATATATATATATATATATATATATATATATATATATTAAAGTTTACACAAATATAAGAATACATAATAATTATTATTTTCTTTATTCACATCTAAATTTCATTATGGATTTATTTTAAAATATATTTTTGATCTTTAATTTTTTCTTCATTAATAAGTTTATAAGTTAATTTATTTTGCAATTTTAATTACATATTAAAAATTTATTTTGTAATATAAATTTTTAATATGTAAATTATTATCTGAACACAATTATATTGTTTCTTCTGGTTCTGAACACAATTTATATTGTTTTAAATTATTTTCTTCTAATTTTAATCATCTATCTGTTATAAAAATTGGATTTAATAAATATTTATATTTATTATAAATATGAAAAATTAGTGACATTAATGATTAAATAAAAAATAATTTTATTTATAGATTTATTAATAAATAAAATGTTATTTTTTATTAACAAATATGTTTATTATACATTAATTATAAAATACATTAAATATATAAACGGATCAAAATTAATTTGCTCTTGCAGTCATATATATTAAGTTATTAAAATGTTTTCAAATCCCTTATGAATCTAAATTTCCCATATCTGTGTATAAACATAATCTTAATTGTGGATAATATTTTTTTTTTAATATTTATTTTATTAATTATATAAAATATATTCTAAGTAGTGAATTTCACTAAATTCTTTAAATATAATTGGTAACACTATGATTAATTAAATTAATTGTTAATAAAAATTTTGATATATTATATATGGTCATCCAAATGTTACGCCTAGATTTGTGTTTTATTAAAAAGCATGTGTATAGGGAAATATGTTTATAGTTTTTTTTGTTTCTTTTTAATAACACATTTGGATAACCGTATATTTTGTACTGAAGAACTCAATAGTGAAACTAGAAAGAGGTTATAGTTGAAGCTATTTTTTTAAAAAAAATTAAAATGTAAAAATGCATTATATTTTTTTATAATATATACATACATATATATATATATATATATATATATATATATATATATATATATATATATATATATATATATATATGCTGAATGAATACATTTCCCAAATCTATCTACTTACAGTAATAGCATCTATTTCTCTTTAATTAAACAACGGTGAATTTTCTCTTCTGTATCCTATCTATTTATGGGTCTTTTCTTAGGCTTGTATATATCTCTTTAATCTCATTCAGTAATTTCTCTTGTGCATTAATAATCTTCTTTCCTTACTATATGACTGACCTATTTCTATTTTATGCTTTTAACTATTGTTATATCATTCGTATCTTTAGTTTCTTTTCAATTCACTGTTTGCTCTTTCTGTATCTATGTGTTATTTCTAATATGTATTTTTCCATGCTTTTTTGTATTGTGTGGAGCCTCTAGATTAGTCTAGCATTTAAAACCTATATTTCATTACTATAATTAAAAACATGTCAGAGACATTGATTTTTTTTATTTTAAACACAGAGGAATGTTTGAGGAATTTTTTTTCCAAATTGTTAATATCATATTTTTATTTCACTCTTTTCTTCATCTGTAAACATTCTTATTGTACTAATGCGATTTTCTAAATATGCGTAATTTTTAACTTTTACCATTACTGTAGTTTTAATTTGATTTTTCTACGATCTATAAATTCATTGTATATTATTTTTTATTACTATAGTTAATCCTGAGATCATATTTTTCATTTATTTTGTATAATACTTTTATTTTTCTTAGCTCATTTACGCTTGTTGAAATAATAATAATGTAACAAATCGAAGATAACTACATTTTTAAGTATCTCATCATATACTTTTTCCTTTAGTTTACAATAAGAGTCTAATCTATTCTTTTAATATTTTGCTTGTATGGGTATATATATATATATATATATATATATATATATATATATATATATATATATATATATATATTTATATCTTGTGTATTTTAAGTTTATTGTTTCTTTTTAATAAGCAAATAAGTTAAATTATTATTGTATTACCTACTGAAGTATTTTATATTACTTCTTAACTTATTACTTTTCGACTAAAATACACTAATGAACTGTTTTTTAAATATATTTTAATGTAGAATTACATAACACAAGTAAATTTTGACATGAAATGAATTTTCATATTTGAAATTTATACTGTTTTTAATATATACATAAAAGAAGTAATTGTGATAAAATTCGTTTTAAATTCATATATTCTATTTCATACATTTTAATAAAGTACTTATACATAAATAAATAGAATACGTCAGTAAGAACGCTTTTTATATTTCAATTTTTTGTATAAAAGCATTTATATTTTTATTCAAATGATATTAAAATTATTTTTTATAACTCATTAAAACAGTAATATTTTTTGAAACATTCATTTATTATTTCATTTATTCAACAGACATTATTGCATTAATAGTATTTTTTACAGACACATAATCAGGTGTATCATTACAAAAAATAAGTTCTAATTTCTTTACTATAAATTAGTATTTCTTGAACTTTTGACCAATGATTATTTTCTTTATTATATAAAGTCATCCAAATGTGACGCCTAGACTTGTGTTTTATTAAAAAGAAACTATACACATGTTTCCTTATACACCACCTTTTACACATGTTTCTTTTTAATAAAACACAAATCTAGATGTCACATTTGGATGACCTTATATTAACATTTTTAGAACTATTGTATATATTTATTTTTAATAAATACTATTATATTTTTAATTTTTTAGTTTGTGAAGTAAAATGAACTATGTAGCAAAGAAAAAAATATATTCAAGAGTTATGGTAAATCTCTGTATCATAAAAATGTTGCTCGTTTTTAGAGAAAATAAAAAGTGATAAGCTCAAAACTACTTGATAACTGAGAGTTCCAAAAAAATCTTACTTCTTTTCAATATTATGTCCAAAGGACAATATGTGGACCATATATTAATGTACCTATAAATCATTTAACCTCTTCTTTGTTTACATCATTATTCAATAATACTTACATACCAATTGAAAAAAATAATATTTTCAATTAATTGTTGATATTAAAATAAAAATGCACTTGTGATTGATTACTCAAACGTGTTAATAAAAAATTAAAAACGAGGTCAAAGTTTGATGGTTAATTTCTGAACTGACATTTTTCTAACGGTGCTGTGTAAAAATCCTTTCATTGTAATTTTAATAAAAAAAAATAAATTTGAATAAACTTAGTACATTTCCTTATATCGGGTTATCCAAATGTGACATTTATATTAGGTTGTAGACAATATATTAATGTACCTATAAATAATTTAACCTCTTCTTTGTGTACATCATTATTCAATTATACTTACATATCAATTGAAAAAAATAATATTTTCAATTAATTGTTGATACTAAAATAAAAATGCACTTGTGATTGATTGTCTCAAATGTTTTATTTATTTAAAATTTTACAAAATTAAATTTAAAAAGTTTGATGGTTAATTTACAGACATATATTTGAACTGACATATTTATATATATATATATATATATATATAAATATATTAAAATTGTATATCTTTTAAATATATATTAAAAATCAAACGTTTGAATAAAAACGTTAATTAAATAATTTTTATTTCATATAAATAATTATAAAAAAATATGAGTAACTTTATTTTGTGTGTATATAATATTAAAATCAACTTTCAATAAAAAGAAATAATTTTATACACATGATTTTTTAACTATAATACAAAGTTGAACGAACAATTGATGATTTAAGTCATAAAAATTGTTTAGTGTTTGTAGATTAAAAGAATATTATAACTTTTAAACTTGCAAAATGTATTTTTCCGTTTTAAATAGATATTTATACTTATATAATATATATATATATATATATATATATATTTTTTGTTTTCTGCCCCTAAATTCATATATAAAATACAAAATTTACTAATTTCAAATGTCACTTTCTATTTTGTAGTATGGCATTATCTACCAATGTTTTATTTATTTAAAGTTCATTTTACAACAATTAAATTTAAATATCAGACTTTATATGTAAATACATATTTACAGACATATATTTGCATATATATATATATATATATATATATATATATATATATATAATATTCAAACTAAAATATATCACTTGTAAATATATATTAACCGTATCAAAAGTTTGAATAAAAACGTTAATTAAATAATTTTTATTTCATATAAATAATTAGATAAAAAATATTAAGTAACTTTATTTCTGTAAGTGTATATAATATTAAAATCAACTTTCAATAAAAATTTAAAATAATTTTATGTGACGTAATATATGATTATTTTAACTATAAGTACAAAGTTGAATCTCGAACAATTGATGATTTAAGTCATAAAAATTGTTTAGTGGTTTGTAGATTAAAAGAATATTATAACTTTTAAACTTGCAAAATGTCTTTTTCCGTTTTAAATAGATCTTTTTTACTTATTAAAGATATTTTTCTGTCAGTCTTAATAGTTATTTTTTGTTTTCTGCCCCTAAATTCATATATTTTTTCAGATTTAAAAACCTTTGAAACAAAATTTACTAATCGATCAACAATTCTGGAAATATCTCTATACTATTTCCCTGTTTTTTCAAGCCTAGTATAATTTTTTTTCTCAACAATACAATGGCTAGCTCGACCCATAATCTAACATTTCACTACAATAATCACCAACTTGTTTTTTTTAATTTAAAACACTTACATAACATTTTTTTAATAAAGTCAAAAACAAATTATCACTTATTTAGAAAAAATAACCAATTGTATGCACTGCACCTATTTTTATGTCCACTCGAGATTGAATTGTTTGTAATCTATACAGGAAATCCCCTTAAAATGTTATTTCAATAGGACAATAAATAATATCAAGGTGGAGTATTTAGTGGTGCCAACAAATTGCAATAAATAATGTTTTAATATCACTTCAATTTTATTAGAAAGTAGCGAATGCAATAAGTTGATGATGTAGCTATTATTTTGGCAAGCGATGTATATATATATATATATATATATATATATATATATATATATATATATATATATATATATATATATATATATAGAAGAGCTCAAATAAGACTGAAAAATAGTAAATAATAGTAAGGAAGTAAATGAATATTTAAACCCTTCAGTCTCATTTGGACCACCCTATGTAATTATTTAAATGACTGTAGAGTACACTTAATAGAAATGCATGAAACAAACGAAATGAAAAATAAATTACCCACTTTAATAAATTATATAAAAATGTTAAATAATTACTTATTATTCACTGTTAAATAATTACTTATTATTCTCCGAAACAAATTTCGTTGTCATTATCGCCATCAGAGCGTTGCATTATAAATACAATCTATTAAATGATTTTACAATAAAAGTTATAATAGGAGGGCTTATTTTACAAGACTTTGGTGGCAATGATATCAACAAATAGTAAATATTAAGCTATTATTTAACATTTTTATAAAGTTTTATACTGTGCTGATGAGTAATTAATTATGTTAAAGTAAGTTTGTCATAATACCAAAACGAATATTGACAGATAATAATAGTTTAATTATTTAATTTGTTCTTTTGAATTATTAATTATATATATTTTTTTATTTGTGTAACATTTTCTACTGTTAATATTTAATTTTTTTGTTTTATCGACTACTATCTATATTTAATTTTTTTTAAAAAAAGAATTGTTATTTTTTTACTTCGTACTCTTCATTTATGTTTTTCTTGTAAAATTTTAGAATTAATTTCCAATGTCTACAATATGTATGTGTTTGTGTTAAATATTATTTGTAACCATAACAGTTAGTTCAATCCTGCATTTCTGAAAAAAATCATATAAATATGTGCATTTCTGCTTTATTTGATTTTAGTATGATTAATGTATTAATTTACTCTTTATGTTAACGGATTAAACTGTAACTCTGAGAACGTGGATAGCAAATAATTGTATCCCTTTTCTATTTAACATCGCTTCAGTAATTTTTTGTTGTGTAGACTGTAACAACGAGGTTGTGCACTCGAGGACAACGAAAAGTAACATTTTAGAAAAGAATGGCCAAATATGAATAACGAATGAGGAATACGTGTAACGAGTGTTCCGATGTGCTGATGCAAGTCGCGCGGTTTAGTGAGGAAGCAAGAATAAAGAGTGGGGGCGCATGCTAGCGTATTCACGCAGTCTCCTGTGGTTCTAATATAGCAACTAGCTTATGTGTCGTGCTTCGCTGATCGAGCCAACTCAGTTTACTTGTGACGCTTGTTCGAGTGTTACATGGTACGAGATTTGTCGGTTAACTGCCGCGACGTGATTTTTCGCAAATGTAAATATATATGCCCTATGTATAATATGTGACATCGCAGACATCTCGAATCAAACGAAGTGAAACGAATTCATACAAAACTTGAAAGATGTCTTTATGCACCTTCAACATAATGACTAATATTTTTTCGAAAAAGAATATTTTGTGTTGTTACTGTTAAAAACATGTGCTTGTGAATATCTTGAACGTCAAAATGGAATGTTATATTAAGTTAATAAAGTTCCTGTTGATCATCGCGTTACTTGTAGAATGCGATGTCTTCAGAAGCATGCTTGTCAAGGGGGAGTTTGAAAACAGCTGGACATTTTATTATGAACAGCCGTGTTGCGGTGGTATAGGCCGTCATCTTAGACATCACAGAGGTTAGTGGTTTCATTCGCATTCCTTTTCATCTCTTGTTTCATATAGTTGAAACATAAATGACGTCTCGTTTGTTTGTAAAAAACACGCTTTGGTGTGCGACTCTGTGCATTGCTACGTGATGTAAAAAAAACAAACGTACTGTGTACAGCGAACTTTTGCTAGGACGAAGAGTATTAAAAGATGTTGAAATGAATGTGTTTGTGTATGTAAAAATGCGTTTATAAATATAACGTCTACGAGTCAAATTTCTTTCTAACGAAATGTCTATATGTTGTATTTACACATTGGAAATTTAAATTAAAACTTAAAATTATGATTTGAATTATGATTAAAAATATGAATTATGGTTTAAATTAAAACTTAAAATTGATTTTCAACATAAAAAAATATTTATTTAGTATAATGTGTAATTGTTAATATTATATTATTTCCACAATTACTGAAGCAATATAATTTGCCTTGAGAAAAATACTCTAAGTATTATATAAGATCACACAAATTATTTTCACTTGTTTTTATAATTATATAATTTGTGTTAAGATATTTTATGCCATGCTTTGACAATGATGGCATCATCGAAATGCATCAGCCGATATAATTTGTAATTATAAATTATATAAGTGATTATTGAACACTTTTAGGGTGAAAATTCATTTGTGTAAAATCACACAAATTATTTTATGTCATTTGTGTGAAAATAAATTCGTGTCGGTTTCAAAACAAACATTATAAGTTCCTTTACATAAATTCTTATATCTGTAATGTTGACAATATTTGAATTAATAGATTACATTTTTGAATAATTTTATTGAAAATCTATTTGAATTAAAATATTTTTATTTTAATTCAAATAATATACAAATATATATATATATATATATATATATATATATATATATATATATATATATATATATATATTATACGAGTATAAGTAATGCATTTGTATTCCGGGAATTTTAATATCAACCTGATGAACGTCATTAAAATGAAAAATGTACACTTGTGTGTATGTGTATTGTATAATATATATATAAAGGTATTTTAATGTATATTTAAATTATGTCATTTTTCTGCAATAATTGTGTTGAAATGTAATTTATTTAAAATAATCAAAATTATTTCTCATAGATATTTTTTTATTAATTTTAACGTAAAATATTTCTTAAACTAAATAGTATGATTTATATTCAAGAAATAAATTTTAATTTATATTGAAATTATACAGAAATGTTCTTCTTACTTCTACTTAAAATTGTAAAAATATGATTTATTTTTGTATGTCTTAATTAAAATTTAACATAAATTCTTATTGAGTAAATTAGTATTATTTTATAAATGTTGCTGTTTTGACTATTACGTATTTTAATAGTAACTAAGATTTTTTTACTGTTAACCTGTACGGATATTGTAGATAAATTAAAATCTAATTAGAGGAAGTCTATAGTGCATACATATATTGCTAGTTGAATGTTTGTGTGTTACCGTAATATATTTTTTTATGTTTTTTTACTATACTATTGTTTATCTTAAATCATTAATATTAAAATTTTGGTTAACATAAGAATTTGTGATTTTACCTTTAGATAATTAATCATCAGTTTTAAACTTCTCCACGCTGAAAAAATATATATTAATATATTAGTTTCTTGATATATTAATTACATATAATCTTAATTTTTTTTAAAAAACAAACAAACAAACGAAATCTAATTTATTCTGTTGTATTATTTTTTCAAAAAAAATGTTTCATGATTTATAAAATGACTGAATTAAAAGTTACTTTAATTGAATGTTTTATACCGAAGAATTTTATAAATCATGAATTCTGTGAAACTTGCTATGATTTTTCCAATTAAACTATTGGTAGAATTCTTATAAAATATATATTCAGAAATATGTGAATCAATTTTATAAATAATTAAAAATAAGTATTTTTTTTTTAAAAAAAAACTAGAACAATTTTTAAATGGAATTACAAGAGTAAAATGTTCGTAGTTTATGAAACAAATTTCAATTTCACCAATCATTTGCTAAAATAAACATTTAGCATTGTGTACGTATACATATATTTTTATACAGATTAAAATTTTTGTTTAATTTTTAAAATGTTTAAATTATATATATATATATATATATATATATATATATATATATATATATATATATATATATTAATTTCATATATAATCAAACAAATTAAAAGATACTAACGAAAATAATTTTATCGTATTAATTTTTTTATTTGTATAATCTTTGTCTTATTTATTTTGTCAGTTGATATCGTTTTAGAATTGATGAATCATTAATATAATAGAGCAATGATCTCTAGTATAACAGTTTATAAAATTATATAAATATTTAATTTTAGTGTGCGTAAGGCGGTGAATATATTTATAATAATTTAATAAAACATTAGCCTAAAATATGTTATTAGAGCTGTTAAACTCATTTCCTTTAACAGATAATGTTTACATAAAGTTTAAAAATATTTATAGTTAATGTAAATAAAATATCGCGATTATTTGTAATCTTTTGCTTTGCTGGTGAGTGAAAATAAGATATAGTTTACAGATAAAATATTTGTAGTATTTATTTAAAAATAAATTCGATTTGTATTCTTAGAACATCTGTCTGTTCTATGTTTGATAAAAAACCATTATGATAGACGTCTTGCCTACTTGTGTGTGTGTAGGTAAATGTGTGTATTTTGTAGAGCTTGTCTGGCCAAATAGTGTCAGCGTTATTTCATAAAACAAACATTTGATACGTGTATATCTATTCGTTTATGTAGATACATGTACATTAAATATTTGACAATAGGTGCTTAATTTGATTTACGATGTTTACTAATCAAACATGGGACTCATTTATTTTTTAATTTAACGATTTTGTCGTGCGAACAATTGTTATTTGAAATTTAATGTCTATAAAAGTAGTCAGCGTTCTCAATTTATCATACGATAATTTGATTCATAAATCTACAATGTGTACATCATTATTTTGGATTTAAAATTAAAATTTTAATTTAAAATAGATTTATATTTATGTATATTTTAGCGGTGAGTTTAAAAAGGGTATCGTTATCATACAAAAAAATTATACTAGTTTTGAAATATGAAAAATATTTATTTTAATTATTTGAAAATATTTAGATCAACACATTAATTTTTATTGTAATGACATATACAAAAAATATTCTACAATGTTAATAAAGTAAAATAAGTTTATTAATCTGTTCATTATTTAATTTATAAATGCTATGCATTTTTTCCATTATGATTTGTTGATGAACAATGACATATGTGTGTGTATATATATATATATATATACCAATAGTGTAAATTAATCTCAATATATTTATAAGTAACTAAACATTTTTTATAAATTAATGTCAGAAATTAATTAGCATATATATATATCTATATATATATATATATATACACTAGATAATTATTTATAGCAATAATTGAATTTGAGTTATAAGAATTAAATATATATGCCATCATTATTAACCCTTATCGGATGTTAGCATTTTGTACTTAACTTTCCGTTAGGTCGGAGATATATTTGAGTGCTTATTGTAAGAGAAGAGTAACTAACGTTACTTGATATAGAAAGATAGTTTTGTGCATAAAAATATTTATTTTTACACTTTAAATAAACATTTTATTAAACATGTAATCTTCAAGCTTAAATGTTATTTATATTTTTTCAATGTGTGGTATTTTTTGAAATATTTTCCTACATGAAGGAATTATTTTCTGTACAAGTTTCGCAGAAGTATATAGTCGTCTTTCTTCCTCCAGGTAACTTCTGATTGGAACATACAATGCAGTCATTATGTTTCCTTTGGAAATGAGGTTGCAAGATATGCAGCTTCATCTCAAGAATTAAAATCACTTACCGAATATTCAAAATTTTTACATATTTCACTACAACTATCACTGTTACTTTCCATATTGCTATAGTTTTTTTTAGTCATTTTTGGAGGAATAAAATATTATAATATAAGTAAAATAATTGCTGAAATATGACAGAACGTGTTGTCTGCTATCGAGTAAGAATTAAACTATAAAAACATATAGTGTGTACATTCAGTAATCAGGACGTTGTTACTTGTTCAGTCTTGTCACCTCGCACGTGACATACGATTGATAGAGTAAAGTTGTAATGTCACGTCAGAGGTGACATACGACCGAAAAGGGTTAATATTAGCTTCTTTTTATCAATTTTGGTTGATGATTTCTTTAAAAAGTTTCCACATAAAGCGATTCACTGCCAATATGTGGTAACATGAATCTTGAGTACTCAAATAATTTAGCGACACCATTTAACACAAAAAAATATGGAAAGATGAATATCAAGAAAAATACTTAGAGATAGAAAATAATCGAGTGGATCAGTTTAAAATGGATATTAGACCGGTCATATAGTAAGAAGAGAAGACCCCTGATAGATAAAAAAATATTAATAAGGAACCTAGATATATAAAAATATCCAGTAATAGGCTCATAGATAGATAGACAGGACAAAGATATAAAAAAAATGCTTCGGAATGGATTGGAAAAAAATATTGAATCTGTCGAAGTGAAGAAGTTTTGGGAGAGGTTTTTTTTATCTAACAGTATAAAGAAAAAGGCTTGTTATGATTAAGGTCTAATGCTTGGTATGATTATCCAAATGTGACGCCTAGATTTGTTTTATTAAAAGGAAATAAAAGAAACTATACACATGTTTCACTATACACCATCGAATACATATGTTTCTTTTTAATAAAACACAAATTTAGTCATCACATTTGGATGACCCTATATATACATTTTTATTTATATTTGAGTAATAATGTGTTTATTCAGAATTTATGCAATAAATGATAAATATTCATTCTGGCAAAGTTAAAAATAAAAATAATTGATCACTAATTGACCTAAATATATAATTTTAACAAATGTTTATATATATATATATATATATATATATATATATATATATATACACACACGCTAATTGCATATGTAATTATCTGCTTGTCATCAAAAATTTGCAGGATGAAGAATTTTTACGAACCGGAAGTATAAACAAATGTAAACATAATGTGGAGTGTAAGTTTATTTTTTCTTAGAAAAACGCACATTTTTTAAACATCAGTGATGAAAACATGATTTATTTTTAGGACAAAAATTTGCAGAATGGTACATGTAATTGGTACCTGTTTACAAGATGTGATAAAAAAAATATTATATAAAATACAGAGTTTAATTACAAGAAGTATTTTCTTTTTCTTGTTAACGTAGCTATACTATTAAAAATATAATAAAAATATAAAGTGATATATCACAGAGTATAAAATGGTACTTTTTTTAAAAAAATTGTTAATTTATGAAATATTTCATAGAATATTTATTTAATGAATTTATAAATTTCTTCCATGTATAATTTATATTTTAATATCTGGCTATTCGTAACTTCACAAAAAAATACAAAATATTTGCTCGTTTAAGAAATTTAATCTTTTTATTTGAAATATACATAAAACACTGGCTACCGGTGTGAACATTGGTTTAAATAAATAAGCTATTTTTTCTTCAGTGTTGCTTAGATATATTCATACATTTTTATGAAGACTAATAAAATGAGCATTATATATTCACTCGTGTAAAAGATGGAAAATTAATAACACTTTTGAGTCTGTGTGTTATATATATAGATATACGAATATATATATATATATATATATATATATATATATATATATATATATTTCTTAGTCAATTGCACTAACAATTAAAAATTATTATATAGGGTCATTCAAATGTGATACCTATATTTGTGTTTTATTAAAACGAAACATGTGTATAGTTTGTTTTTAATAAAACACAAATCAAAGCGTCGCATTTGGATGACCCTATATTTTATTACTCCTTTCTTATGATTTAGGGTTTCTTAGAGAAATATTTTAAAAATCCGATTTAAATTTTTTTAAGATTTTTATATCACAAAAATTTTACAATTCACACATTTCTTAGTTGAAATAAAAATATTTTTTGGTTATATAAAAAAATTGTATACGTGTACGTGTGTTCATATCCATATATATATATATATATATATATATATATATAGATATACATATATATATATATATATATAAAATAAAAAAATATATTACATTTAATTCTATCAATATTTTCATAAACAATATTTTCAATGTCTAATGTTTTTAATTTGTTTACGAATTTTTGATAATTTACTAGTATTCGAAAATTATTTCATATTTTTTTATTATTTAGCGTGTCAATAATTGTCTATTTAATTTATATATATATATATAATCTTATTATTATTTTATTCCCTATTATTACTGATTAGATTTATAGAATAAATACAATGTCTGTACTCTTAAAACATTTTTATTAAATATCTTTGAATATGCTAGTAAAATATAGATTATTTTTTAAATATTTTGTAATTCGAATATATCTTAAAAATCTAATCTTTTACAACTAAAAGTATTATTTACAACCGTATTATATCTTTATTGAATACTAACAATATTATTTATGTAAAATTTTATAATTTTCCTATTCACAGTTTGAAAAAAATATTTGAAAACTGTTTATTATTGAAAGGATAAATTATGTTATCATAGTTATATTTCATATAAATTATTAATAATATTGATTATTTTTTTAGAATTTTATTAAAATTAAATTTTTTATTATACCGATCAATTATTGATTATTCGATTAATCTAGAAGATATCTTGTTTACATTGAATAAGTTATGATGCTTAAGAGTGCATACTTAATATTTCTAATAGCCGACAAAATACAAGACAGGTAAAAAATTAACATGCATGCAGTATCGTGTTGAAGTGTGTGTGTTCTTGCGGAGAAATATGTTAATAAGTTTCAGATTAAATAGTCGTAAATAACTACTAGATGAAACGTATGTATTATTAATACAATGAATAGTTTAATGTATTTATATTAGAAAAAATTTATATTCTGAACACAAAACTATTATAAACCACGAAAAGTTGTTAGTCAATAGCACGTACACTAATTTCGAATATTCGTCGAGAATTTCAAATAAATATTCTCTAAAGATTTACATATTTAATATGCTTTGAAAGGTCGATTTATAAATAAAATATTTTATATAAATGTTTTTAGTATTATTTTTTAAAAAAATATCTTTTTCTTTAATTTATATAAAAAACAGAAATATAAACACTTTTATATTATTTTGTAAATTGCATAAAAATTCAATAAAATAAAACTTTGAAATGATATAACCACGATTTTATATTAAAATCATTTTATCGGAATTACGAGAAATGAGATGATTCTAAGAACACATGTAGAGGACATTTACTGTTTGTCCCAATACGCTTGTTTTTAATCTCAATTTCTAGAACTCTTGAAATTATGTTATAAATAATTAATAATTTACCGTTTGGTTTTTCTTTTTCAGGGAAATGTTTTCAATTTATTATCCTTTTGTTTGTTTATTAAATGTTCGTTATTTACTAATATACAGTGTGTAAAAGGCACAATATTTAATTTTATTATATAAATATTTTCTTTGTTATTATGAAATAAAAATTTCATTTATACAAATCAAACATATATTATTTATTTGAATATTAAATTAAAATAAGTAAGAATATGTTTTAAAATACTAATTTTGAATTCAACCATAATTTTAATTGTAATATAAGGTTAATAATTTAAAACTTTTGTTTTTCATTTATTAAATAAACTGATAAATGTTTAAACCCTATGAGAATGTAAAATATATATAAGATTATTCTTGTTTCGTTAAATAGTTATTCGGAAAAATATTAAAAAGAAATAGTTTTTTATTTTTTTTTTTTACAAATACACAAATACTTTTTTACATTCTGTTTTTATTTTTATAATATGTATCTATAGAAATTAATAAAATAATACTTTGAAAAAAGTAATCAGTCGACAAAAATAAATTAACTATATTAAAATAAATGAGTCATAAACAATTTGATTATATTATTACTCAATTATTATAAGTTATGATACTTTTATTATATTTTTTTAGTTATGCATTGACCGTGCAAGTAAATAATTTGTTTTTATTATAATCTCCGAATTAAATGTAGATATAAAAGATAAAATGATAAAAATAATAATGAGTAACTATAAAAATAATAGCATCTCAATTTAATGGGAAATCATGTATGGGAAATTACTAAGTTAATCAGTTAAATCTGAGCAGTCGTGTTAAAAAAATGAACTTTTTTATATTATAAACAACTTAAATCTGTATTTATAAATTTTCAAAGTATCGCTTTTGATTTTTAAATGAAATCTAAAAAGTAAAAGTAAACTACATTGATGAGTTTTAAAAAAATCGAAGCTATCATAGCAAAATCATACATGAATAAAAATTGTCATACACTGAAAATATTCATGTAATTTTATTGGATGACTTGAAAATAAATACTTTCGTACTTTCGAATCGACTGACAACAAAATCGCGTGGTAAATACTATTAAATGAGAAGAACGTATTTTCAACTGCCAAATACGATGAGAGTTATTCTCGATACACTTTTTATTTTCTTCTTTTTTTACAAGATGTGTGATAGTATAATTAATCCCTACTTAACAATTTCCTGTGCAGGTTTTTTCACTTGAAATAAATTTATTATGATGATACATTCAACGACAGTTGTGTCTTCATCATAATATTTAGTTACGATGTATAAATTACGAAATATTCATATTTATGTGATTATGTTTGTAAGCAATTGAGTAATCTTGTAATTAAATGTTGTAGTATCGTTTTCATAAATATTTTATATAAATGATTTGTTTGTTGACTTATTTTACAATTTTTTTTAAAGTTCTATTTCATTTTTTATTTTGTCATTATATATCTAATATTGATATAAACCATAAATATAGACTATTAAAATATTTTTTTTGTATATTTATTTTAGTATGCATCTTATTTTTATCCAAATTTTTGACTTTCTTTTCTTGTATCTTTTAATATATATTAGAGATATATTTTAGTAACTATTAAGAACTATTTAACACTAGATTTATGGAGCGAGTCAATTTGACTCATTTAAGATTTTGTTGCTATATATATAGAAAACTTAAATATTATTTTTTAAAAATATATGTTGGTTTTTAATTACATAATGCACATATGCAAAAAAAATTATATTACATATTTGCATATATGTCATGTAATTAAAAACCAACATATGTTTTTAAAAAATAATATTTAAGTTTTCTATATATATATATATATATATATATATATATATATATATATATATATATATATATATATATATATATATATATATATATAGATATAGCAACAAAATCTAGTGTTAAATCACATTAGTACTTATAATAAAATATTTTTATTATTATTGTTTAAATTTTCGTTGGATTTTTTTGTATAATTTGTAAATGTATATGAAAAAAAATCTTTGAAGATATTGATAGATATTTTAATTTCCTGTCAATCCTTCATTTAAAATATGCTACGATATGGCAGTCAAAATGAAAATTATTCAAAAAATTGGATAATCAATAATCATTGAATTTTGTAAAATTTTGTTAATAGCTAATTAGCTATAATGCTAAATCAGTTGTAAAGAACGAAAAATAAACTCTGTTTTAAATTTTGAAACATTATTTCAAACATGAAGGTAAAAATATAAAATAGTGTATTGAATATACATACATATGTGTTAATTAATCATATTTGATGAAACAGCTTAGTCAATATTTAGCCATAATATACTTGTGTACTTAGTGTATGTACACATGTGTATATTTTCAATAAAAAATTTTATTTAAAAGTTAGTACATTTATAAACAGTTAGTTTAAATGGAAAAACAGTATGTGTGTATATATATATATATATATATATATATATATAATTTAAGGTAGTGTTTTGAAATACAATGTGACCCAAATTTGAAACTAACAAGTGAATTTATGTTAGACTATATATTTAGTATGACGTTAACAAGTTGAATATATATGTTCTATTAGTGAAACATGTTTTAGTAAACTGATATCTTCATTGATATATGTATTAAAATTGAAATTGATGCAGTTAATTTGAAATATATGTAACATATATTCGGATTTTAATTGAAACGTGCCATAATTTGATATAAACTTCACATTAAATGTCTTATTTATATATACATATACAAATACATGTGTGTGTGTGTGTGTGTGTGTGTGTGTTGATGGAATTCATTTAAAATTTTTTAATATGAAATATTTGTTGTATGTCAAATACTTTAATTATTTTAAATAATTTATTATTTTCATGTATAATAAGTTAAATTATATACATATATACATATATTTTAGTGAATTTAAAATGTATTACAAGTGTGTTTTTAATTGAACAATTATTTCTGTATATTTTTACCTAAAAATTTTGTAATTATGTAATAATGATCAGATTAATAATATTGATGATTTGTATTAATACTTGTAGAATGTATCAAACATATTTAATTCCTCTGTAAAAATTCCAGTTTTATTAAGTAGTGTAATAATGTTGTAAAATGATAAAAATGCTATAAAACCTATGTTTTTATTTTAACACAAATGAATTTTAACTCCAACACCATAATAGTTTAAAGTGTTCAATAATCACTTATTATTCACTTATTATTTATAATTATATCGGCTAATGCATTTCGATGGCGACGCCATCATCGTCAGAGCCTTTCTTTAAACCATTGTGGTGTTGGGGTTAAAGTGAATCAACCACAGTTCCAAAACAACAAATAACTGTTTTTATTTTAAATGAAAAAATATGAATTATAATCATTTAACATAATAATAATTATTTGTAATATGTAAACATAAAACAGAATATTGTGTGTGAAAATAACAATTTGGAATTAACAATTTTTTTATAAATGAATATTGATAGAGTGAATCAATTTTTGAATGAATATTATTGTACTGGAATAATTATTTTATTTTGAATTATTGGATTATTTTAAAAAGTTATGTTTTTTCTATGTTCCACTACGAAAAATACTATGTATATGTGTGTATGTATTACTTAACATAAAAAATTCTTACTATTTATAATGACCATAGATCTGGTAATTGTACTATAATTTGTTTCTAATTGTGTATAATTGTTGAATCCGTAATATAAAATATTAAATTGTTTTCGTTGAATTATTTTAACAAATTAGTCTAAACAAAAAGAATTGCTAATGTATTTAAAATTTCGTATTTTTTAAATTGTAAATGTTGTTCGTATTCTTTCTTATTGTTCAACATAAAGATTTATTATATCTTTAGGTAACGCCCATTGAAACAAAAATACCTAAATATTAATATTTGTAATGCACGCAACAAAACATCTATTTATTATTCTTATCAAAAAAAAACAAAAAACAAATTAATGTAACTTTCACATCGCGTCACAAATCGTATCAAAAATCTATAAACTTTAAATAAATAAACGTTGTTCGAATATATCGATATTATATTCATGTCATACTATACGCATTGATTAAAATTTAATTTGTTAACAAATAGCACAGTGAGATTGTGGTTGTAAAATATAAGCAACAACGATAAAATATCATAAATCATATCGAATGAAAATAAAAAGATGGCGGTGCAGGTCGTAACGTTGAGGCGCATCGCTTGTTCCACACAAAATAGTGCCGCCGCTGATATGATCATTAATCAAACACTAATTACACGCTTTGATAATTAATATGCTAAATTCTTACATGGAAACTGACTTTTACACAAAAAGAAGTCTAATATCTGAATAATTAGCAGAGCTGACACGATACTATAATGATTTTATTTTTTAATGTATAAACCAATTTAAAAACTGAATATAGATCAGTGTTTAAATCCCTCTGTATTTACACATTCATCTACATGATTGTATGTGTATACATATTGTGCATATAATATACATATGTATATATATATATACTTTCACACACCCGCACACACATTTATTACATATATATGACTAATAAGTTTCTTTATAAAATTTAAATAATAATTATCTGTTTTAAATACATACTTTTATGGGTTTAAATCAGTTACTAGTAAATAAACTTGCGGTTTTATTATTTACCAAGTATTGTTTGTAAATGGAAAAAGAGCATAAGTATAAATACTAATGAATAATGAGAATTGCAGTATTTAAAGATTGTATATTATTCTAAAACTGATTAACTCGTTCGCTACCAGCGTCACACATGTGTGACGACTCGATTTTCTTACCTCAGCCCAGCGTCACAAATGTGTGTCGGATCTGTGACATATGATGCATAGGAAGGTGCACAGATGCAAAGGAACGGTGACAGATGATCATTATTAGTTTATGATAACTGTTTGTACCAAATCGTACCGCAAACAGATGAATTATGTTAAAAACAATAAGATCTGGGCGTCACGAATATATATATATATATATATATATATATATATATATATATATATATATATATATATACGAATACGTTTGAATGAATTAAAAAATATTGGCAAACGTTAATAAATTCGAGTTACGTATTAAAACTATATTTATAAACTTGTTCAATTTTATTATGTAAAAATAATTAAATAATCATAAAAATAACAGTAAATTAAATCCATGTGGTATTTAAAAATTTATCAAACAACACGAAAGGTACTTGACATATATGCCAATATTCAGTATATAGTGCGAAATGAACGTTATTGGCACGTATTTCAATATACAGATAGTATTTTTATTTTTATAACATTATGTATATACATTAATTTTAAATGGATTTATAACACTTTCATTAATAACAAATTGATCAGTTTGTTTTTGATAGTACAAAAACTCTATTTATTTATACTTTGAGATATAATATTTAAGGTTTGCGTTTGAATTACGAAAAATTGATTTTGGAATATTTTTAGTTGTATTATATAAAAATGTATAAATAAACAATTATTTTTTTTTTTATAAATTTTCCAAAAAAATTTTCGAAAATTTTTCAAAAAAATTTTCAAAACAATATGTGTGTCGGTTTGTAAAATTACTAATTTCACTCATTTAGAACGTTATAAATACATCTCACAAAAATTAATGACAACTTGGTATCATATTTAAATAATAAAACGTCTGGGCTGTGGTGGCGGTTTTTCTCCTGAAGCACTGGTAGCGAACGAGTTAATAAATAATATTATATTTGATTTTAGATTAACAGTTATATATTTTTATTTAATGTTTTGAATCATTATAACATTTATTATTATTCTATATGTTTTTCTTATATTATACGATTCAATTGTACTTTCTCTAATTAGCTAGCAGAGGAAATATGATTATCTTTTCAATAGATTAAGTACTTATATAACAATTTTCTCAACGTGAACTGTCAGTGTATAAAGTACACGATTTCGTAAACATAACAGATGTGAATACCACTTTCTTAGAATGTTTCTTTTTTCTTTCAATTTTAATATAATTTATTGTTATCTATTTTTCTTGTGAATTAAAACATTATATTACATATTACTGAGAAAAAAATCTATTTTTTTATTTAGTTACATTTTCATTAAAAAAATGTATTTTCTTATATATTAACAAAACATGTAGTTATTCATTATTCAACGATTAGGATAAAAAATATTTCACAATTTTAACCTATTTGAAACAATTTTCATATGAATAATGTGACTCGAGAGATTTTACAACTAAAAGTAAATTTAATATTCAAAGACAGCATATATGCTCATAAATTTTATAGAAAACTTTTTCTGGTTAAAAAATGCTTAATATTTATAACAGTTTTTAAAATTATGATACAGACTCTATACCTATGATTTTAATTTTGTTAATCGTGAATAATGTAATATATTTTTTTTAGATTTGAGATTTTTTACCATTTTGTAAATCTCTTGAGAATTTTTTAAAGCCTGTTGTTTAAATTTCATATTTATATACTAAAGAAATTCCACTTTTGTTTATTAATAGTTTTGAATACTAGTTTCCTTTGAAACAGTACTTTTTATTTTTTATAAGTATTCATTATTTTGTAGAGGTTGTTTTTCCTTATATTAAAATAAATAATAATTATCCAATTTTCACACAACATATTTCTTTTTTAAAAATATATATATGTATACATACATATATAAATTTTATTAATTGATGTTGTAAGTTTAAATTCACAATTTATAATATACGAAATTAGTTTTTATCTTTTTATTAAAATGACCTTTAAGTCTATATTATATTCTCTATTAAGAAAAGATTATATGTAGTATGTTGGAAAAAATTGAATTTTTTGAACAAAAAAAACCTTTTTATGTTGCCAACAATTCAAATTTTTATTCAAAATATATTCCTTCTGCATCAACATAATACATGGATAGATGCTAATAAATTTGTTTTGTGATGGCCTCATTGACCTTCATCACAGAGACCTGTATGACTTTAACGTCATCGTATAATATTCCTTATGTCGACATTTTTATTTTAAGAAAATAAAGTAGTCACATGGTAACAAATTTCAAAAAAGGATTTTGGATAACGGACGTTTATTTTTGTCCAAAAATTGTCATATAGCAACGACCTTGTGAGTTAGTGCATTGTCGTACAATTGTCAACTTCTTGGCTCTCGAATTTTAGCCAAATTTTTACTCTTCTTCGCCCCAAACACTCCATAACACCTCAATAGTATTTGTCAGTGATAGTTATATCTCTCGGATTATATCTATAATGAATAATGACTTTTGAACTGTAAAAACAAATAAAATTGTCTTTATTTGTTATTTCTGACAATGCAACTTTCTCACTTTCGATAAACTTTGTGGATTCATTGATGCACTGTGGCTCTTGGTTTCAGAGTCGTATTTAAAGCACAAAATCTCGTTCTTAATAACGATATAATTTAAGAATAAGGATTTTTTTTGCCATTTTAATGATGTTCTTGCAGTGATCGACGCATGCTTTTTCATGGACTTCAGTTAGTTTGTGTGGCACAAATGAAACGTAAACTTTTCTTTTGTGCAATTTTTTACTAACATCTCATAAATATTATAGTCTTGGATATACTAAACTCTTCAATAATCAATTTTACATATTACATTTAAAATAACATCAATACATTTGTACATTTTTTCAACGAGTTCATCGATAGTAACTATTTTAGGGCGGTTTGATCTTGTGTCGTCATTGATGTCTTTTCTTCCACCTTTAATACATCCATATCACATATAAATTCCTTTTTTATCGATAGATAATCATTACATTACATTCTTATTTAGTATTTCCGTGATAACATAACAAATAGTAAAGGTGTTTTTTTAAACGTGGTAGAGCTTAGATTGAAATAGAACACATACTAATTTACCAGATGGCCATTTATTTGGTATTATTCGAAAGATAATGTTATGGCATTAATCTTTAAAAATGATTTCGGGTATATGTTCACCATGGCTACTTCTAACATACCGCATTGTTAGTCTAATTTTGGGTCACTTTTTCAAGCAATTGGGGGCTTATGTTCCCAATAATGCGAGTTATATTAGTTTCTAATGCCCTAATTGTTGCTGGTTTATTATCATAAACTAAAGACTTCACATATCTCCAAAAAAAAAAATCCAGAGCTATCAAATCATACGGTTGTGGAGGCCAATTCACTGGTTCATTTCTGGAGATAACATTATCGCCGAATTTTTGTTTCAATAACTCGATTGTTTCGGTTGAAGTATGGCACGTGGCACCATCCTGCTAAAACTATCTCTTCTAGATCGATGTCATGCAAATTTGGAAATAAATAAGATCATTGTTTTGTAACTTACACCATTGACCGTAACGCGCTCTCCGGCTTCATTTTGAAAGAAATAAGGCCCGATGATGTCACTAGCGTCCATTTTCTGGATGTAAAGGGCTCTCACGAATCACTTCTGGATTGATCTCACTCCAAATGTGGTAAATTTGCTTATTAACGCACCCGTTAAGTCAAAATTGAGCCTCACCACTGAACAACATTTTGTGCTCTGAGTTTGGTGACCAGAACACTGATTTTTGAAATAAATTTCCACAATTTGAGAACGTTTCTCAAGTGTAAAACGTTTCATAATATTTTGCCAAAATATACTTAATCCAAATGTCACTTATAGTGCACAAACTGATAACTGACTTAACAACTATTTCTATTAAAAGTTCTATCAAACCTAATAAAACACTCTTTACTACCATTTCATCAAGCAGTATATTTTAGAAACTACTTGTCATTTTTTGGTCAAATTTCAACAGTTAATGGAGGAAGTAGGTATGAATAAATACCATTCTTTAGACATTAAATGGTACTACAAATTTTTGCAGGAAAATAAAAATTCGATTTCTTTTCCGACTCACTATGTAGTAATAACTTCATTACAGGAAAAAACATCTAATTAATTATTTGAAGTTTTATTTTGAGAACAAAATTGTAGAACAAGGAAATATTTATAATAGTAACTTTTGACTTATTGACAACCAACTTTCAAATTGATGTTTGATTATGTATATTTTTACACAAATGTTCAATTCTTATGCTAATCAGACGTTCAGAATTATTTATTAGAACTAGAAAAATGTTACATTAAATCATTAAAAATCAATTAATAAAATATTTAAAAAACAAACAAACGTCAAATAACATTGTAAGAAATGTATGTACATATATGAATTGTAATATTTAATTTAGTGAAAATATACACTTCAATGGCTCGAAAAATCCTGTTCAACATAATATATAAGAGTGATTAAAAACATAACTTTTAACAACTAAAAACATAACTTTTAACAACTAATAGCAATCGTTTAAATTTAGTAACTTTTGTTTGCCATTAATTAAGATATGAAAAAATAAATCATTACTTAAGATTATATAGTATATATTTGTCAACTTTTTTTTTTGATTTGGCTGAAAACGTAGTGTTCGTTGCTTCAGCAATAAGAATATGAAAATTGATTCAGAATCTAGGAAAAGCAATAGGATTAATTATGTGGCGGTATACATTAATTAAAATTGTACATCATTAATGTAAATAACCGAATTATCGTGTTTTATATCTTGAATAAGTAATTAGATATGAAATTGTTATTAATACATTAAAGATTTTTTTTGCAAATATTTTGTCAGTTTATATATATATATATATATATATATATATATATATATATATATATATATATATATATATATGTATAAATGATTTAAATAAAATTAATAATATTATTACACATTATTTATATTATATTATAATTTTTATATAAAGGAAGTAGTAATATTTATATTTTAATATGTGTTTTTTTTCATTGAATGTGTCTTATTTCTAATATTTTTTTTAAATACCAAACGGGACAAATATTTCGTCATTGTATAAATTCGTAAATACACGAATTGCTTTATTATCATTACAAAAGGGGGCCCAACCAAGTACTAAATTTTTTGTAAACCTATTGTTACATTTAGTTTTTGTAAGCATATTATCACTTTTGTGACATAATTTAATTTTTGTTGATTTTGTTATTATTTCAACAATATGTTTTATTTTTGTACTAAAATTATTCGTAAGCTAAGTAGTATTCAATAAATTTATAATTTTGTTGACCAGAGTTTTCTTTCATATAAAAACGGTAAAATATGGGGATGTACAATGATTTTTGTGACTGACTATGTGTGTATATACGAGTATATATAAATTGACAAAATATTAAAAAAAAAACTATTGCACACATACATATATAATATTTAATCCACACATACTTATATACACACATCATGTATAATAAATTTGATCGGAGTAAACAAATTTTTGGAGAGACGTTAAGTCCACAGTGGATTAAGAGAGTCTGATAATGATATAATCAGTATTGATAAACTTGTTTTTTTTCTATTTTATCCTAATGTAAACTTTCATAAAAACTTGTTAAAATTAATTAATTTATAACTTGTTATCTAATGATGATTTATTGATAGGTGCTTAAATCTCAAAAATTCCAAATAAAATATTTCATAGTAAGAAATGTGGTTTAAAATGGAAAATATTAGTGTTTTCATGGAGTTCATTAAATATGAATATATATTATTATTTTAAGATTCATAACAGTTTAACGACTTAAAAATAGTAAAGTTAAAAATTACATATATATTTATATATATACATACACGAGGGTCGTTTGATAAGTATGGTAAAAAAGTAAGAAAAAATAAATTGAAAAATGTAATTTCATTAATTAATCAAGTTAAACAATAAATAAATTTATCATATTTATCAAATGACCCTTGTATATCCCAAATGATG
>CP092089.1:20700125-20742625 GCA_029203775.1 Neoneuromus ignobilis | reverse complement strand
TGTATGCGTACGTTGATTCCTTTATTTTTTCTTGTTATATATTTTTTTTGCTTTATGATTATTTTTTCATTCACTCTTCTAAAATTTTGTGTTAATTACATTGTTTATACGCGGAATGTAAGCTCATTGTCATATATATATATATATAGGTATTTGTGTTTATAATATGAATTTATTATTTTTGGGATTTTACGTTTGGCTGCTGAATAAAAATATCTTTATAATTTTTAAAAATACAATCATTAAATTTCTAGAGTATCTTTTGAAAACAGCGATTGCTTCTTCAGGACCACTATATTTTTATGTTTCAAAGTATTAATAATGATTTTTTTAATTATATATATATATATATATATATATATATATATTTATTAGAATGAAAAATGTTAAGAGAGATCTTCATATAGCAGTTGACAGAAAGAAGCTGATGATTATGCCTACGATGATGTTGATGATATATATGTTGATGATGATATATATGATTCGATGTGAGAATGTCTAATATTTTATTTCGGTAAATAACAGCTGAAAACATAATAATTTTTAATTCTAATTAATTAACATCGAAGCATTTTTATGAACGAGGTAATGAATATTTTTACAGTAATGCAATAATTAGTCTATATACGGATGTTAATTTTGAATGTCAGAAAGTAAGGTTACAGTTTATTATTACATTAATAAATTGTAGTCTTATTTTCTGAAATTCAAAATTAACATTTGAATATGTTATTGATCAAATAATTCTTAACACATATTCGTCCGCTTGACGAAAATTCGTCATCTTCCAGAGAATCACCCACAGCCAAATGACAAAAATTCGTCATTTGTATATTACAGAGAATAATTGATTTTTGTTCTCTTAATTCTGAGTATATTAAATTATAATTTTAACCAAACAGAGATAATGCCATGAGAGAACTGATTTTAGCTTCAGTTGAATCGCATAACGGTGCAAATGTAATCAAAAAGAAAGTAAAACTGTATAAGTCGGTATTGGGTATAAAAGAATTTTATTCAAAGTTTAAGCGCTCGGGTGTTCGAATAACTAAACAAATTTAGTTTATTATTGTTAATTTTTATAAAAAATAAAAATTTATATATAAAGATAAATTTGTTTTATATCATTTTCCAAGATTTCACTGAAAAATATATGATTTCTAACAAGTTACATTAGTTTTATATAGACTATATCATTTCTACAGATAGTGTCAAAAAATGCTGGCATTTGGTGAATGGCGGTGCAAAAAGTTACCCGACGAATATGTGTTAATTGCAACATTTTAATCTGAAAGCATTTAAATGTTTCACTTTATATTATCTCTGCATGAATTATATATATATATATATATATATATATATATATATATATATATATATATATATATATATAATATGAATATGTTTAAAACCTTTGTATTAGTTGCATATTTAAAAATAAAACTAGGTTATTATAAAATAACATTATAAATCTTTCTGATGGAATTAAAAAAAAATATTATTTTATAAAAATATTTTTTCATTATTAAAAAATGCTCATAATTAAAAACTAATACATTGTAAATATAATAGTGTGTCAAATGTTTGTAATTGTGTGTTTTTTTTCAAATAATTTGTATATTTACAAATATATTTTAAAATAATTGAAATAATTTTGCTGTTTTCCAAATTATGCATATATTTTTAATTAGCACTAATTCTTTCAGTAAATACCATACATGCATAATTTTAATTGAACTTACTTAAAAACAATCACAATTACGTCATATGGTGTCATTTTACGCTGTAGTGACTTTAATTAATTTTTCAATTATTAAAAAAATACACGGTTTGTTTATCATCAGAGTTAATATAGCTTGAATTGCTTTTTTATGTGCGCTACTGATTTTACACTCATTACTGAAATACTTAATCACATCGTTCTCTTTTAATGAGTATTTATTCTTTTAATAAGTGAAATCTCTTGAAAATATGATTCTGGTCGATAATACTATAGTAATTACTAGTGAAATATTAGACTTTGCTGCATTTATTCATTAAAGTTGAAAACGAAAAAGCTAACCTTTGTAATAAACGTTCCAGTTTGTTAGAACATTCTCGTGAGTTTTCTTTGTCACGTAAGTGTTTTATTGTTTTATCACTATTTTTGTATTGTGATATTAAACTGTAAATGTATCATATATCATAATTTGTGTATGTGTGTGTATATTATATATATATATATATATATATATATATATATATATGCACACACCCTTACTCACACCCACATACACACACATAAATACACACACAATCACATTCACATAATCACAATACATCCATTTCTGCATTTATGTATGTATTTTGTATGTATGTATTATACATGTATACACATATATATATAAAAATTGTGTAATTCTGTATATTTTAATATTGTTTTCTTTTAAAATGTTTTCTTTTACAAATAAAATATTAGAGAAGATATATAATTTAATTTACTTGTATTTTTTCTCTTAATGCTTTGAATATGTATATTTCTTTTTTAATTCAGTTTTAAATTTATGTATGATATTATATTTTTTATATTTATATTATTAGAAAAAAAACATTCTTATATTTTTAAATATTGTTAATTTTTAAAAAATGTATTTTTTATTTTCATTGAAGTATTTTTACTTTCTTCGATTTTTTTCTTAAATTTATTTCTTTTCACATAAATAAGTTATCAGTTCAACACCACAAAATACTAAACAATGTTCAATAATTATTTATTGTTCACTTTATTTTTTATAAATTGACACGCATTTCAATGGCAGTACTCCATCATCATCAAAGCGCTATGTTATAAAATATTTATAACGCTATTTTATAACTCAACACTCTGATTATGATAATATATCCATCGATAATGTAGATCAATGTATAAATAAAAAAAGTAAAAAATAAATAATTATTCTACACTTTTTCAAAATATAGCTATTTTGGGGTGATAACTTATTTATATGAAAGTAAATTCGTCACAATTCCAAAATAAATAGTAATTAATTTATTTATTGTAATAAGTATGATTTTAAAAACCAAATATTTTTTTCTATAAATGAGAATTTATTTTTATTTCATAATATTACAAGAATTTTTAGAAATAAAAAAATATCATTTCTGACATATTCATAATAAGTAGAAAATATAATAAGTTAGTAATGAAATCTTAATTTAGTAATGTTAATTTTTTATTTATTTTTTACAAATAGATAGCTAATAATTTATTTATTGATTAATGATCCGTAGAAATGCCAATATATAACTTGAAAAGATTTAGCACCATTTTATTTATGTATGTATATATATATATATATATATATATATATATATATATATATACATATATAAATACATATACATACACATATACATATATAAATGTATATATGTGTGTGTATATGTCTTCTTCGGCATTTCGATATCCTGTTTATTGTGCGACAGCCATAATTTATTATATCAGTTTGGCATATCGTGATTTCTAATATCAAATATCATAGGAAACGGTTGTCGATCTTGTACATAAACATCTGTGATAAAAGCATCGGGCTATTGAAGCCAATGTTTAATTTATGATACTGGACATAAATTTACAGTTAAAATTAAGAATTATAGCCATTCGTTTAACTTTTCAACAGTTCTGTTTGAGTTACGAATAAAATCGTAAATAATATTTGTACGTCGAATACGTGATGTCAGTAAAGTTTGTAACTACGAAACGCTCATTTTTCATTTTGTGGGTAATTAATTATATATAAAAAATATTTTTTCAGTATTGAATATTACAGTAAATTTTAATTATTCGAAAAAATTTTAATTCACCAGAGATATGAATTTATCAATATTTCGTAATTTTTATTTGGATAATTAATTCAACTGTATTTTTTTTTATTTTTTTTATGAATATTATTTTTAACTTTATAACTTTATATATATGTGTGTTTGTGTGTGTATGTATGAATATCAGTTAATACTATATTTAAATTATTTTCTTTAAATTTGTTTTTGTCAGAGTGAGAGTACCTTTCCCGATTTTTACAATAAGAAACTAATTGTAATATTATAAAGTACTCATTTCTTTGGCCCTTTTTATGTTTGAAGTAAGAAATTATATAATAATTTATAAAATCAAATATAATTTATAGCATATCGTTTGTTATATACTATTTATTTTTTGTAAAAAAATAAAATTAAAAAAAGCTATATTTATTTTTAAACAATTTTATTTCCAATGCTTATGAGTCATTTTTGAGTATCTAAAAAAATACATATGGCTATTATTACGCCGCGAAAGCAAATAACATAACATTGCCATATAACTAATGTATGATTGAAAATTAAATAAGATATTCGATTTGTTCAAACTGTGAATGATTTATAATCTAATGCATTTAGAATATTCATTAAAAAGATTTCAAATAAATATTTGTCTAAATGGAAGTTATCGAAAATATATTCATTATATCTGTCTGGATATTTTAGTTTCTGTTTTAAATGAATAATATGTTGTCGGAAAAAATAAACACTATTAATTACAAACATAGACTTTTATTAATTGAATAAATATATTATGTAAATGATACGGCAATTGAAAACTTCGAATCGAGTTAAGGAATTAAATGCATGTAACTTGATACTAGACTTTTCTATATACTAATACATGCCAAACGATGTGATTCGTGTTTGTACGATCTTGTTTATCTTGTAATCTATATAATGTAAATAAGAAAAATATTTTTAAATTAGGATTTAGTCAATTATAGTCTTTTATTTATATATATATATATATATATAGTATATATATATATATATATATATATATATATATATATATATATATATATATATATATATTTTTATATATATATATATATACATACACATATACACCCGTTCCTCAATTTACGCAGAGTATCCGTTCCACGTGGATTTGTTTTACGCGAATGAAAATCGCGTAAATTGAGTCTGTCAGTACAATAGAAAAAATATTGGAAATAAAAGCTAGTAAAGTTGTAGAAACATATTTGTTTCACAAAAAAATAATGACGTTTTAGAAAAAAGTAGATACATTTTATTCGGTGTCACTATCGCTACTGTAATTGAAAACAATCAACCTTTTATATATTTACATCATTATTTTATACGTTCAAGTAAGAATTTGCGTCACTCTGATATATAATAAATTCCATGAAAAATTATATACAATGAAATCTATCTGATCGCGTATAAAAAGTGCTGCGTAAATCAGTATCGCGTAAAAAAATTCCCGCGTAAATAGAGGTATAATTTGCCGCGTAAAAAAAGTCCCGCGTAAATTGAGGGACCGGTGTATATATATATATATATATATAAATATATATATATATATATATATATATAAAAGACTAAACATACATTTATATCTTTATTAAACATAAATGATTCTCGATTACAAAAGCAACATTTTTTACCACTCTTACACATAATTCAGAAATTACAACACCTTTATGAACATCAGAATCAAGTAACCAAACGGTTCGCACCTGATTTCACACCTATCTACCTACGCAAAATCTAAACATTCAGTTGTACATTGCGATTACAGAAAGGGCATTTGTTTAAATAACCTCCTTCAGATTCCAAATCATTCTCTTTGTCTCCTACTTACTCGAGGGTTAAAAGACGTAGTTGGTAACCGTAGAAAATATTTTTGGGTCAAGAATACACGGAGTTATGTGTATATATATATATATATATATATAAATTAATTCCATTTTTACTTAAATAAATCTCAAATAAATGTATGAATGGTATGAATATTTTATACATACAGTGAATGTGATACATATTCGTCCCCTTTGTAAATTTCCGTAAAATTGTTTATATTTCAATAAAACACATAGTTTGCTTATCTTAATTTTTAATAATAGATTCCTTAACCCTTTTAGTGCCGAGCAACGATACATTGTCGTTGAGTACATTTGCAAAAAGTGCCAACGACGATTTATCGTTGTGCATAAATCAGTATGTGTTTAGAGTTATTTACACAATTTTCAACAAATATTGAAATACCCTAGTCATTAATTCCTTGTCTCTTTCTTAACATGTTCCTCTTTGAATTTTGTAATTATCTTTTAAAATGAATTTTTTATTACCCTTTCCCTAAAATTCAATAAATTATATAAATTTGTCACGGCACTTTATGCACAACTTTAATTTTTCGTTTTGCACTAAAAGGGTTAATATTACAGCTACAGTTTAGAATAAAATATTTCTTAAATATTTTTATTTTTGTTTGAATTATATTAAAAAATCTGATATAATGTTCAAAA
This sequence comes from Neoneuromus ignobilis, assembly GCA_029203775.1. NCBI lineage: Eukaryota > Metazoa > Arthropoda > Insecta > Megaloptera > Corydalidae > Neoneuromus > Neoneuromus ignobilis. Next base: position 20,736,293 of record CP092089.1, on the reverse strand, counting down.
TCAGCACACAAAAAGTATTGGTCCTCTTAAGTTTGCTCTATTATTGTTTTTTTCATTCGTAAAAAAACAATAATCTTTTGTGGGATTTCCTTTAGATGAAATGACAGCATCCAGTCTTCTTGGCGTCGAGTTAACGAGATTTTCTGTTGTTGAGGGGAAAATATTTTTATACTCTTCTTAGATTATTTCTGTTTGAAATTATTCTTGTCCTTACTTTTTATGTAAAATATCCTACAAGTGTTTCTCAATGTTTATATCTAGGGATTGTGGAGGTGTCTGTAAACATTTTTTGGTTTTGTATGATCGTATGTTTTGGATCGTTATCCTGATAATAAATAAAATCGATTCTTAGCCCTAAACTAACTGCGGTGAAGTTCTTTTAAAATATTAATGTACATCTTATGGTCCATAATTTCATCTATAATTCGCAAACGTCTTACATCTGAACTTCCTAACCACACAATAATAATATATGATACAATTGTTACTGTTATTTGATATAAACATGCATACATGTATGTATATATATATATATGTATATATATATATATATATATATATATATATATATATATATATATATATATATATATATATATATATATATATATATATATATATATATTTATTGGATTGTTCGGAAAATCTGCGCCGATTTCCGATAAATTGCGCTAATCACTGTAGGGACGCTGAATTGCTGTTATCAACCTTTGACATTATATATTTTCTGAAAAGTGTCGCTTTCGCCAATTTTGTGTCTATTCACTATCAACATTGGTTTAATCGTGTTTGTTTAGTGTCAGTGTAAATATGGAGAATGAAAAAGTAAATTTTCGACATTTAATGATTTTTTACTACTGCAAAGGCAAGAATGCTGTTCAAGGCGCGAAAAAGATATGTGCTGCTTACGGAGACAATGCTGTAAGTGAACGAATAGTGCGCGAATGGTTTATGAAATTCAGATAGGGCGAATTAAACGTTGAAGACCGGCAACGCACCGGTAGGTCATCCGCGGTTGATGACCAAATTAAGGCGCTGATCACAAATAATCAACGTATTACCACTCGTGGAATAGCAAAAACTCGAAGTGTCGAATTCGACTATTTATAAGCATTTGATGTGGCTTGGCTTTGTTAGTTGCCTTGATGTTTGGGTATTCCACGAATTAACCGAAAGAAATTTAATGAACCGTATTTCCACGTGCGATTTATTGTTCAAAAGCAACAGAAACGATCCATTTTTAAAACGGATGATAATAGACAATGAGAAATAGATCGTCTGTAAAAATGTTGAGCGAAAACGGTCATGAAGTCATTCGAGTGAGCCGCCATCAACCACCCCAACGGCCAATATCCATGCTCAGAAAGTTATGCTCTGTTGCTGGTGGGATTGAAAGGGCATTGTCTATTACGAGCTGCTGCCGCATAACCAAACAATTAATTTAGTTAAATATTGTAGTCAGATGGACAATTTAAAGCAATCCATTGACCAGAAGCGCCCCAAATTGGCCAATCATAAAGGGGTGGCCTTTCACCAGGATAACGCTCGACCACATGTGTCTTTGGCCACCCGACGAAAGTTGTTGGAGCTTGGATGAAATGTCTTACTGCACCCTCCATATAGTCCTGACTTGACACCTTCGGACTACCATCTGTTCCGTTCTTTGCAAAATTCGTTAAACGGAAAAAATGTCAATTCTCAGGAGGACTGCAAACAGCATCTTGGGCAGTTTTTTAGCGATAAATCAGGGATGTTGTGTGAGAGTGGGATAATGAAACTACCCAAAAGATGGAAAACCGTTATCAAACAAAATGGTGCATATATTATTGAATGAACTTGATTATTAGTGCAATTTTTTTTTAATTTACCCCAAAAATCGACGAAGACTTTTCGACACTCAATATACATACATACATACATACATATATATATATATATATATATATATATATATATATATATATATATATGCAAACTTCATACATGAATAGATGGATGTATATTAATTTTACCTGAGCCTACAATTATTTATAAATAATATTTATTTGTATTAATTTTAATCGATATTTTATATGTAAATAAAAAAAATATAAGCTCAGAAAATACATACATAATATATATTTTATATTAGCTTTTACTGTAAATTATTTAATTTAAATACATTACAGCCAAATGAATCATTGTGATCATAAGTATCATTGTCGTGTATGTTAATATTGTGGGATGTTTACTTTTATGTTTATGTAAACACTTGAATATATTAATAATAACATAGCTAGTAATATATATGTAATTATATATAACCGTTACCATACAGCTGATTAAAAAGTTTCTACATATTAACACCATTTAATATTTTTCTTGTAAGGTAGTTGGTCATAGTCTTCAGAGACGCGGGGTAAGGAGTAGTGGTCTATATTTTTGTATGGGCTAAAATAATGATTACCATCTGCAAATAAATAATTCTGTAAATTGCCAAGAATAGCAACGACCACGACGTGGCCAGTTGGTAGAGGAATACCGCAGGGTAATGCCTCTAGCAGCACAAATGCCTGAACGTAGCAGGGGTAGGAAGGAATGCACAATAGGAGCTTATCTCAAATTCCGGTAGAACAGATGCTCCACCGGAACTGTTGCACAGCGTTTAGTCAGGGGGAGCTCCAGCCACCGAAGTGGCTCTTGCTGACCAAGTTTAAACAAGAGTCGCACGGACCTTACGATGAAACTCCAAGCGGAGCAAGCAGACGGGGCCGCTTGTGCTTAGAGTATTCATCGACAAGATCGATAGTCCCCAACGCCCTGATAAGGGGGTTGTCGCTACATTCCGACCGCGCATACAGCCGACGAGCCTGTTCACGAACAAACTCATCGACCGTAGGAAGTCGGAGATCGCGATGCAGGGTGGTGTTTCGAACAAAATAGTGCGCATCGGTCATTAACCGAGCGCACCTATTTTGGAACACCTGTAGCTTTTTCACATTGACGTGATTGTATGCCCAGGCCGGTCCCGCATACGTCATGATCGGTCGGATGCAGGTGAGGTAAAGCAAACGCTTTGACCTCAACGACAGCTTCGACCTCCTATTCAGCAGCGAGTACAGCCTGCAGAGCTGTGCCTGAGCCTTCGCGAGAACATACGCAGTATGACTCTTGAAGGTCAGACCTCTGTCTAACATGACCCCAAGGTACTTGGCCTCTCTTGCCCACTCCACGTCCACACCATTGAGCTCGAGCGAATCGGGCTCACGGTGCTTCCACTGCAGAGTAGGTCGAAAAAAGACCGCCACGGACTTCTGCGCATTCACTCGGATCCTCCACGTTCGATAGAACGAGTCGAGTTCATCGAGTTGAGATTGCAAAATAATTCTGTATAGTATACATGGTATATGAACACGATTAACACGCGCATCGTATGTGTCACATGCCTACAGTGCTGCGCCGTGATTCGTTCTGGCTGTAAGTTCGTACTGGCGTAACTTTAAATTCATTCATTTACAATTCTTTTTCAACTAAAAACTTGTAAACGGCGTTGTGAAGATTTGTTTTACTTGAGTGATAATACTATTAAAAATATAAGTTTTACAATAAAACATCTTTTAAAAAATTCTTGGCATTTTTTAGTGGTGTTTCAATGGCTTAAGTTTCAATTTATACCACAGCGCCATAAGAGCCCATGTTATAAGACACAATTTTCATGTTTTAATTTTTCTAAAACGGGATGGAAAAAAATTTCAAAAAAATTCCTGAAGAATTTGATCATTATTATGATCATTATATTCAAATTTTAGACTAATCTTATCATATTTTTTAATAGACCAACCTCCTTAAATTCCTTAAGTACTCTTATTACGACTATAATCATTCAATAATTTTAATAAAAATACAGTTTGGTTCTTTTATAAAATGAAAACTGTACACAAATTGTAGTTTTTAAAAGATTTTTGATTAAAGTTTCAATAAAAATTGGTTACATAAAATAACGATATATGGCACGTAAAGTTCTATGTACATAAATATTTTTTTACTCTTTTATGTACGTTATTTCCTAGAACTCTATAATATTTTGAACATTTTTACTATATTCACGGAACACTTACTAATACTACTCTAATAAAATGTTGATTGAGATTTCAGTGTTATATAGGTCATCCAAATAAGACGTCTAGATTCGTGTTTTATTAAAAAGAAACTATACACATGTTTTCCTATACACCACCCTATACACATGTTTCTTTTTAATAAAACACAAATCTAGAGTCACATTTGAATGACACTATATTATTAAGCCATAAATTTTATTCCCTTTATTACCTGGTAAAACTAAAATGAAATTTATAGCATTAATTTTTAGTAAATTAACATTACAGTATAAATAATTCATTATATGATGAACTTATAAATTCCTCAAAGTCTCCAGAGAAAGTAAAACTTGAAGTGAAATTCAAATTCATCCAATCTTATATGTTTTTAACGTTTGTACTAAATACACGCTTGTAATAACAATTAAAAATTACAATTGAATCAAAAACTGAGTAAAAATATTTAAAATTAATTATTTTAAGTTTAAATACGTTTTGAAAAAGAAAACATTTTTGCGTAGTTTTCTATTATTAATATAGTTTACCATTTATTATACGTGATTATTTAGTCTAAAAATTTTAGAGTTAAAGAAATGTTACAATGTTTTTATTAGAAAAATATCTTAAATTTATTTTAGTTCAGCTGTATAATAATTCATGTTTTTATTTTTATAAACGCTTATAGTTATTTACTTTTAATATTTGTAGTTAATATACATAGTTGAGAAAAGCTAATAACTTTAATACATAAATATTGAAATAAGTAAACTAACAGTAATTGATCTTTTTATGTAAATAGTATTATTAAATTTTTGCCATTTTTTTCTATAAAAGAAAATTTCCAGATTAATATAAAGTGGCCCAAATGAGGCTGAAAAGTTTAGATATACATTTACTTGCTTACTATCATTTATTATTCTTCACTATTCTTCAGACTCATTTCGACTATTCTATACAAATGTTTGTATTTATTAAATCTACATATTTTTTTAAAAAAAACATTATTTGGGTTTTGTTTCACAGAAATACGAAATAAATATGTATATAGTAACTATATAAGCAAACTTAAATTTGTTTTAGTTGTAGTAAATATAATACAATTGAACTTTTCATTAAAAAAATGTAATAAAAAAGGATTATATTTTTGTACGGTTTTATTGATTAGTATAGTTCTAGTTGTTAGTATTTATAATTATTTAAAGGCGTCATTATCTAATAATTGTACTTAATTGTAGTATATATATTGAAGTACTTTATATTGATTTTTTTCTAATTACAAATGTATAATTTATCATTCACGATATCGTTAGTATATTTTTTTATTATTCATTTTTTTCCAACAATGATTTTCATCATCTAAAGTTTTTGTAATAACTTATACCATAAAAAAGTATATTTTATCCATACATTAAATACAATTCCAAGAAATATTTATTTTTAATTAATTTCAAAAAATATATTAAATTTTTTTTGTTAAATAATGATAGACTTTACTAAACTTTGTACAAACAGTATTTTCTTTTATAGTAAATCAATATGTTATAAAGTTTAATCTGTATGTTTTTTTTTGTTTTTAAACTTTACGCGTAATAATTTTTTATTCATAAGAGTGCGAAACTTACCAGACTGTTGTTAAACATGATAATATTAACTTAATAATGTTCAAATGCTAAGAATAAATATATGTTATATTTTAGAGTGTATTGATATATATTTATATATATGGTTTTTTAAGCGTGTTAGAATTTAAATTGAATCCTCATCGAAAGTTTTATCTAACCTAAAAAAAACACCTTTATATGTATGTGTTTATAAGTATGTGTGTGTGTGTGTGTATTAGAGATAGATAGCTCCAAATGAAACTGAAGAATTAATAATAAGCAAATGTATTTCTAAACACTTTAGTCTCATTTGGACCATCCTCTCTCTCTCTCTCTCTCTCTCTCTCTCTCTCTCTCTCTCTCTATATATATATATATATATATATATATATATATATATATATATATATATATAGGTTGGCAAATATCTCCCTTCCGCCTTCTGGTCTTTTGAATTTCGCAGCTATGTACAAAAAAAAAAAAAAGGGAAGGGACTAAACTATATAAGTATATATATATATATATATATATATATATATATATATATACTAATATAAATATAAACTGAAAGTTTTGGCATATTTGTAATTGTATATTTTAATCTTGATCTGTATATTTTTTTAAACAAGTAATATTAGGTCGTCTCCATAATTAATGATGTATTTGAAATGAAATTCATAAACAAATTTGTATAGAAGGCTTTTATTTTTAATCTATGATATAATCATCATTATTAACTATGACACTTTGAGATCTTGTCTCTAAAGATTCAATACTTCGTTTAAAGAATTCTGGCTTTTTTGAAAAGAAAAATAATTAGATGATTTTTGACTCTATCAGATTTTAGGATTTTTTTTCTCAGCAAATGAATGCTTCATCGTTATTGTGTCTTCAGGTTTCAAGAATTCAAAGCAAATCACTCGATGGAAATCCCATTAAACGCATAATAGGCACTTTTTTATAGTCAAACTGGTTTTTGGTATTTAGAGTAGAGTATTATTTAGTGAAAACCATTGCTTAGTTTTCAGTTCAAATTGATAAATACAATAGAACTTATTTTTCTTTTCCGGTTAGGATCTTATGGAGAAATAGCTTCCTTTTATACTTCGTTAATATTATTAGTCAGTTACAAATTATTATTTTCTGTTCTTTGTCAACCGAAGACTCTTATTGAACTCATTTCATATCTCTCTGAATTTTATCAATTTCATCCAATAATTTCTTAACTGTTGACCGTATAAACCCAATTTTGACAGTTTCTCGATAAATAATTTTAGACTAGACTCAATGGGAGATTTTAAGGTCTCGTTATTAAATTCGACTGATTATCCATTTCGAGGTGAATCAGAAAGATGTACGCCATTTTCTGCAAATATTTTAAACCAACGTTTACATTTTAGTATTTCCAACACTTCATACATATCCAATTTTTTTTGGTTACACTTGTAGTATATTTCTTTTCGGTCAAAATTATTTGAAATTTTAACAGTTTGTAAAGTTGTTTGAGATGAATTGAATATCTGTATATATTACGTTTTTGTGTTTCCTATTTTTATGCTAGAATAGTGTTTTGATTTTATACATCTCCCTTTGTATACTAGTGTCATATACGTTTTCTAATTGCATTTTTTAAAATAGTACTTTCGGCAGTACAAAAGGCTGAACAGACTCGAGGTCATTGGATCATTGTCCAAATTTATTATATACGTTTTATTTTTGAAAATGTTGGGTTAACTGTTGGGTCAACTGTATATGCTAATCTAACCACCGATGATCTGGCGAAAACACTAATTCGGCATCCTTAAAATACCTGATTTGTGATAGTTGACTATATATGTAAAACCATTCTGAATTTATTTTGATTTATATTAAGCAAAATTTATAGTGAATGTAGTAATTTTTTAATGAATTCGTTTAAAGTAAATATTAATTTTTTGTTTATGGAATTGATTAATAGTTATATTTATATTAAAAAAGTAATTTCTTAATTGAATTTATGGCATTAAAAATAACTTCTTGAATATTAATCTATTATTTATATAAAATTTAAAAAAAACTGCCATAACATGAACATAAACTGATGCAGAACTTCTGAATAGCAGAACGCTACTGAAAAAATGAATTAAGTTTTATCTATACGTGTAAAAAAATCTTATTGGTATACTTGTTGAATTTTGTTATCTATTTATTTATAAATATTTTTTATGTTATTTTCGGGCATTTTCCATCAAACCATACAAGTGCTTGATATAATATAAAAAAAAATATCTCCGCTTTAGTTTCTCAATTTAGCTTTCACTTTGTCTCACTTAAATATTTGATAAGGGTTATAAAAATGTCTACTAAAATATTTGGCGATTTTATAGATAAATTCTCTGTACGTATATATAAGAAACTTTATAGTTGTCATATTCTTACGTATATTAAATTCGTATCAACATATTATTTTATTTAGTATTTCTGTTTAAAGATATTATTCCAGTTTATACAGTTTGTATTTTTAAAAGAAATTTGTATTATAACAAATTATGGTGCACGTATTATGTATATATACGTATAAATTATTTATGAAATATGAAATTTTAATTATAATATTTTGTTTTGACAGTATATGCTTTCGTTTTGAATTTCGAATTGCATATGAAGTTTATTTTTTAATATAAAAAAGGAAGTAATTATGAAATGTCGTAAGATAAATTAATTACAGATAATAAAACGACCATACATTAAATCTACAGTTTGTGCTGTGTTTATGAAAATGTATGGCATAAATAAGTAAAACAGAACACAAGTACCAGAACGAACGGAACACACCTCCAAAACACCTGTCCAAATTAACATATTACAAAGTAATATTTGAAAACGGATTTTTAATCACTATACAAAATATATATTCTGTATCACGCTTTCGTAGACTCCATCTTAATCAAGTGTTCGCATCTTTTGATTGGAACCCAATTTCGCTAATAGAAGAAGAGACCTTGAATAGTTCCGGCGGTCGGTGGACGAACGACCACAACCTTCTCTTATACGTGTGTGTCTGCGAAGTGTAAAGGGGCCAGGGAGGAGAATCGACCTGATGTGTGTGTACGTCTCGGGGTACGGGGAGGTCAGCAGCAGCTGGTGGCCACATCGACGGACCTCCCGTGAGCTACTCACAACATGCCCAGTCATATCCGCAGCCTTGGTTTGAAAAAAGAAGTGGACAGTTTGTACTAGAATTTCACGTTACTATTCTTTTAGTATTTCTTAAAAATAATGTTTTACCATTTATTTTTAATCGAATGATAGTACATGTATATTGACTTTAAATATTATTCAGTGTTGTAAAAATACTATTTTCTCAGTATTTTTATGATTTTTGCATTATAATACATGTATATTAATACGATATAGCAGAAGAGAACAAATTGAAACACTACAACTTTTCATTCTCTCATTTATTTAATATTAGATGAATCCTAGGATTTAATGTTTTAATTGTTTGGTTTATTTGTAATGAATTATAACAATTAAAATTTATATTAACACAAATGAATTTTAACCTCAACACCACATTGGTTTAAAGTGTTCAATAATTACTTATTGTTCATTAATTATTTATAAATATATCGGCTGATGCATTTCGATGGCGACGCCATCATCGTCAGAGCCTTTCTGTTAAAATCTAGACTAATTGTTCGACGTTTTTAAATTATATACTAATTTGTTTTTTTGTATTTTTATTTAATCCATCTTTAACTGGGGGTAGACTGTTTTTTTTATTTCCAAAACAACAAATAATTAAAGTTCATATATAATTAATTATATATATATATATATATATATATATATATATATATATATATATATATATATATAAAAATCAATATCTTTCGATTTACTGCAGAATGACGGTTTTTCCAAAACTTTCCACTTCGACCGATCCAATGCTTTTCTTTTCCAGTTCATTCCGACGAATTTTCTTATATTTTACCCTATTTATCCAATCTTGGTCTTTTTAATATATTCAGGTTCTTAATCAATAATTTTTTTATTCATTGGTGATCTTTTATACTTGCTATATGACTGGCTCATTTTAATTTTTGTTTCCTTTCTGATCTATTTGATTCTCATTCTATCTTTTCATGGTATTTTTAACATACATCTTCCCATATTTCTTTATGTTGTGTGGAGCCACTTAATTATTCTCTCATTCAAGATTCATGTTCCATTATTATAAGAGAGAACAATTAAAATGCATTGGTCAAAAACTTTTTAAACGTAGAAGAATATTCGACTTCACAATATACTAATATCTTTCAAATTGACACCATCTTATCTTATTCTTCTGTTCACTTCATCTATAAATGTTCTTTTAGTATTAATAAGTTGTCTCAGAATACATAGTTTTCAGTTTCTTTTAGTTCGACTCTTCTTTGATCTGAAAATTTATTGAGCATTACTTTCTTAATAAGAACAATTTTCTGACTTTCTTTATAAAAGTCTTCTATTCTTTTTTCGAGTCTATCTCAGTGTATTGAGGAAATAATAATTTCATCAATAAACTTCAAATAATTAAGAATCTCTCCGCTTACTTTTATTCTTTTAGATTCCAGTTTAATCTCGTAAATACTCCTAATGCAGATGTATATAATTTGGTGATAACTTATCGATTTGTTTCACTCCTTTTATAATTTTAAATTTCAATGTTTCTTCGTGTGCTTGTTGGAGAATGTAACATTTCTGCAAATATGTCTTAATGAATTCAATATTTACTTTTTCAATTCTTACATTTTTCAATATATTTAATGTGTCTATTTGATATATTATATATATATATATATATATATATATATATATATATATATATATATATATATATATATATATATAATATATATTTACACACACACACATGTACGTTGGTACTCTGGCATTTTACAAAAATATTTCATTTATTAATTTTCGATTTCTTAATTTGATGTCTTTAAATATGTTGACGACTTTTTTATGATCTTTACATTCACAATACTTTTACCATTAAAAGAATCTTATGAGTTTTTAAAAATGTACTGTTTGATGGATTCACACCTAGACATATGTGTGGTAAAATTCCCATCATTGGTTTATCTGTTGTTCGTTTTTTCATATGCTGTCGGCTGGTATTTTATTAGAAAGAAATGAGAATTTTAATAATAGAAGAGTATATATATATATATATATATATATATATATATATATATATATATATATATATATATCGATAATTATTTGGTTCTCATTTATTATTAAGATATATTTCATATTGTACCTAACACATAGTTGTATTTATTTAGGGTATAGATTTTTGAGGCATTATTTTGATTACATATTTTTGATAATGTGTTAGGGTTTTATTGTAATATAAATTATAAATTTTTGAACGTTTATGATTATTTGATAAAAAAAACCTGTTTTTCTCGATCATCATTAAAAAATTAACACATTTTACAATTTATCACAAATTTGTCACTTGACACAACACTTATTTTCACAATTATGAACATTTTGAAAATACAATAATGTGTAAAAAATTTTTTATCAATTTAAGTTTCGTATTCAGTTCTTCAGTTAACTGAAAAGATTTAGTTCCCACTATTTAATTAATAGTATCTTCATCAAATTTACTTGATAACTCCGAACGTTACTTTTATTTTAAACTCGTATAGTGTATTCTGAAATTTCAGAATTATAGTTGGAATAACTTAATACGTAACGGATCATTTCCGTAAATAGCTGTTGTTTGCAGAAAATGTGCTATTATTTCTTTGCTTAAATTCATACAGTATATAATATTCTTTGGTATATTCAAATTTTCAGTACAAAAATAACATTATTTACAGAATTAATTGATATTTACACAGAGTTACTTAATTTTTTCATCGAATAGTAATAATAGCTACAAAAATGGAAACAAAAATATAAAAAATGATATTTATCATAAATCTTTAAATAAAAATCATTTAATCTTCTTTAAAAATTGATTAGTTTTTTATCTAGTTATAGTATTTAAGATAGTAAAAAAGTTAGTGGTCACTGTTGTAATATGAATATTTTTATATGTAAGAGAAATGTTCACATTATTAAATTTATAATCTCACTATAATGCAAAAATGAATTTCATGTAGTAATAATGAACAATAGCAGAAAAGTACTGCAATGACTGAAATGACTGTTATTTTTTTAAAAAACTAAAAAATTTATAATCTGATATTCCAAAAAAATTTTAATCCAACGAATAATGTTGTACATCTTCTTGTTAAATTGTCCCTTTCTTAAACGAGAAGAGATTGTGTTGACCTTGCAGTATACAATAAAGTTATCTTGTCAGCCACTCCCTGAGAAATGATTGTAATTTAGTTCTTTGAGAACTTTTTATACACCAAACTGTACACATAATTAAAAGTGCATCATGTATAGAATAATGGGTTTATTATGGAACCTAGATGATATCATACAAATGATTACATTTCATTTTGATATTAAAAGCTATATCATTGTGATATTGCTTTCTCATTCAACATACGAATTCAACAGTATACATGATATAATGGTAATTTTGATTCTTTTATGTAATTCTGAAATTGTGATTGGTAATTTTACTTTTTTTCATGTTGCAGTGAGTGATGATTAACGCTTGATTATTACATTTCAATTAAATATTATTAAATTAGAAAATTCTTCACTGGATTTATTTTATATTTTCATAATAAAAGAATCATATTGTAATATATGCATCAATGTTAATCTTTTTTTCACATTTAATTTTTTAGATAAAAAATAACAGAAAGAAAAAAGTTCATTGTAAAAATTATATAAATTAAAATTGTTCCAACTAATAAAATATATGTTTATATATATATATATATATATATATATATATATATATATATATATATTTCATGCATTTTTTTCTTTTGATAATTATACTGTTTTTTCCGAATTATCATTTTTTTCTCGCCATTACAATAACAAGGAAAACAAATATTATCATAATCTAGAAATGTTTTGATTTAGCTTTAGTAATTGATTTTATTCATGTTTTAATTAAATTTCTTGTCAAGATGGATATTTATGGACTAAAAATGTTTAAAAATACTTGTTTGTATTCGGGTGAAACTAACTTTATTCAAATGCTAGTGTTTTAATAACAAAGAAATCTAAACGAAGATATTTTCTATTCTGTTTAGTCATTTGTATAATAATCAGGTACAATACAATGGGCCGTAAAACTGTAGAGTTAAGTTGCTGTAAAGTAAGTTGGTTAACTGCTTTCAGAGTAACATTGCAATGTATAATAAAAATTTAAAGTCAGTTTAATTAAAAACAAGGGAAGATTAAAAGTTGTAATTGTGAAAGAAGCACAAAAATTAGTCAAACTAGCCATAAAAAATCCCAGAATTAGTGCTCAAAAACTAGTTGAACATCTTGGGTTATCATCGGGAAATTAATTTCAACGCAAACTGTAAGAAATAGTTTCCATAGAGAAGGTTATAAAAACAAAGCTTCAAGAAAGAAGCTTTAATCTAACTATGCTTATAAACAAAAAATGAATAAGTGATTATTGAACATTTTATAACCTATTGTGGTGTCGGGAGTAAAAGTTCATTTGTGTTAAAGTAGGAAATAAAATCGAGAATTCGCACTAATATATGCGAATAAAGCACAGAAGTTCTGTGAAAATGTTTTTTTTATAAAAAAACAAATTTAATTTGTTTGGTTTTGATGGATGAAATTGCATTCGAAGAATATCAAACAGGAAATTTGACAAGAAAAATATAGTGTCGACAGCGAAACATGGAGAATGCTATACGTCAGGGTGTGGGGTTGTATAAGAGTGGTTGGTGTTAGTGAACTAGTCATTATTGAAGGTATTATGAATGTTGACAAGTATGTGGTTATTTTGCGAGGCAATTAACTAAAAGGGTGTCCAATTTAGAAATTTAAGAGACTTATAAGTTTCAACAAGGCAACGATCTCAAACACACGACGAAAAAAAATAAAGTTTGGAAATTATTGCATTTCTATCCGCCACTTATTTCCTCGTAGTAAACACAAATAAGAATTTAGACAATTTGTTTAAAAAAAGAAATTCACATGTTTATCAAAAGGGTAGATGATAACAAAATTCAAAGAAACATGGCAATAAATAACTCCAAAGATTACTACAATTCTAATTTAATCCATAGCAAAGAGACTCCAAGCTATTATAAATGTAAAATGACTCCACATAAATTACTATAACTTACAAATTTATTATTTTTAATTTTTATTGTTAAAAATTATACTAACATTTCAAGTGTATGAATATTTTTTTGTCTACCAAATTTATAATTTACAAAATAATTAATTACTGCACTAAATTATGGTTAAAAATTATAATATTTCTCATTTTTTTCTTGATGTTCTAATAAAGGAAATAATTTAATCCTAAAAGAAAAAATTAAGAATTTATCAAAGGAATACGTGGTGTATTAATATTTGTTCTACCTATTTTATACATACATACATACATACATACATTCATATATATACAAGGGTCGTTTGATAAGTATGGTAAATTTATTGTGTAATTTAATTCATTAATTAATTTAATTAATTTTTCAATTTAATTTAATTTTTTAATTTTTTTTCAATTTTTTCATTTTAGTTTTTCTTACTTTTTTGCCATAGTTATCAAAAGACCCTTGTGTATGTATATATATATATATGTATTAGGTTATATTTAGAAATAAAGTCCTGTTTATTCATTTGTGTAAATATTTAATAGATTATTTGTAATCTGTTTAGTGTACGCCCAAAATTTTAAAAAAATTATATAAAAACAATTAATAACTAAATCAGATAGAACTTAATTATTATTTAGTATTTAATTATATAAGTACGGTATTATATAATTATTTTTGCATAAATTTAATGAAAAAGATATTTGTATAGTAAATTATTGTCTTTCTTGTACATTTATTACTTTTTTGTTTATGAAAATTATTATTTATAAAAATAAGTTAACAATATCGAATAATTAATTTGGTGTACTTATTTTTATTTTTCCAATAAAAATATGTATTATATAAAGTATGACTAAGAAAATAATTATACGTTAATAATTACACTGCCGAAGCTTAATTACGTGTTATAGATGATAAATAAATAATTAACATTCGTAACAGGTAAATACGTTTATAGTTAATCATAAAAAAATAGTAATGTATTGATTGTTAAAAATTATATATATATATATATATATATATATTCATTTGTATACGTGTTTTTGTTTATATTATTTAATAGTTAGTGCAAATTAAAAATAGCTTTTTTCTTTATAAAATAAATACAAGTTTAATTTTATTTAATATTAGATTTCGTCTAATTGGAAATGTAACGCAAGTAATATATTTTTAATTACATCTTATTATTTATATTTCAACGTTTTAAACATAAGGTGTTTGTAGAATATTATCTCGATTTATTGTACCTAATGGTTTGCTACATATATAATAAGTATTTGTAATGCAATTACTATTTTTGTTTTTATTGCCCTTTTTCGAATACTATTTTATTTCAGTGTAGTATGTTAAGGCATACATTAAATATACATTAGTACATACGTTATGTGGTGTAAATGATACGTGGGGCGTAGTCAATATAAGTCGACCAATTTTTAAATATTTGAAAAAAATCGACATATTCTATCCATATATTATTATATCTTAAAATATACGTTTTATTATAATAGTGTTCAAGAAAATATCGTTTTATAATCGATTTCTTATGTCTCTAATGTATAGGGTATTTGTACTCGATTTCAATTCTTAAAAGTTGATTTATGGTTATTTTAGTAAGCAATATATGTGTTCGTAAGTTTTACTTAAAAAGCAATTTTTATTCAATATAAATTACGTAAGCAAAAAGTGATATGATTTAAAAATTACTGTTTTTCAATTGTATATGTAAAATAAAAAAAATATTTTTCACAGGAAAAAATATACAATGATGTAATTTATTTATGTAAAAAAAAATTAACAACAAAATACAATTTATTTTTTTTTGAACTTATGCAAATTTTTCAGTTTTGTGTATTCTATTTTTTATGTTTTTTTTTTTGATGGATTAATAAATCAGGTTTTATGAATTTTGCAAATTTTTAAAACATTTTTATTTGATTAAATCATTCTTTTTCACCGTACATATTTTTGGATATAACTTGTTATATTATCAATAATTTAGTTTTTTACAATTGATTATAATTGATAAATAAATTATTTACCGTTTTTTAAAGCTATATAAAAATTTATTAATTACCATCAGTTGTATCAATTTATAATATGTAAATGTTGCAGGTTTTTCCATTGTAATATAATTTTAATGCGGTCATGAATAGAAAATAAAATAAATGTCAGATAGATATATAATTAAAATAATAAAACTGATAAAACGTTTGCAGTTAATACGTTTTTTTTCATATAAGGTTTTTTAATTCAATATAATTAAATCGAAAGACCTTGCATGATTAAATGTCACTAGTGTCAGTAATGACACATTTCTTCTAAAAAAAAACATGATGAAATGTGATATTTTGTTATTATAAGTCATATTATTATAATGAAAGTAATTATAAAAGTGATTGAAATTAGAAAATAAGTAGAAATTGTTTTATAATTTTGAATTTTAATTAAAATTTCTTTTTATAACTCAAGAATGTAGACACATATTTATTATTCTGGATGATAGACAGAAAATACTCTTTTTTCTGTAAATTAATAATATTTTTAATTAGGTAGTAATATATTATTATGTTTTTTATGTAATTGACACACACATATATACATGCATATATATATATATATATATATATATATATATATTTATTTATTTATTTGTGTGTACATTTAAAAAAATTATAAAGTATAAATACAAGTTTTGTTGTAAATATAAAATCATTTATAATAATGTATATTTTTTTCCAGGTAAGCTTCAAAGATGAATTTGATGAGATAGTTGGTAAGAATCTTTTTTATTTTCAATAAATAATACAAAAATGATATTTTAAAACATTATTTTATGGAAAACATCTACAATTCCAACAGTTTTTTTAAAAACAGTGAGAATATAAATAAAATTGTAAATTTCGAATATAATCAACTTTTGTATGGTAAAAATTTCAATTTAATAGTCAATTTCAAAGTATTTCATTTTCTTTTGTTATGGTAATATCATTTCCTGTATTTTTTATATAATTTTTAAAAATATTGGATAACATGTTTTTTTCAAAGAATAAATAAAAAATCAAATTTTTAAGGTAGTATTTAATTGAAAATACATATTTATGTAAGATAATATTTTAAGAAAATAAAAACATAATTATTTTATCAAATTAATTAACAGTAATATATTTAGTCGTTGTTTTTGATATATTAATAATTGTATATTTTAATTTCGTTATTTAATTAGTACATATGTTTTAATAATAATTATTTCATTCTTGAAATATATTTTTTTGGTAAAAAGTGTTTATATTTTAACATAAATGAATTATTGCTCACAACACCACAATATGTTATAAAGTGTTCAATAATCACTTATTGTTCACTTTATTGTTTTTTACAGCAATGGGTTAGTATGCATTTCGATGGTAATACCATCATCGTTAGAGCATTTTTCTTATAAAAGTATTTATATTTTATATATTAATACGAAATTATTCTTTTATAAACTAAATTTAGTTCAAAAAAGACATTGTTCTTATATATATCATTGTTTCTTGTATTAAGTTCCAAGACTCCTAGTTAATTCTTGTAAAAAGATAATGGGTTGTCATTTCTTTTATGCTTATAAAATAAACTACAAATTCACACTATTTTGTTTTAACCTTTCTATATGGCCGTATCTATAGATCTTTGTAGCTCTAAAATGATGTCAAGTAACAAATAGTTCGAAAATTTCACTTCAGTCACGTAAGCTATTATCTTTTATAGCTTATTACAAACACACTACGATTTAATGTTTGTCCACATACATTCATACGTACATACACACATAGATCCATACGTACATATGTGCATGTACAGTAGGTAAACCATCTATAGAACAGACAGAAGATTCGCGAGCTGCCGCTCAGCCTTCAGGCGTATGAGATTGTTTTGCTTCTTATCGTCGATATCTGGAACGCCGATCACATAACCGGAACCAGCATTGCAAGCCGGAAGCAAAACCCACATCTAGCACTTCAGTAATGTCATGTAATATGTATACGTGTTTGTATTTATCAGGTAATACAAATTCTGTACGTGCTAATGGCACTACGAACGGTTTTCGTATGCACGTATGGGAGAGATAAAACTTCTTGAATTCGGATTCTTCACACTAGCACTAAACTTCGTTGTCTCTTCAAGACATTGTATTCCTTGTATAAAAACATTGTTTTGTTTGCTCAGTTACGCTCGATACATATGCATAAACATAAAAGATACGAGACGTTAAGTATTTCGATACGTTCTATGCAAATGCACTTTTTTTGCAATGTCGCTTGTATAACTCGTGGATTATAATAATACGTTTTATAATATAGTATAATTCAGATTATCTGTTTATCGATTAATATTTCTTTTATATTTTTTCGACGTCAACCATATTGAAAGATTACATTGTTGTTAAAATACAATTATGAATTAATAATATTATAATTTAATTAATAGTTTATAAGGTAAGGATATATTTTTAAAAAATTGAGTTAGGCTTTAACAGAGGGATTAAAAAAATAGTTTTTCTTTTTTTTGTAACCAGATATTGTACAGTTTTATAAATATAAAAATTAAATGTAACCTGATTACATCTTTAAGGATTTTTAAAAAATTATATAAAACAGAAAAATGTTCATATAGTTTTGTAAAGACAATATTTTATTAAAAAAAATTGTTAATTTTTTTCTGAGTATAAAAATTATTTTTAAAAAATAGAAAACACATTTATGACTGGAATTACAATATACCTTTATTTATATTAATAATTATTTTTCATTTCCAAAATTTATTATTTTATTTATTTAAATATTTTTAATTAGTTACTTATCAATTTGTAGATAAAAGTGTCACTTTTTTTGATATTTTTTTTTAATATATTATATTATTTTTAAAGAATTTAAATTTTATATCTTTTTGTTGCAAATACACACACGTCAGTAACATTCACACTTTTATAATAAATTATTTAAACATAAATATGTTATAACTATTTGTTGTTTTGGAACTGTGGTTGATTCACTTTACACAAATGAATTTTAACCCCCACACTACAATAGTTTAAAGTGTTCAATAAGCACTTATTGTTCACTTATTATTTATAATTATATAGTCTATAATTATATCGGCTAATGCATTTTGATGGCGACGCCATCATCGTCAGAGTCTTTCTGTTAAAATCTATACTAATTGTTCGACTTTTTAAAAAAGTAATATTTAAAGAAGTGGAACAATTAGTCTAGATTTTAACAGAAAGACTCTGATGATGATGGCGTTGCCATCGAAATGCATTATAGACGATATAATTATAGACTATATAGTTATAAATAATAAGTGAACAATAAGTGATTATTGAACACTTTAAACTATTGTGGTGTTGGGGTTAAAATCCATTTGTGTAAATATTATATTATAACTCTTTTTGTATTTTAGAATATTATTATGATTGTTTATAAAAAAAAAAATAATATATATATATATATATATATATATATATATATATAATGATATTTAATGTTTATTAGAAAATAAATATTACTTATTCAAATAAATATTTAGCAGTTATAAATGAAAAAAAAATTATTTGTCTCTTTTTAATAAATATTAAATAGATATTCACTTATATGAATAATCATTAGATGAGATTAATAATTAAATATTTGTTTTAAAGAATGTTTTTTTGTTATAAAGTCATTTAATAATAATTCGTTAAGATTAATTATTGAATTCCGTTACTATATGTATGTACACATATGTTCGGTCAGTTATTAACGAAATTAGTTTACTTAAAATTGAGTTTGTTTGAACATAGTGTAATTTATAAAATGTAAACAGTACTTTATATAAAAATAATACGATAATTTTAAAATCATTTGTGTTATTCAAGAGATATATAAGTGACAAAGTATTGTGTTATTCAATGGTAATGCGCACAATTTGTTTGTTAATAATCCGCATTCATCAAAAACAAAAAGTGATGTTAAATTTCCATTTTTTTCGTTGTTGAACATTAAACAACTTGTCATGAGATCAGCATTATTTAATTGCAAAAGCTGCATAGGATGATGATTCATTCATATCCCCAACATATGTTTACTTTGAAGTTTAATGACATTTTAAATGGATACAAATGACGGAACATGTATTACCACTTCGGCCACATTAAAATAACTGCTGTTAAATACACGTTTAACATTGAAATAGCCGAAGTTATTATAAACGGTTGGTATTAATACGAATTTGCAATGATCAGCGTTTATTAACAAATTTTATTTTAAACACAATAAGTGTCGTTTTCACTTTACCTCATACAATGACAGACAACAATAAAACACAACACATATATGTGTATATATATATATATATATATATATATATATATATATATATATATATATATATATATATATATATATGATGCATACATACATACACATAATATATACGTACATTCACACACACATAAAACATAAACTCATAATATAACATTAATATAAATTTCACGTAATACAATGTATGGTGACAATTTCAATAATGATCATTGCACATATATCTTTCAAAACATACAAATCATACAAACAATTATACAAATTATACTAAAATTAATTAATATTGAAATTTAGTGTCATTAAAGTATAAATATTCATATTTTGTTTATGTAGTAGATTTATGCAATAAAATATATTGATTTTTGTAGGTGTTTACTTACGAAAACAATTATTAAGTTATAAAAAAAACTTTGAAAGAAATAAATGTATACTAAATTTATGGAATAAATATAGTTAATATGTGAATAATAATTTTCAATGACATTTTTAGTCATTTTTTTAAGAAAATGCAACTGAATATATGTAATGCGTGTGACTCTGTATTTTATTTAATTTACATTAAAAATCTTTTACATGTAAATATTCAATAACAACCCTCTGGAATTATAAAAAATAACTTTAAAAATTCTCGATTGATACTAATTGTCAACAACAATTGGTTTGTTCTAAAATATACAATTTGTTCTAAAAGTACAATGTTCAAAAAACAATAAACATCATTTTATTTAAAAGTAACAGATTTTATAAAAATATAAATATACATGATTGATAATTTGAAATCTATAACATAAAATATATAAATTGAAATCAAACATGATTTGAATAAATAAACATGATTTGATTTGAAGTCTATAATACATTAACATCTAGATTTAAACCACTTAAATTTGTATATTTAGGTGTTGTGCACATTTTTCAATAGGTTTGTACATAATAGTATATATATAAATGAAAAAGAAAGGAACGGTCATTAGTTAGATTTTGAGATATGTTGAATAAAGATAATAAAATATAAGACGATATTTTAATAAATCATAATTTCTAGATCTTTATAATACAGTGACTTAATGATAATGTCATTGAAATATATATCAGATTTTAAGCAAATAAAATGAACAATAAGTGATAATAGAAATTTTTATAAAATTTGTGGTGTTAAGGGCAAGTGATTTATTTGTTTATTAAAAAAATCAAGTTTTTTCAACAAAATAATTATATTTTATAATTAAAAATATGTTTTTATAGAAACAAATTATATATATATATATATATATATATATATATATATATATATGTATATATATATATATATATACATATATATAGAGAGAGAGAGGGAGAGAGAGAGAGAGAGAAAGTGAGTGGCGAGTAAAACTGAGTACACTCAAAAAATTTCGTTCATATTAAAAAAAATTGTTTATTAAGAACCAAATTAAATATTATTATTTCATATTCTTATTGCTAATATATTAAGTAACTTATTTACAAAAGATAAAAAAAATGTTCTTTTCAAACACCGTTATTCTCTATCAGACTTGTCACTTTTCTAAGCATAGGCTCAACTAAATTTTGAATAATTTCGTTAGTGATATTCATTTTTCTCTATTGTACTCATTTGAGTTTTTATGTGGTTCTTCGTATTGACACCAGCTTCTTTTTTACAATAGCCCATAAATTTTTGATTGAATTAAATCCGGACTCAGCGGAGGCCAATTTATACATTGAAATTGTCACTCCTGCAATCATCTTATCACTATTTTTGTGGTATGTTTGGAGTCACCATCATACTGGAAAATTATTTCATCGATTGATTAAGTACATTTACCAACAAAATCAGACAAGAAGGTCTGCAAAATATTAAGATAATCTTCTTTCTTCATTATCTTATTAATTTTCACCTCTGGACCTACATGCCACCACATAAAAGTCTCTCAAACTATTAAGTTTCTTCGTCCTTATTTATTTGTTTCTTTTATTTATCCTTAAATGCTTTTTTCATGTGGACAATACCAATAATATGCTTTTCCATCAGATTGAAAAATATTTACTTTGGTCTTATCAGACTAAATAATTTGTTTCCAGTCATCAAGGGTCCATTGTTTATGTTCCTTACAAAATTCTAATGGAGTCTTTATGTGTTTCTCTGATATGGCTACCTTTTTTTGTTTTACTGCGGTCACTAAACCAATCCTCCTCAATGCTTTTCTTGCGGTCAATTCGCTAACGTTTTTTATGTAGAGCATTGACAGCTTGTTTAGGTGTTTTGGCCCTTTTAGTTTTCATTAATCACTCCATTGACCGGGAATCACTGTCTGATAAAAGTTTTAGACGTCCTTTTGTATTTATTTTCAATGATAAATTTTTTCTTTTTCTCTCCGAAAGAACAATTCTGTGACATACACATCTTTATCATGTCAGCAAATAGTTTTGAAAAATACTTCTAATTAGTCAAAGAAATGATACTGTTTTGTAAATAAATTGATTTTTTCTTCATTTTTCTTTTTTTTACTTTTTTAAAATATTATTGACTTAAATGTCAAGAAAATATTTCCAATGTACTGACCAGCTTTAATATGACTGACAACAAATGTAGTAACATTTAATAAGTATTGAAAATAGGGAATTCCTTAAATAAAATAATTGAAATTGAAAACGTGCAGAAGTAGATAAATGAAGATTAAATATTTTTGCGTTAAATATATATTTTTTAACACTTATGGATACCATGTCGACCAATAGTGGTGACAGTGAAACGCACCTCATAATCCATATCAGCCAATAGTGATGACAGAAAAATTAATTAATATTAATATTTTTTTTTAATTATTTAATTTTTATATTTCATTGAAAAGTTTTTTTTATTATTAGCTTTTAATTCTGGTCCACAGCAGTGAACGGTATTACTGTTTACATGAATTTACTGATAATAATAAATGTATTAATCGTCAGTATATAGAGATTGAATTTGTGTGTACATGGTGATACCGAAAGTGTTAATAATATTTTTTTAAAATAAATAAGTTACTTTTTGTATTAGTAATAAGAATATGAAATAATAATTTAGTTTTTAAAAATAACATTTTTTAAAATTAACGAAAATGTTTAAATCATGTATCTAGTTTTGCTCACCACTGAAAGTATATAATGAGGTATATATGTAAATAAAAGATAAAGAGATGATTTTTAATTGGAGATGTGCTGAAGAAAGATAACAAAATATAAGACAATATTTAAATAAATCTTCATTTCTAGATTTTTATAATACAGTATAATAATTATATAATAACTTCATCGAAATGCATATCAGCTTTTAAACAGATAAAGTGAACAATAAGTAATAATAGGATTTTTTTTAGAAAACCTTGTTGTGTTGAGGACAATTGATTCATTTGATTATTAAAAAAATCAATTTAACACAAAAAATTATATTTTATAATTAGAAATATGTTCTTATAGAAATAATATATAATATATATACACATACCAGTTTAATAACTATTTTAATATTTATCTCTACAGGAAATAATTTAGATAAACTTATTTTCAGTATTTCAAAAAAAATATAATATTTTCAGTGTAGCATAAAATATATCAGTTAGTAATTTTTACCTTTTTCTTAAATGTCCATTTAATATAAATAATAAATTGTTCAAAGTGAAAATAATGATTGAATACACTATAGAACATAAATAATTTTCTCTTTATATAAAATAAATTTTTCAAGAAATTATATATCGTTACATTTTTCTATATAACATGTATGGGACCCGAATTACAGGAAAGCCGATTGGAGTGTGACCAAAGCGGATACAAATAATTTCATGCTTTTCAATAAACTTCCAACACGCGCGTCCTACACCGTCGCCCGCGTCCCTTTTCAATCGTTATCGGGGCACCGCGTTGCGGTCACTCGGTTAGCCATTTGTGTCGACCACTCGGCCACAGGCAGCCGCGACACAGGCACCACTCTCAGCTACATTATCTTTTACATGGCATCGTACTTCCTTGCGGATGGCACACAGCCCACGCCTCCCGGCGTACAATTTATTGCAATTTTCTATTTACTGTTAATCGGCAGCTCGGTGTTGTGAACTCTCCGAGTTTTTTTCATGTTGTCGATAATTTAATTTTTGTTCTCATACATTTCTTTTACAAACATTCGTTACAACAAATTATAATTTATTGGCACTTTGATAATCTATAATACAATTAAGAATTGTTACAATTCGAAATAATTTGATAACATTTTTTTTAATATAAACACATTGTTATTTGATAAAAAAAATAATGTTTTTTACCTATGTTCTTTTACGGAAGTGTATTATTTATTTATTTCATTTTAGAATTGAATGTTTGATAACATACTGAAATTAAAAATTAAAAGTATTAACAGTAGTTTAAAAAAATAATTTTCTTGAAGATCTATTATTTATCTTTATTGTAAAATAGTCTTAAATGATCTCATTCAGCTCATTCTCATTGTCAGTTTGTTGCACTAGCAATCTTCTCAAAATCTTTTAATTATTAGGCGTTTAATATAGAGAATATTGAGACTTATTTGAATTATCTTGTTTAAAAAAGATTGATTAAAAAATATTTCTAATTTGATATATTACTATGCAAAAAGTATATTATAATACCAAAATCCTTTTATTTGATCAACAAAAATTGCTTTTTGTCAACTGTACCTAATAAACTCCGGTATTAATAGTTTTATGAGAACTCATTTTGCATTCTAAATCATTTCGTTTTGTTCATTTTACTAAGTCATGAACTTGATGTTTATTAAATGTTTGAGATGTAGCTATTGTACATTTTGTTTAACGATAGATTCATATCTTATAGATAAGAAAAAACTTAACAACCATCACTCGTTCTTGTTTGTTTCTATTGGGAGAATTATTTTCAAGTGAATATTTTATTTAACAGTTTCACTCATTCAGACACTGTTGAAACGATAGATCAGTATCTTATATATTTATAAAACACTAGCATAACTTAGTCACTTTAATTTTGCTTTTCTGAAGAATCTGATTTGAGTACGGTACTTAATTGTATTTATTTCTTTAAAAATGGTGGGTTTTTATATGCATATATTATTTTACAACCAGATTAAAAAAAGTTAACTGCAGACGATCATTATTTTTATATAATAACAAGAATTACTTGATTACTTATCTTAAGTTTTTGATCTTAATACCCATATAAACATATCTAACTTTACATACAATATATATATATATATATATATATATATATATATATATATATATATATACATACATACATACATACATACAGTTGATCACAAAGTATCTAGCCATCTTTCATAGTTTTTTTTATGTGATAAATTAATTTTACGGTAAAGAAGAAAATGTTTAAAAATAATTCTATTATTGTTTATAAGTGTATTTCAAAATATTATATTTACAAATTATAGAAAATAAAAAGTTTGTGTAAAAACGCATGTTTTCAATTTAACACGTAATATTTATATACACAAAAATATCCGGCCACTAACAATATGATTTAAAAAGAAATTAAAAGGATTGAAATTAATATTTGGTAGGATATCCTTTAGATTTCAGAACAGCTTTTAATTTATTAGACATGGATTATACAAGTTTTTTCGTTAAAACTGGACTGATTTTATTCCATTCCTGCTGAAGATGAGTCTTTATCGTCTCTTCATTAATGATATAATGACTAATTAAATATTTCTTCAATTCTCCTCAAATATTCTATGGATTCACGTCTGTTGATTATAGAGGTGTTCCGAACTATTTTAGTGCAATACAAGAGGTACATTCCTCAGCTTTCCTGGCACTGTGCTTAGAATGATTGTCTTGCTGGAATACAGATTTGTTTTCTATTCCTAATTTTTCTGCACCGATCTTTAAATTAAGCTTCAAAATGTCGTTATAAACAAACTTTTCCATTTTGTTTTCAATAAAATGAAGTTTTCTAACCTCATCCTTCGATATATAATCTTACACCATTATTAAACTACCTCCATGTTTTAAAATAGGTTGCAGTTTTTCTTTATTGAATTTAGTGCCTAGTTTTCTAGACACCAATTTTTATTAGATATCAAATATTTCAAATTTACACTTATCATAAAAAATAATATTTCCACGAAAGCCTTTCAACACTTAAGTGTTTTTTGTGAAATTCGAACCTTTTTTCTATTTCGTTTATTTATCCGTGGATTTTTTCACAAAACCTGATCATGATAACCACTTTTTCTGCTAATTCTACGAATTTTTTCAGTACATAAGTTCTTCTCTGTACTCTGTTGTACATATCCGCATATTTCTATAGCACTTATAACAGAATTTATTCCCACATATTTTAAAATTTTTGTTTTTCACCGTTCATTTATATTTTGGGTCTTTTCATTCGCTTTTTATTCTGTAACAAATTATTATTTTAGAATTTTTCAACAATACCTAACAACACTACTACGTGGAATACAAGTCTTAAAAGCGATTTTCCGTTGTGAATATCTTTTTATTTTAAACAACAAAGTTTTCTCTCCAAAATATTTGTTTTGCATTTTATTTGGACATTATTTGAATAATAAAAGACTATAAAATGGCAAAAAGGAAACAATTAACACGATCGAAAAATCTAATGACAATGGTAAGATTTTAAGTTTGCGTAGCAATGGATAATATTTAGGGATTTGTGAATTTCTGTGTAATAAGTTTTACTTATTATACATAACCAGATATATTTGTGCATCTAAATGTTATCAGTTGAATAATTCTTTTTTTAATTTACTGTTTTAATTTTGAAAATATAATATTCTAAGTGCACTAATAAACGATAATAAAAATATGTTTAAACACTTTCTTTACCGTAACGTTAATTTATTACGAAAAATATACTTAATATGAGAGTGATCGGATACTTTTGTGATAGACTGTATATATGTATACTTCAATACAATTTAAAAAAATTATCATTTCGTCTTGAATATATTTTATCCAAAGAACAATATCTATTTTTAACATTTACGTGTTTCAAAAAGGAACTCCAATTAGCTTCTAATCTGATAGTGAATATTTTTTACGAGTTTTTATATCTGAAGGGATTAAAATAAGTTGTAGTTTTTAACTTTATTATTAGACTTGTTTAAAATTATTTCTCAATCTATATAATTAATCGACTAGTTTTTAAATAGGAAAATAATATGAATAAAATTAGGTTTATTTGAGAAGATAAGGTTTGTAAAAGTTCCATTTTTATTAATTAAAATCAGTATTAATAATAGCAAACTAACACTTATAACATCGTTATATCATATTTCATTTTATTTTTATATAAAATCGTATTTTTTTTCTACCAGTGAATTTTCAGCTACGTCTTAATAAGTAATGATTATTCTTGTTGTACCGGTATATGTACACATACAATATTTATAAAGGATAGTAGAGAATGAAGGGTCTTAAAATTATGAGGGTAGATTCTGAAACGAACTAATATTATTAATGAATAGTCTGTGAATTATAATTATTACTAACATGACTTGTTAAAAAACACCTTATAGAGGAACGAATTTTATTAAATTGAACACAAACTATTCAGTTCGATTATCCTTTACTATAAAATCCCAAATATAAAACCTTAGCACAATAAATCAAATTCTAGTTGTGTTATTTTGTGTACATATCTAACACTGAATCAGCAATATTGTTAAATAGAAAAGATAAATTTTGTACGATTGTTGATAAAAAGATCGTGACTAGAATTTATCTTCATCAATAACAAAGTATAAATAATCGACAAAAGAAAATAATCTGTTTAAGGATCTTTTTTTTTGTATTTCATTATACGCTGTGTTAAAAAATATAAGTTAAGAAATATTATCTAAGAACATTTTTCATTTTTTATTAGTTAATAAATTTTATAAATATATTCAAAATGATTTGTATTCCGAAAAAAAAATTAAAAATGTATATTATCAAAAATAAATCATTTTGAACAGATTTTGTTTATTAGATAATGACTTGTAGTTAAATTATTTATTTACAATTCTTTTAGAAATATCTTATTTTTTTACTACAAAAAAGTTTATAAATATAACTTATAGAAAATAGAAAAATTGACTATAGGAATTAGTTTACTCAGATTTATATAGGTGATCCAAAGAAGACTAAAAGATGATGTACAATAATAATAATAGTAACCAAGGAAATGTATTTTAAAACTCTTCAGTCTCATTTTAGCTATCCTATATATATTATATATATATATATATATATATATATATATATATATATATATATATATATATATATATACATACATATATATATATATTAGGTTGGCAAGTATCTCCCTTCCGCTTTTTTTTTTTTTGTACATAGCTGCAAAATTCAAAAGACCAGAAGGCGGAAGGGAGATATTTGCCAACCTAATATATATATATATATGGTGAAAGATGAAAAAGATTCAATATTAAAATAATTTAATTGTTTTTATTGCCAGGAGACTCCCCCATCTACTTGCTTTGCCTGTTGACTTCTGAACATGCTTCTGTTTAACAATGTAAATAAATTATAAAAAATAAAATGTTTAAAAAGCTATATTAATACCTGTAGACAATATTTATTATACAATAGATTGGTGGTCTGATGTCCATTCAAATCTAATATCTACCTGTAAATTTATTTTTTTAATTTTTTGTTCATTTTTATTTATAAAATGTATTATTTGATAATTCTCCGAAAAGTTCAGAAATGTAATTTTCACATTCCAAAAAATTTCATATCATCTTGGAGGTGGAATATTATTCTGTTTTAAATAGAAAAAAATTAATTAAAACAGCACACATTTCAACAAAATTAAAATATTATAACTTTGATGTATAGCAAATATTTTTTATATGTTTATTTTCGGTACTGTAAATTATATTCTCAGTAATTATTTTCATATTCGTTAAATATAAATTGTTAAAACAGAAATATATTTAGTTAATGTTTAAAATGTATTTTCCATATATATATATATATATATATATATATATATATATATATATATATATATATATATATATATATATTGAGAAACATTTAAAGTATTTTACGCTATAGTGAAAATAATGATTATTATGTGTAATTAATTTGAAACGTTTCGCTTGTACTCACTACACCAAGCACACAAGTATCTTAGGATATATGTATATATATATACAATATCATTAAAAAATAATTAAGAATGATTTTGAAATTCTATCTAATGGTTACATTTAATTAATGAGTTGAGAACCAATCAATATTCATCTACTCAGAAGTGTATTAACAACTCGATCTAAAAGTAATCATTAATTGTGTATTTCAAGGAAATGGGTATTAAAATTCTCAAACTTTTTATATTCTTGTCTACATATATATATATATATATATATATATATATATATATATATATATATATATATATATATATATAAAGCACAAAGCGTGATTTGATTATTTCAAAGCAAGAGTAAACAAAAGTTATGTTTATAAACAAGAAAAGCGATTTTCTTTCAAATATAATTTTGAAGATATTTGTTTGTCACAATTCCGAATGATATTATTTATCAAAGGGTACTATTATACAAAGATTCAAAAGAATCAATATACATACAAACAGAAAGAAAACTGATTCGGTTCCTATCATCCACCTATCGCTGTTTTTATACATTTTTTGTAGGACATATGCAAACATCAATCGAAGTGTAGGGGAAAAAACATGTTTTTATAGAAAAAGTGAAGATTACCCATCCGTGAAACATGTTCGGAATTCTTCAAAAAACGAAATACGATAGATTAGGTCGTTTTGTGTGCAGGCATCACGGTTGCATTGTCGAGCGAGGCGCTTTGTTACCACCTGCCTGATTTGTTATAATGTCGTCCCTACGTCACACCACCTGGCGTTTTTTTCATTTTGTCCCTAACATGCTTTTTAAAATTATGTTTCGCCCTTTTCTGTTTATTGAACATTTCTTTTTCAAGAACGTTTACGATACATAATAATAGAGAAGTTAACGTTTTCAAATATATTTTGTTGTTTTTATCCATTGCATAATTCGTATTAGTTTGAAATTTTAAATATTTTAAACGTTAAATATTTTCTTTTTACTTTGTCTTAAATTATTTAATTTTCTTGTACACATATTAAGTATCGTTATACACATATTAGTAATAGTATGTATATATATATATATGTATATATATATATATATATATATATATATATATATATATACATACATACATACATACATACATACATACATACATACATACATACGATTTACACTGAAGATCAGTTCCTCAGAAAACCGTGTAAATCGAAACATACATTTATACATACCGTGTAAATACATACATACATAAATACATAATTCAGTCACTTATTTCAACATAAAATAAAGTAAGATACTTGAAAAACAAAAATAACAGTCCATCCCCCGATTTACACTGAAGATCAGTTCCTCAGAAAACCGTGTAAATCGAAAACAAATTAAAATGTGCATAATTCAGTCACTTATTTCAACATAAAATAAAGTAAGATACCTTGAAAAACAAAAATAACAGTCCATTTATAAAATGACAAGTATATAAGTATGTAATAAATTTTATGGAAACAAGAAATATAAGATCCTTAAAAAATTTAACCAAATGTTTAATTACTGTCATCACTTTCATAGACTATTAATCTTTTCTACGATACTTGGTAATGAAATGTGTAATTAACAATTGTGTTTGATTTTTGATTAAATCTTTATAGACCTCCTCATATTGAGTTAAGCATTTATTAATATCTCGCTGGAATCTGAGAGCTCATTTAACATTCGAGTCATTTTGTAGAAAATGATTATCTAATTTTCGCCTTAATTCAAGTCCTACGCGGATGACTTTTTCTGTGAACGCAACTGGTTCAGACTTCTCTTCATCAGGATCATTTTCACGATTATTTATTTCATTAACTATGCTAACTAAATCATCCTCATCTAGTTCTTCATCCGCCATTAGTTTTACAATACCTACCTCAGCTAAGTCATCGAAACCTTATTTTCCCATTGTAAGCGCCAACTCAGTTATCTGAGAATATTCAGGCTCCAATGGTCATCTAGAATTCTCACCTTCAACTACATCTGGCCATACTTCTTTCCAGCAGGAATTAAGCGTTGATTGCTTAATCTCGGTGTATGACACTCCAACATGCTTAACATAATTTTAGATTGTTAATTTTTTCCAAGCATCCATAACTGCAAGAGATCCATCATTTTCCATTTGTCCTAAAATATACTTGAAGGTTCGCTGGATGTACTGTGCCTTAAAAGTTGAAATTATCCCTTGATCTAACGGCTGCAATAAAGAAGTCGTATTCTTGGGTAGAAATACAACTTACACATTTTCGTGTTGTAAATCTTAACCTTTCTGCTGCTAAAAATTTACTGCACTAATTCACAAGAATAGATAGTTTTATTGTGCATACAAAATGAAGACTCTCCATTTTTTAGATTTGATACCAGTGTTACCAATAGAATGGAACTAAAAAATGATTAGAAATATGTGCGCTTGTATTATCAAGCGAACGAAATTAAAAAATGATTGTAATATGCAGCCAAAATATTCATGTTTATCATTTTTTTTAAATCCGTTATTTTGAAAACCATATAAAAGCGAAATCGTGTATAAAGTACCGTGTAAATCAAGAGATAAGTGAATATTAAAATTAAACTATTTAACTTTGTCGAACTTAATTTTGCTAAAACTTATTTATATTAAATTTTATATTGACATTTAGAATAAAATATCGTATAAGAACAGTATACATCAAACACAACTTTAATATACATAAGTTTGAAGATACTATTATCGATCAGTTTTTATATTTGTTAAAAAATATATGCTACAAAAAAGTTCATGTCTGTTTCACCATCTTCAAGGATAGAACCCTTGTCAGTAAAATTTGTAATTCTAAAATACTTAGAAAGACAGATTTGGTATCATCGGTTGTCATTACCATATTTTTATATTTTGACAAATACAAAGGTTACAGTAAAATATAATATGTTAATTTTTTGAAACAAAATTCAAAAATATGCAATTTTTATTATAAATAAATTGTTTTAATTTATTGATTTTATTTATGAAAACTAATGTATGATTATTATTATTGTTCTGCAATACAAATTTATATAAATATTTTATAATAGTTCCTTTTTTTATAAAATTGAATATTATATATTTTTTCTAGAATGAGAATATACTTAAAATAATAATTATGATAAAAATGTAATTATATATACATGTATATGTAAAATATGATTACAAAGATTACAGTAGTACATTTTTTCAATATTGTGATTTATTATTCGAAATTCATTAATTTTTCTAAAATATCTGTTGGCTTAAATAAATTATAATACAGAAAATAATGTTGATTTGAACTAAAAGTATTTTCAGTGTTTGTCGTTTGACATTTGTTCGTGTCATATACAAATAAATATTCCAATCGTAATTACAACAAAATAAACAGTTTATCAAAACGCGCAGTACTTATTTTTGAAATAAACAATCGTATTATCATACTTTATTATACAAATCTAAAAACTTCAATCGCAGTGAATTCCAGCTCTTAAATTTATAATTCAAGAACAATTTTCTTTCAATTATCTTTGTTTGAGACATGAAACGATCGCCGTACCATTAGACGAAAACTTATCAGATATCTAAATATTTAATGAACTCTGATCGCTCAGACATCAAATTGATCATTTAACGTGAGCTACTCGAATTACGTTCGCCGCTAGCGCTATAGTCGCATGAGTGGTGACGAATATCCTAGCATGTAACTGTGACACGAATAACCGAGAAATTTTCCGTAAGGGTCAATTAAATTAAGCCCCTTTCGTACTTTCTGTGTATAAGATCTCAAACCAAGAAGTTACTAATGATGTTCCTTGGGACAAACCCGACCGCATATGCTGTATCCTGTCGTTTCTACTCGTAAATAGTATATGACGTTGAGCAGTGTTCATAAAATAGCAACATAAGTACATGTGTGTGCGTGTATGGAAGATCGATATGAGTTTTCCAGTTTTAGCACAAATTTTTGTCGTAAATTCACGATGGTTCATATAACTAAATAAATTCTTTACCAAAAACTATATAAAACTAACCGTATGTTCTCCATTCGTCCTCATACTATCTTGTTATATTTAATTTAGGATTTAACGATAGACATTTTAACAATAGTTAAATTCACATGGAATAACAAAGTTAATGTTTTAAGAAACGTTTACATTTTAGCTCGGAAACAAACGATTTATCGAATAATTTCAAATTCTTGTTCTATATATAACAGTTCCACGAAGTCTATTATTAAAATAATCGGATATTGACATTTAACTTTTCACAATTTTTCGATTCTGTTAGAAAATCGATTAAAGAAAACTAACTGGAAATTAATTCAATACTTTTTGGAATTATTATTTAATTATATATTTATTATATTAATAATATATTTTATATTTATATATAGATAATGTTGATTTATTTTTAATGAGTTTTATTAATTTTTATATTTTGCTTATAAATTCAAAAATATCAAAAATTTTATTTTTAAAAAATACTACATACATACACAGACATATATATATATATATATATATATATATATATATATATATATATATGTATATGTATATGTATATGTATATGTATTGGTTCTATGGTAAATTTACTTTAACACAAATGAATTATTCATTCCAACACGGCCAAATTTCATAAAACTGTTCGATAATCACTTATTGTTCACTTTATTTGCTATCAGCACTGAATTATAAAATCATTTTACAATAAAAATTTGCATGGTCAAACGTGGTCATCAAAATGCGCAAAACAAAGTGAATAATAATTGATTATTGAACACTTTTATAAAATCTTGGTATTGAGTAAGTGATTTATTTGTGTTAAATTTTTCATTTGTTAATTTTCCTGATTTTCAAAATTTACTATGCCATATATTTTTCTAATTAATTTCTTTACAATTTTATTTTTTTTAAATATAAAAATAAACTTTTAAATATTATTAAATATATTGCAATATTTCTTTTTTGTAATAAATATTATTAAGTTCATTGAAAAATTATTTATTCCATTTAACTCTTTTATTATTTGCAACTATTTTTTTACTTAAATGTTTGATACTTGAAAAATGAAATATAGATAAAACTAGTTCAATTATATATATTTAAATTAAATACTGCCTTTATAATGTATTATTTACTTAAAAAATTAAGATAGCTATATATTGTGTTTATTTTTTATTATTAAGATATTTTTAAATGATTATGTTAACTATTCACATTATTTTAAAAAAATAAATATTGTCGATTTTAATATTTTGTTCTCTGATAATAATTTCTATTATTCATTTTTTTCCACTTATATATATATATATATATATATATATATATATATATATATATATATATATATATATATATATTGTATATAAATATATTTATAAGTATATATTATGTTTATAAAAGTTGAAGCATTATTTATGGACGAGTCTAGAAAAATAAAAGAAATAACTAAGACTAAAGAATATTGGTCATATAAAAGTAATATAAAGTAAATAAACGCACGAATGTTTGATGATTTTAAGTCCAGCTGGAAAAATAGAAACATTGAATTGCGAAAGAATTACTTTGTCTGACTGCTATACGAGCGACCACCCTCATGAGTTTATTGCAGCAACTAAAAGTGGATAGGACATAGAACCTCTCTTTTCATAAGCAGCTTACTACGCTACACTTACATTTACCTGTATGGTATTTGGTATTTGTGTTGTGTATACATATATATCTCCCTTGTAGATTTAAAGTCACTATACCCAAATTCACGAATGTACTTGTAGGTTCTTGTTACGACTGTTTTGACTAGCACTCGGTAAGAGAACTGGGATTTATGCTATAAAACTAGAAAGTATTATGGCGTACGTAACGTTTATATATATATATATATATATATATATATATATATATATATATATATATATATATATACAAGTATATAAATCATGCGTGTATGTATGTAATGTGTATATATTTCCTTATGTAAGAATAAGGGCGATCAAGTGAGAGCTAGTGAATATGTAACATATTTATTTACGCTCATACAATTTACATACATATATGACACTATTTCATTTTAACCCCTGTAGGTTATATAGCTATAAATGCACAAGGTTTATTTTACTTTCTACTTTTACTATTCATTATATATGTATATATGTATATATATATATATATATATATATATATATATATATATATATATATATATATATATATATATATATATTAGGTGGTATCATATGAAATGTTGGGTTATTCAAAGAGAAATAAAAATAATTGATTTTTAAATTCAAATAAAAAATTTTTTAATCAAAATGAGCACCATTATTTATATACACTTTTACCAACGCGTTTCTAACAAAAAATCTTCTTTCGAAAAAGTCGCGGTCTTTATAAGATATAAAGTCTGTAAAGGTCTTTTCGACCTCATTCATATTACGAAAGGTCTTATTTCGTATGTAGTATTCCAAACTAAGAAATAAGTGGTAATCTGTTGGTGAAAGATTAGACGAGTATGGGGGATCTCGTAGCCTAAGTCGTTCAGCTTTTACAAGACTATTTTTGCATTGTTATGAAGGAGGATGGGTTCATGTCCGTTGGTTAATGCGGGGTTCATTTGGACAATTTTTTATGCATTTCTTCAATTTCAAAACAATATGACTGAGCAGTTATTGTTTATCCAGGCCTCAAGAATGAATAATGAACGATACCCGTTACAACCCACTATACTGTCGCCATAATTTTTTGGTTATGTAG
>CP092089.1:20682625-20695125 GCA_029203775.1 Neoneuromus ignobilis | reverse complement strand
TTATCCACGTTAAAAACTTTGTTTTTAATTATTATGTAATTATTAGAGATATTTGTGTATTATATAGAAAATATCTGTAAATTAAAATTTATTTAATTTTTTAAAATATTGTAAAGATTTTCTGTTTGGTCTTTTCAAAAAAATCTTGGTTCAGAGATTAATATATTTCAAAATAAATTCTAAGAAATATTTTGTTTATAAATTTGGATCTCGTTAGTAGTAAAGTAAAACTGAAAATGATAATTTAATTAATTCATCCTTATTTTAAATCACATATTATGCTATATGTACAACGATTTAATGTAAAAAATACAGCAATATGTCATTTTAATAAAGTATATAAACTTTCCTTAAGTGGGTAATTAGTCAGGGGTATAATAATATCATCTCGTAAAAAATATAATTGTCACGAAAGTCTAGTAAAAAAAACCCTATCGAACTAACATTGTCAGAGAAGTCAAAATCCTATAGTAAAAGGGCTATAGCACAGAAGATATACAGTTGACCATCAGAAATCCGATATCGTTGGGACCTGTGGTGTGCCGGATTAGTAAATTTGCCGCATCTCTAATGATTAAATTAGCATGCACAATTTACTCAACAGTTAATCCAAAATTTTCAAAAATAAATTACAAATAATAAACTCAGACAGTGGTTCAATGACTTCAAGTTGTTCAACCTTTTGTACCGCTGAGAATAATATTTTAAAAATGCAATTATAAAACATCTGCATAGAATTAGTATGTAAGGGAATATGTATAGAATTAAAATACACTAACATAGAAATAAGAAACACAAAAACGTAACACATATTCAATCCATTTCAAACAGACCTCACAAACTGTTAAAAATTCAAATGTTTTTGACCAAAAAGAAATATACAATGGCAGTATGTCAATTTAGGTTTTTTTTAAAAAAGGGATACGATCCATTACATGAACCATGCTGTAAAAAACAATAAATAACATCTCTTCACTTAGAAGTGACAGAATTCTTACACACAAATAAACATACGCATTGCGTATACGTAATAAAATAAAAAGAAAGAGTCGACATTAGTTAGAGATGTATTGAATAAAATAAGAATTTACATTCGCGGAAAAATTATGTCCGAATTAGCGGTAGAAGCGGAATATTGGTAGCCACATTAATGTTGATCAACTGTAGTATATAAACTATGTTAAATTTTATTGAAAAATTAAACCTTAACAAAAAAATAATAAATATAATCTTTATAATAAATTGGATATTAGGAATATTTATGTAAATAATTTGTAGTGAATTTTTTTTAACAAAGATACAACTCTCCACTTTTTTAACATTTCATTCAAGTGTTCAATATGTTCACTTTTTCCTTTATGTATTTTGATGGCAATACAATTATTATCGTTTGGCATATAACATTCTATAAATTAGTAATGTTTTTTAAATAGTTAAATACTTTTTAACATTAACCCATTCGCTACCAGAACCTTAGGAGAAAATCCACCACCACAGCCCAGACGTTTTATTATTTAACTTGTTCGCTACCAGCGCTTCAGGAGAAAAACCTCCACCACAGCCCAGACGTGTCACAATCCGTCACAGATCCGATACATATTTGTGACGCTGGGCTGAGGTAAGAAAATCGTGTCGTCACACATTTGTGACGCTGGTAGCGAACGAGTTAAATATGATACCAAATTGTCATTAATTTTTTGCGATGTATTTATAACGTTCTAATTGATTAAAAATGTAATTATCGTCAGACCAATAACATCCTCTATCTATTTTATTGTTTTTTAACATAACCCATCTGTTTGCGGCATGATTTGGTGCAAATAATTATCATAAATTGATAATGAACAACCGTCACATATTTGTGACGCTGGGCTCAGGTAAGAAAACTGGTTCGTCACATATTTGTGACGTTGGTAGCGATCGGGTTAGGGAGTAATATTTTTGATGAATAAATTGTTAGATATACGAGGTGTGATCAAAAAATAAGGTGAATTTTTATTTTTTTCAAAGAATATTTATTTATTCATCAATTTTTATTTTGTCCCCTTCAAAGTAATCCCTCTCGGATATAATGCACTTGTGCCAACGCTTTTTCCAATCTTCAAAGTATTTCAAAAAATCATTTTTTGTGATCTTGTTCAGCTCCTCTTTCGATGCTGTCTTTATTTCCTCAATCGTTGCAAAACACCGTCCTTTCATGGGCCTCTTCAATTTCGGGAACAAGAAGAAGTCACAGGGGGCCAGGTCTGGGGAATACGGTGCCTGCGGCATCATTAGTGTGTTGGTTTTAGCCAAAAATTTGCGCACAAGCAACGATGTGTGAGCAGGGGCGTTATCATGGTGCAAAAGCCAATTTTTGTTCTTCCACAAATTCGGACGTTTCTGGCGGATTGCTTCGCGCAAATTGCGCATAACTTGCAGGTAATATTCCTTATTTACTGTTCTACCCTGTGGCAAGAACTCATGATGCACCACGCCCCTGCAATCAAAGAAAACTGTAAGCAAAACCTTCACATTTGATCGAACTTGGCGTGCTTTTTTGGTCTTGGTGATCCGGAATGCCTCCACTGGGACGATTGAGTCTTAGTTTCGACGTCATAACCGTATACCCATGTTTCGTCACCTGTTATGACCCTGTCGAGTAAATCTGGTTCGTCGTTGACGTCATTCAATAGCTCTTGGGCGATGCTCATGCGACGGTTCTTTTGGTCGAAATTGAGCAATTTCGGAACAAACTTCGCTGACACACGTCTCATGTCTAAAACAGCCGTTAAAATTGATTGGCACGAACCAAACGAGATGCCAATATCATCAGCAATTTCTCTAATGGTAATTCGACGATTCCCCAACACTATTTTCTTCACTTCTTCAACGTTCTCATCAGTTGTTGACGTGCTGGGGCGTCCAGAACGAGGTTCGTCGTTGGTGTCTTCTCGGCCTTCTTGGAAGAGTTTATACCACTTGTAAACATTTTTTTAGCTTAAAGTAGACTCATCGTATGCCACTTTCAACATTTCAAGTGTTTTGGAGCACTTTATTCCATTTTTCACACAAAATTTAATGCAAACTCTTTGATCCATGATTTTCGACAGCGGAAAATCGTGGAGCCTGCAAAACACTTCTAATTTTTATGCCTCTCACCAACAAACTAAACATGCTACATAGCTGAAATTTGGAACATATATTCGAGACGAGTGTACCAACATAACCAAATAAAAAAATCGAAGATTGAACGGATGTAGCCCGCTAAATTTCAAAATTCACCTTACTTTTTGATCACACCTCGTATTTGTTGTATTTGATATTTTATTTTTTACTATAAAATATATTTTATTTAAAAAATAGTATAATACTAATAATGCTAGAATAAATAATAATTTTATTACAAATATATGCACATATATATATATATATATATATATATATATATATATATATATATATATATTTATAT
This sequence comes from Neoneuromus ignobilis, assembly GCA_029203775.1. Classification (NCBI taxonomy): domain Eukaryota; kingdom Metazoa; phylum Arthropoda; class Insecta; order Megaloptera; family Corydalidae; genus Neoneuromus; species Neoneuromus ignobilis. Next base: position 20,691,671 of record CP092089.1, on the reverse strand, counting down.
ATAATATCAAATAATATAAATATTTATTTTATATCATTATTTTTGTAAACATACTCATTATAATTTCTATATAAACAAGAATAAAATACATATTATCAAACAAAGCAAAAATTGAATTACATTTAATCAGATTTATTTATTATTAAAAAAGTAATGATACTACTAATAACAATGAGGTAATTATTAATTGTACAAAAATATAACATATGTTTTATTTATAAATACTCATGTTTATTTGTACAAATAAACAATAATAAATTAAAAATATATTGTTTGTAAATAACGGATTATTTATCAACTATTCTACAAATAATTTTATTATTTTTGTTATTTAAATACAATGTTTCTATCTATTTTATTATAACAGTGCGAGTTATAATGACAATATTTATCTACTTATTGTTATTTACACACACACATATACACATATATATATATATATATATATATATATTTATTTATATATATATATATATAAATAAATAAATAATATTCCGAATATAATTACAATGTTGATGAGTGGGTAAGCCCGACTGTTAATTATTGAGTGAATACGAATAAATTGTCTACTAATTAATAATATAAACTCATTTAAGTCAAATGGACACTTCAATTTATTACGAGTGACGTTCCAATACTTCAAATCAATTGGTGGTTAACTCTTGAATGTATGTTCGATGCGCGCGAGCAAAATTTTCACGCTTTGTGAAATATTTGATTTTACTAACTACATGTACTTTTTTATATATTTTTTGTAATTGGTACTTACAGTGATGTACTCATTTCAGTTAACTTCATATTTATATGTTGTCAATTGAAATTCGATTTATAGTTGTATATGTGTATCAGTCTACCTATCTATTTCTTTCTCTCTCTGTGTATACATAAAAACACACATACATACATACGTATATATATATATATATATATATATATATATATATATATATATATATATATATATATATATATATATATACAATTTCTTTAACATATTGTCCACTCAACCCTTTTTAAAAAAAAGAAAAACTTCACGTAGAATTTTTTCAACCTTCTTGAAAATTATTTTTCTTTTCCGGCATGTCCAGGGTATATTTTTCAAATTTTAAGTAACCTGAGTTTTTTTATAATTAAATACAACAAACATTTTTGATATTTTTTACTTTTTATCAGCTTGACTTAAGCTTAGTCCATTACTGCAATCTTCAATATCCCGTCAATAAATATATAAACTGATTTCTTTACCACGATCAATCTCATAAAAAAATATGTATTCTATCAAATATGTTTTAATTTGACAATTTATAAAAACTTTAAATTTCAATACAAATAAATATTATTTCAACACTTATTGAAAACAAACTTTAAAAAATCGTTCAGATTATAGTTAAAGAATGACATCGTATCCATACTTATGTCACACGTAAAAATGATAAAGATCATTTTGAGATATTCCTCAGAAAAATAAAAAACGGTTATACCATGTTATACTGTTCAAAGAATTCTACAAATATCAGATATGAACCTAAAACTAAAATTTCACAAGAAAATACAAGAAGGTGAAGTTGTGAGAGAATTTATGGACGTGACAGTTGTCATACCCACATATGTCCCTCACTGAATGTATATATATATATATATATATATATATATATATATATATATATGTAGATATATATACATACACATACAAACACATATTCATATATATATATATATATATATATATATATATATATATATATATATATATATATATATATATATATATATAGACGCACACTTGGAATATTTTTTTCAGTATATCCATTTTATTTTATAAAACAATAAATATTTTGCACACAATATTTATATAAAATAAATAATGAAATGTTTGCTTTCAATTCAATTTATTTAACTAAACTATTTTATTTTTATATAATCCATGTATTTGTATTATTTTAATAACGTTGTACAGAAAAAAATAGTACTAATAAATTTCTTTTTATTAATGTTATTACTGTTCTATAATTTAAAAAACATTTTTGTATTGTTTTTGAAAATATATGTAAAAAAACAATAAAAGTTAGTAATAAGAATACGTTTATCGAAAATCATTTTTTATTATATGGTATTATCATTGTCATTAATTTTTGAAATTTGTTACAAATGATTCCAAAAAAAATTATATGTTCATATATACAGGAATGTAATCTTCGATGGTGAATAAAAGAAGGTTAGATCTATTTAAAGGTTTAATTTATGTTATACATTGTAATGTTCAAAAATATCTATTAAACATTATTAAGTTATTAATAAAATGTTCTAAAAAAGTAAATAAATATTTAAATTCCATATATATTGAGAAATATAGAATTATACTGTGTATGTAGAGATATATTGTATATATATATATATATATATATATATATATATATATATATATATATATATATATATATAACTATATATGACTGTTATTTGTGTTCGTAAATGAATATATGTTATACAAATATATTCCCTATAATTGTTACAAATATATAATCGCCGATTGTAAACGTTTATTTTGCTGGCTCGTTCAGTGAAATGAGGGCTCATTTCAATCGAAATTTTCAATTATTGTATTCGTTAGTCAACCGATCATACGTTCTGCTATTCTCATCACTGATTTATTGAATCGTTGCGTCATCACTTGAAAAGTTCACGCCCGAAAAGCACGGGAAATTAGCAGAATCATATGACGATGATTTCTGAATGGTTCTTTCGCCGGAAATGAAACCCTCCTTACACTTATAGAACTAGTGGCAGTGATGTGATTGCAACATTAATTGACATTTTTATTAGGTTTATATATATATAAATAGTTTGTTATTTTTAGTTAAGTTCATATTTATGTTTTCTGTTATTAAATTTCAATTTCGAATTGTTTCATTCATTTCTTTCATTATTGAATAATGATTTATGTTAAAAATAAAATATGTTTATTACGTATTAGATTTTTTTTTGAAACAATCTATTTAATAATTTTATAATTACACAATTAACGTAGATATAAAAATAATGAAATAATACTGTCCGAATAATGTAACTTAAAAATATTTTAAATTGTTCATATAAGAAAAAATGTAAAGTATATTTAAAAACAATTAATATATAATTTGATTAAATCTTACTACTGAAATACTGTACTCTTTTCTGTATCATATCTGTTCAAAATAATAATAAAAATAACTTGATTTAATTACTTAGCATTTACTCTTTTCATAACCGTTAAAAACATATACAGGATTTACGGCATAACTACATTTTAATGAAATTTCTACGGATTTTTTTTTGAGTGGATGTTTATATATATATATATATATATATATATATATATATATATATATATATATATATAAGTTGGCGAGAGATATTTAATTACAGATAATCAAATTAGTACGCTTTTTGAGAAGGTGCCATTATGAATATTATGATTTGACGCACTAACTTTCTCATTTTAAAATTCAATGTTTCTGAAGCCTTTATATAAATGACTAGCGACAGATTATATTTTAGAAGTTGTGATTACTTTTGAAGTTTTCATCCCAGCTATGAACTTTAACATTCAATTGAAGATTGATTAGCGTTAAACTTGAAGATGCGACTTTCGTTAGGAATTCTAGACATCTTATTATAAACGTTAAAATTTATAGCAAAAATTTGTAATTTATTACTTTATATATAAATACACACACATATATTTATATATATAATAAATAAAATATTAATATTATAATTATGATTAGTTAAACAGTACATACGAAAATCAGTATTTTAATTTTATTAAATATATTGTGTTTAATTTTATTAAATGTATTTAATTTTATTAAATATATTTTATTAAATAATTTTATTAAATGTATTTAATTTTATTAAATATATTTGTGTATGAAATATTAAGGTATAGATTTTTATTTTAATTATTTTAGGAAATTAATTATTTTCAATAACTAAATAAAAATTTAATTGTATATTTTTCTAAATACCAAATATAATTTATTTCATTTTCAGTTAAAATATCATACAAATGGAAAAATATATTTTCAATTGTGTAAATACATTTGATTGTAATAAAAGTTACATCTGTTGGTTTTCTTAGAAATCTGTTGTTTATAGTTTATAAGTATTTATTTGATAAAAATACATAGCTACTTTGTAGAATAAAATTAACAATCTTGGGCGTGACTGTATATATATATATATATATATATATATATATATATATATATATATATACATATATATATTTATATATATATATATATATATATATATATATATATATATATATATATATATATATATATATATATATATATATATATATATATATATATATATATATATATATATATATATATATATATATATATATATATATATATATATATATATATATATATATATATATATATATACGTACATACATACATGTGTGTGTGTATGTATATATTTATTCTAATTTCTACACGAACCTTTGGAATGTACAAATTTATAATGTTAAAAATAACATTTGGCACTGAAACCTCGTATATTTTTCTCATTAAAATCGATTTTTTTTAAACATATTAATCTTGTTTTTATTTATTATTACGTCTAATTCTCGGGAACTATTTATTAAAACTAAATTATTCTAATTGAATTAAATATATAAAGTTAGTAGTTATAGATTACTGAAATAACGTTAGTAGTTATAGATTACTGAAGTAAGCATAATAAATCGGTACCATTTAACACGCAACTGAAATAAAATATTCGAAATGAATTTCTTAAAAAAGTTATAAATAATTCTATACTGAATTAACGTATATTTACATGATTTGAATTCGCTATAAAATGGCCATGTCAACATGGATGATATAAATATTGTAATATATCGTTATATCACACTTTTTAAGAATATACTTTTTTGATTCTACGATAAGAGTCGTAACGTGATACGATTTTGAATATATGTATGTTAAACAAAGAAATCCTTATCGTAAAGTTTTTCATACATAAAAATCAAATTTTTCGATTGTAATCTGATATATATATATATATATATATATATATATATATATATATATATATATATATATATATATAGTACATGCATGAATTTGATATGTGTATAAAAATATACAAAAAGATACACATAAAACGTTACAGTAGTCATTTTTCTTCAATTTATCAAAGTATAGAGTTGTAGTAAGTTGAAATATATCTATGTATAATAGAATTTTTAATGTAATAATACAGTTTGATATTTATAAATGATTTGTCTTTATTTGAATTAAAAATATTATTTTCTTTGAAAATGTTTTTTAAAAAAATAGTGTTAAATATTTTTCAAATAATAGTCATATTTCTCTTTTTAACCATAAAAGACTAAAAAATGAAAATATTATTTTTTGCTTAATTAGTTATTATGGTGATTTATTATTATTTGATTATGTTTTTATACGTAACTACTTATCTAGTGACAGTAGTTGTATTTGAAAATAAATATTAAAATCTCATATATATATATATATACACGATGTCGTTTGATAAGTATAGTAAATTTATTTATTGTTTCATTTAATTAATTTTTTCAATTTAGTTTTTCTTACTTTTTACCATACTTATCAAATGACCCTCGTAAATATATAGTGACCCAAATGAAACTGCAAGATAATAAATTATAGTAAGGGATTAAATATATGTCTAAATCTTTCATACTCATTTGGGCTCTTCTTTATAAAATGAAACAAACGTACTCGTACATAAAAATAGATTAAAAAGATAGAAAAAAATAATTCAAAAGTATTTTCAATTAAATTATAACACATCGCACACAATGATTTTTTTTTATTTTTAATACAATTTTCAAAAAGATTTTATAAATGCTATTATTTTTTTCTTAAACTTTAACATACAGAAATGTAAAAAATGAAATTGTATATTGTTATCAAGTCAATGTAAATCTATACAATAGAGAATCAGATTAATACATTATATAAATATTAATTAATTTATCTTATGTTATAAATCATATTATGTATTATATTTTAATAAATTATTATACTGAACAGTTTTTTCATCCCTTAAACTTTAAAAAGCGATCATTTTGTTTTGCTATTGTTCATTTTAAACGTTATAAAAACTTATCAATTTCTTTGTTGCTACAAAAAGAAACTATTAATAAATTTTACACATTTCACTGTTTTGCAACTTTGACCTTTCCTTTAGTGATGTTTTTAGAGAAACAAACAATAACGATATAAATCTTTGCTAAAATTATCAAATCAATATTATATATATATATATATATATATATATATATATCTTTATTTATATATATATATATATATATATATAAAGAGAGAGAGAGAAAGATGAGGGATAAACTATTTTTTTCTGTAATATTTTTATTTTTTAATAAAATACGTTAGCAATTTCTGAAAATGAAATAACGTGTTTGTTGAGTGTGTGTATATATATATATATATATATATATATATATATATATATATATATATATATACATATATATATATATATATATATATATATATATATAATATATATATATATATATATATATATATATGTGTGTGTGTGTGTGTGTGTGTGTGTATACTGAGACGGGGGAATCACGTTATAGCTATTCCATTTTTCGACTTGCGAACGTGTTTTCGTGAAAAAGAATATGAAAAGATTAGTGATTATATTATCTTTTTTTCAATGTTATACGTAAAAAAAGGTTACAAAATACTGCATTATTAAAAAAGTATCACGCTTTAAACATTATTGCCTTTTTATTATCAAATTTATGATAATTATTATTTTAATTCAAAATAAAATTTACTTAGATGAAATTATGATTATTTTTTTTAAAAGAAAAAATTCCAATTTTTGAAATAATTTGAAAATTGTACAGAATAAATATTTATATGAAAAATCTGTGATTAGGTTCGTTAAAAGTGTTTATTTATTTAGTTGTTAATTTTAAATAAATTAATAAAATTAAAAATTAAAATCTTTGGTTACCATTTAAACCGTTCATTATAATAGTTATGTGCTGTATTTTTATAAATATATATATTTACCTTACCTTTATATTTATAAAGCAATGGTGCTCCGCTTTCACCTCCGTATTGATGCGAAAATTCGTTTTCAAACATTCCCGAAGTTTTCCAAAAATTACCGAAGTACAAATTTTATGAAATATTAAAATTAACAAAAAATGAAAAAAATATATTTTCGAATAGATTTTCGAACAAAGTAAATTTTAATTGTATTGTTATTATATATATATATATATATATATATATATATATATATATATATATATATATATATAATAAATATCATCTACAGAGAAGCATTAACATAGCTTTCTAAACGTTTTATTTTTCATAATTTATTTATAATGTTAATATATAGAAGTAAAATCAGGAATCGACGAGGTAAGCGTGAGTAAAGGGCTCTGTTCCCTGGTAATTAAAAAAATATATATACGAGTATTTCCAAAACCATTAGTTATTTGTTTAATCAAAACATTTTTTATAAATAAATTTTTGTTCAAACAATGTCAATATTTTTTTTGAAATGAACTGAAGTATATAAATATGTTACATCTAATATTTTACTACACCAGGGGACTCCTCTTTCTAATCTCTTCCCTCGGCAACCCCTGAATTGTTTTCTGTTTAACAATGTACGAAGTATCATTAATATATATCATAAAATTTGTACTTCGGTAATTCTCGAAAAAATTTATGAAAGTTCGAAAATATAATTTCATATCTACCAGAAGTGGACCACCATTATTTTTAAAATAGAATGATATTGAATATGTACAGATATACATATATTTATTTGAAATATTTTCTATAGAACAATTCTTTAATAATTTTAATACAAAATGAATTATTTTTATTTTTTAATTGTAATTTTTAATATTAATATCAAACCTGAAAAGATTTCAATGAAATTATTATTTTCTAAAAAAAAATAGTTTAACAGAATGAATAGCATAACATTTATAATATTTTAATTAAAATCTTAAAATAATATAGTGTCATCCAAATGTGACACCTAGATTTGTGTTTTAATTGAAAAAACATGTGTATAGTTCTTTTTTTTAATAAACAACTCTGCGTCACATTTGTATGTCCCTATATTTAATTTTTTTAAAGTATCGAAAATATTTACACGATTGAATGTTTTAAGCTTAAATTTGGAAATTTTATGAGAACGAACTTAATGATATATGTATTTTTATATCACTAATATTTTATTTTAAAACAAATAGAAAATATGTTCAAAAATTTGAACAATTATATTTTCGTGATATACTTTTCTGTTCTTAAATAATATTAAATTATACATTAGTATAAAAGTAAAAATAATAATAGTAAGTTTTAATAAATTATTTTCTATAAAAAGTCAAATAACAGTCGCAATTTCATTTTTGTGTGTATATCTTTTTATAATCTGTTTTTTCTATTACAATGTGAAGTCACGGATAATTTAAAGAAAAACATACGTTTAAAAAAGTTTGTCGATATCGTTCAAATTGAATTTAAGCGTTCCTATAATCATGATTGTTTCACGGAGAAAAAAACGTAAGGTAAGGATAATTATTACACGACACCGACAATGATATTGTCGATTCGTTACATTTCTTGAACGCCATTCGACGTTTGCCTGTTGTGAAGGCCGACCGATATACATGCGTGTAGCACGGTACATATTCACGCAAACATTTCAGGCCATGTCATGTCACAGTGATATCTCATTATGTGTAGAACTTTGATTACAATTTCGAAACTAAATTCAGTGATATTTTTTTCTGTTCGTTTGTTTATGTTATTTTTAACTGCTTATCGTATATCGAACTCCAACTTGTAACTAATGAATACAACAAGTATAAAATTGTGTAGTCGTATAATAATATTTATTGATTTAACACTGCGGCTTTTATAGACTGCAGTAAAATTTCATTGAAAACGATTGTAGTCGATATGTATCCGATAACTTTTATTTATTATTTGTC
>CP092089.1:20647625-20677625 GCA_029203775.1 Neoneuromus ignobilis | reverse complement strand
TTTAATTTTGCTTCTAAATTTTTTTTATCAAATCTCGTTCAATTGCTTGCAATGATGTCCATGTCCAATTTTATTAATTATATTAGGCATTAAATACACAATCTATATGTTTTGGCTTTTAAAAAGAATTACTAAATTACTTTTTGCCTTCAAATCGTATCTAACTTCCAACAACTGATATGAATGAAAAGTCTAAAAATACTTATATCGCACAGCAATGCACACTTCATCTGATATATTATAGGGGATTCCTCTTAACCAGTTGCGCTGGCAATTAATTCACATGCGCGCGTGGCAAATCCGTCCAAAGTATTTTCAGCGAATTGGTATTTGAAATCATTTTTTATAAGGTTTTAGACACACACATTAACATTATAGTAAAACTTTTAAATTAATTAACAAATGTATTAATAATATTAATAATTTTTTTCGAAATTCGCCAAACTCCAGATGAAGTTTAACGCGAAATACTGCGGACCGTAATGTATAAGCAAAAATCACACGACGTGCTATGTACGTCATATCGACATTTGGCACAGAAAGCAGTGGACGTACATAGCACGTCATTCCAGCGCAACTGATTAATAACAAGTCAATAAATAAGACCACATCTAAAAATCAGAAAAGTAAAATATCTATATGCTTATCGATAGATGTTTATCATAATTTCATTCATAAAAAAATTCATAAATTTTTACTTAAAACAAAATTAAAATTTTGTACCTATTATTTTGTATAGATGTATGTATGTATATATGTATATATATATATATATATATATATATATATATATATATATATATATATGTATGATGTATATATGTATGGATATATATTGGAGTAACTTTTTATGTACATTATTTCAATTTTAATTTTCCAAAAATATCACTAAAGGCTTGAATTCCATAAAACGGTTATATGAATTATATGAAAGACACGTTTTGAAATGTATATTTTTCAATTTCAGATTTTCCTGACAAAAATTGAGTTGTATGGAAATAAATGAATATTTGTACATATCAACACACACACACGTAAACAGATATTATTTATTTGAATGTGTTATGTTTGTTTATGTACGAATCAATTTTCATTAGAATTGTTCTTGAATTCAGATGAGTTCACTAGTCATTCAATCCATAAATGTCGTTCATCATAGTATAAACGTGTTTTGTTTAGATGTAAATAAACGTGATTTGTTGATCGTTGTCCATCCGTGTCTGGAAAATGTACATATATATATATATATATATATATATATATATATATATATATATATATATATATATATCATACACACACACATACATGTATACATTCACTCACATCTATATATATGAAATATAGAAAACTGACACGAATCAAATCATTGTTAACGTTTTCAATACAATTGAATTTTACATCATGAACTGTATTCAAATGAAAATTAGGTATTTGTTTCTGAGCATATATTATGTGCAATTGTTGCTACATGCAATATTTAATCATAGACCCCGGTTTGATTCCTGGCGCCATTCTGGCTAGCATGCATTATAAAGATCAAATGATGACATGCGATATATCGTGATATGAAAAGAAAATATTTCTGTTATTGAATACGTTTTTGTTATATTATCGACATTATCGTTTTCAGTTTTATTCTTTTATGCGCTTTTATTTGCAATTTATTGTTACATTTTATGTTTAAATAAAAAGTATTTTAATAGTGAATATCCATTTATTTGATGTGATGTGAAAGTTGATTTCGTATATTTGTGACAAGAAAATAATGGAAAAATAAATAAAGGATACATTTTTATTAATTATTCAAATGAAAAGTATCACTATTTTTCTAATTATTAATATTATATATGGTAATTATATGAATATCTTTATTATATGTTCATTATTGAATTATCTTTCATATATGTTGAATTTTTATATATTATTTATATTTCCAGAATTTAGGTATAAAAAACTAGTTTTTCTTGTATAGAGTTTTAAAATATAATCTAGAAAAATTATTAATAATAAATACACATGTTCAAAAACAAACTTAAAATATTTTAAAACAATAAAAAAGCATTTAAAAAGTATACGAGGTCAGACAATTAAGTAATGCGACCGATTTTTTTCTCGGCCTGTAGTAACACTGCGAACCTGTAACTCCGCCACCGTAATAGCAGATCCCTACTCTCTCGATTGAGACCTTGACCACCCTCGTACGATCATTTCTTCGCCAGCTGTTTAGTGTTTTGTAACAACGCGCGAGTAGTGCATGTCACGAAAATGGAACAGAGAAATTGAATGAACATCGCTCAAGATTGTCTCGAGCAGGTTGAAAGTGATCCTACTCTTCTCGATCGAGTTATTACTGGTGATGAAAGTTGGTTCTTTCAATATGACCCCGAAACTAAACGACAAAGCCAACAGTGGCTGTCCCCTGGAGCACCAAGGCCAAAGAAGGCGAGAATGAGCAAGTCCAAAGTGAAAACCATGTTGATTTACTTCTTCGACAGCAAAGAGGTGGTTCACAAAGAGTTCGTACCACCTGGACAAACCGTAAATCAAGTATTCTACCGCAATGTGCTCGAAAAATTACGAAAAAGGGTGCTCAGAGTGCGTCCAGAGATCGCGAAGACTTGGGTTCTGTATCACGACAATGCTCCCTGTCACAGTGCGTTCAGTGTCTCTCAGTTTTTGGCGTCTAAAGGCATCGCAACGTTACCACAACTGCCCTATTCACCGGACATGTCACCCTACGACTTTTTCCTATTCCCCCATATGAAAAAATTCGTCAAAGGTCGACATTTTGACTCCATTGAAGATATCCAAGAATCTGTGACGAGGGTACTCGGAGAGGTCCCACAAGAAGTGTTCCAGAATTGTTACGAAAACTGGAAAACTCGCTGGAATAAGTGTATAGATGCGGGAGGAGACTACTTTGAAGGGGATCGCAACGATGTACCTTAATTTTTAAATATACTCGATTTTTGAATTTTGTCACATTACTTAATTGTCTGACCTCGTATGAGCATTAATTAGTGCAAATCAAAATTGAAGTATTGTTCGTTTGTTATATCACTTAAATAATGAATAATTAAATATATAAATAATTTAGGTGTCTAAATTATTCGTTGTATATTACTGAGTTAAATTGTAATACAAAAAATAAGTTATATCGTATGAAAATGCAATAGTAATAAAAAAATAAAGTAATATTTACTAAAAGTTTTTTTTTATACAAAATGTATAAGAATTTTTAGAACGGCATTTTATTTATATTTAAATAATTTAATTTCGTATTTTTCAAGTAAAAACAATGATTAGTATTTTAAATTTTCTATACACAATGTGAATGTTTACAATTTTGATATTAAAATTATATTATTAAACTTATTGTGAAATAATATGTAAATATTGATGTTATCACAGTGTTTATAATTCTAACATTCAACAAAAATATTATTTCTACTCTACATAATTCTCATAAACGTGTCAAGTCTAAAGGTTCTCCCCTTTAAGCAAACTTACATCAATTCTTACAATGTTAAGTGTATAAAAATATTTATTCAATCGACCACTTATATCTGACATTCTCATTCGAAATGCATACCTATTATAGTTACAAATTTGTATAGGGAACATCAAGATGGTTGATGATATGTTTGATTTATTTCATATATATATATATATATATATATATATATATATATATATCACATTTACACGCACACCCTTATGTTCAATTTAATATTATTATATACTAATATTGCAATTGTACTTTGAAATTGCTGTTATAACATGTGGATGACATTATGTAGTATGTATATTTAACATGCAACAAGTACATCATTTTGTACAATTGTATTGATAAGTAAATAAATATATGTCTATGCATACAAAAGATATACTTCATAAAAAAATATATGTTTACAAATGTGCAATGCTTTAATTCAGAAATATTAAGTAATTGTCAGTACTTTTAAACAATAAATGTTATTTTTATATAAAAATTAGTAATTTTGATTTCTGTATAAAAAAAATAAATATGTATGTTAGTAATTTAGATTATTTTTAGAAAGCAGTTACTTCAAAATGAACTTCGGTTAGTTTGGAAAGAAATCTTCTGTACTGTTTAGTCAATATTTGAGTTGCTGTACCAACGAATGGTACGACATTATGCCGAAAAGTAAATATATTCGGTTTTTATTTAATTTATTGATAATTTTTATTAGTTGGAAATTAAAATTTCACAATTATAATAAATATTTAAACACATTTTTTATATATTAAAAATTAATAATTTAAATTATATATCTTGTTTGGATTCATTTAATAATTTATTGTGAATAATTTTTTGTATTGTCATTAATATACCTTAAACTGCTTTAAAATAAGATAATTTGAAAGTGATCTTTAAAAAAATATAAAATTATTATTCAATGATTTATTAAAATATATTTAATTGTAAAAGTAAAAAATTAAAATTATATGTTTTTTCATAAAATTTCAAACGTTTAATTCAATAACTATATATATATATATATATATATATATATATATATATATATATATATATATATATATATATATATATATATATATATATATATACAGATAGGTAGATAAACAAATAAGTTCATAGATAGATTGCATTTAAATATCAACGAAAAAAGAGAAATGTAAAGGAAACAGTTAAAAGGTATTTATATATTTAAATCTCGACGAAATGTGTTTTATACGTTTAAGTCTTCTGTTTTGTCAATAAACTTCTGTCGTGAAACTGTTCGGATTTTGTATGTAAAGAACTTGGATTGCTTGCCAAACTACTTTTGTACCGCGTTTGAAACTTAGTCTGTAAATTAAGACACTTTTTCTTTCAGTGTATTTGTTTGACAGTTTAAAACTATTAAATATAAAGGAATTTCAAACAAATTGAACGAATCATTTACATTTTTTTATAAAGTCATTATATATATATATATATATGTGTCAAAAATAAATTACTCAAAAACAAAAGTCAAACTAGTTAATTAGAAAATACACAAAAACTATGTTTGTATTTCGGTAACACTACCTTTCTGTTTTTAATTATGTGTCAGTTTCTAATTTGATTAGTACACGCCTTGACGTTTCTGTGAATTTCTAATTTGTAGTTGAAATATTACTTATTTTTGTATACTAAATCAAAAATTAACTAATATTCCTATTTACGTTAAAATTATTTATAGTGAAATTTAATTATAAAATATATATAATATGTAATAATATTTATATTCTGTTTATAAAAACTTAGTTTTGTAAATAATTTGTAGAAATTAATTACGTTATTGATTTTAATAAACATTGTTTTCATTTTCTTTCAGAATATTAATTGTTGAAAATAGAATTGATTTTAACCCGTTAAGCGTTTTGTTATATTTTGACAATGTGCACTGGTGTGCTTAATTATTTCTAGGCGATGACGAGTATACTCGACGAAAACACAATAAATGCTCTTGCTGTAAGATTAAATTAAATTATAACAAAATGATAAATTTTTTTGGTTGTTTCTTTGAAATTTTTTTGATTTTATTGGTAAGTAATTCACAAACGGTATTTACAGAACTTAACATTTTATTTTTTGATAATTATTTCATAAAAAAACATTCAAAAGTGCATATTTTTTTGTTTGTTTTGTTGCTTTAAAATATTTTAAAATGTGCTAAAATTACAAATATATATTTTTTTACCTAAATTTTACAATAAATAGCTAAAGCGATTTTTTTTCTACATGACGAATATACTCGACATTAATCAAAACAATTTCATTTTTTCATGACGAATATATTCGACATAAACGTTTAACGGGTTAAATATTTCACGTCAATAAATATTTATATAAATTCAGATATATTTATGGAAAAATTTTAAACCTTTCCATATATTTAAAATTACTGGTTTTTATAAAAATATAATAATTTTAGGTTGTAAATTATTTTCAGTAAATTATTAATTATTTACACCAATAATTAGGGTATTTTTATGTTTTATTCACAGGTAATAATGTTTATCAATTTACTGAAACATGTATATATATATATATATATATATCCATACATTAGCATTTCTAGCAACCTCTTTATGTCCATTATTGGCTGAAGATATCTTCTACAATTTCCCACGTCCAATAATTAAATAACTTTCTTTTCAATTCGACGCTGAATATATATATATATATATATATATATATATATATTTGTGTTTGATGTATGGATGTATGTTAATAATATACAATATATATTCTGAAGATAATAATATAAATCTCGTGGTATGACTGTTACAGATGAACTGAGTCACGTCATAGCAAGACAAAGTATGCAACGAGATAAACACAAAATACTCTCTATCGTAGATCAATATTAAATAGAACAAAAAACAATGTTTATGTTATGCGATGTTCGCTCAGCGGGCAGACGTGGTGTATTGTTTTTGTGTCCATGTTGAAAAGTGTGTCAGGCCATTAGCATTGTCCTGTCCGTCCGTGCTGTGTGTTTTCAGGCCTGTCATCCACAAGAAACACTTCTTGTGAACGAACGGTCCGTGCATTAACAATCCCTTGCGATTGTGAACACACCAATCCGTGTTAAATCTTGTGTACTGGGACGTCAGAACCAAAGTTGTGTACTAGTTCTTCCGAATGCAGGACAAGCAGTCCACCGCTTTACAAAAGTGTTTTCCCGTTGTATTCTAGTTTTTTTTTCACCATGTCAGAAACATAAACAAGATTATAAAAGTACTTTCAATGAATTTACAACTAAATCGACGCGAGGAAAAGATCAGTGTTTAAATAGTAAATTTCTAAACAAGTCGTTGTTTGCAAAAACATCATTCGTGTGTAAATAAAGAAGAAATAGTATTTTCAACTTTTTTTACTTTATATTAAGAATTATTTTTTAAATGAAAAAATATCAAATGTTTTTTAAGAGTTCTTCATGATACAAAATTTTTTAAAAAAACTCTTTAAATATATAAAATGTTTGTAAATTATATTTAATTGCTCTAAATTATTTTCATTAGCCAACGATATTTTTTCCAACTTTTATGTACTGAAATCTGTAGTTAATTTACAATTCCTTTTTTTAACTTTTTGATAATATTTGAATAAATAATTGATATTGTCCTATAGAAATTATATATATATATATATATATATATATATATATATATATATATATATATATATATATAAATAAACAGAAACTTCTCTCAGTCTATTGTTAAATGAAGACCTCTCTCAAAATTTTCCATTTTTATCGACCCAATGCCTTCCTTTTTCAATATGCATATATATATATATATATATATATATATATATATATATATATGTTTGGTATGCATGCATATATATACTTCTGCACAAAAATTCCATACATTCACATCATGTGTAATAAATATTTAATACTTTTAAAAGGTTGAATACATTTACAAAAAGAATGTGTAATTTTGATGCACATTTTTTTATAAATTTAATAAATTTGAGATCTTAATATTCACATGAAAATTTAATTAAAACATGTCAGTTAAAAAATAGTTGCAGCAATTGTAAAATTTAATGCACAGTATAATTTTATTAATTTTCTAGATGATTTTTTTTATTGAAGGTGTTTTTATTTGAGAGGATTTTTTTAAAAAAATAGAATACTTACGAGTATAATAAGAAAATTATTTTAAAAAGAAAAATGGAATTCAATAATATTGAGAAAAATTAAATGAACTTTTTTCTACATTTAAGTATTCGTTCTAGTATTTTAATAGAGTAAAATATTTTCATAAAAAAGTTATTAATATAAAACTATTTTATTAATATAAAATCTAAAATCACTTATAGCTTGCAAATAAAAATATTTCTTTCATTTATCTATATTTTTTCCCCATTATATTAAAGTATGAAAGTAACAAGTGTATTAAATATCATCTTTCGTTTATATCGAGTTTGAAAAGTAAAATAATACAGAACTAATTATGATAAAATATAAAACAGATGAAAAGTAATCATTAGAAATAATTAGAAAAAGTCTAACTATAATTTAATATTAAGCTCTTAATAGTAATGAAATTACAAATCATAAAAATATACATCTAATCTAGTTTTATCTATAATCCAATAAGCAGTGGTGCGCAACCTTTTTACACTTGGATCCCCATACTCAAACTGAAATTTTACGCGACCCTTTATTTGTTATTACCATCCTATTATAAGCATATAAGGATAATAATAATATAAGTAGTTTTACCACATACAAATTCATATCTTTATAGTATATTTCAGTACATACGATTTGATATAAGATTTTTGAAAAACTGTATAATAACAAAAAAATTATAAAACATTAAAAAACAATTTTTTAAATTAAATTAATGTGATGGCTGTGCTTCCATGAAATTTATAATTTCTTCCATGTTTGGTTTAATATTTGAGACGGCAAGCTGTAAATTCTTTTCGGGATCTAAAGAGTTTAAACACAAAAGTGATCAGACACATATTAACGAGTTGAGCAATTTTCATGTATTTTTTAAATCATTTTTTTTAGTTCTTTGAATTAAAAATTTATTATCCAAAAATTTTTCAAAATTTTCACGAACGCCAACAATTTTTCTACGACCCTCGAGAGATCGCGACTCACAGGTTGCGCACCACTGTAATAAGATTAAAAAAAATTAGAAAGACAATAAAATAAAACGAATTTTCTAAAAGTGAATTACTGATTTAATATAATATTTTTTGTCATATTGTATAAAAATGATAACGATTATTAAATGATAATGATTATTTAAAGTGATATTATACTTATAACAGATATCTTTCTAGATAACGAATACTCTGTCGGTATCAATATTTGTAATAACTAATTTATAGGAAGATAAAAATATTGAAATGTTACTTTGGAACTTATTTTTCAAAAAATCGAAGATGTAAAATAAATTTTTGATAGCTCGATGTACAATACACAATATAAAGTCGCTCACATAATTATTGGCACAAAGTATTTCAAATGAAAAAAAAAATCAATTTATCCAAAAATTTATTAACATTTTCTTTTTATACAAATATTACAATATATCATTAATAAAAAAATTGAAACATCACGATTTTAAATTCATTAAACGTAAAATATAACAACAACAAAAATGTAACTTTGAATTTCGTGTCACATAGTTATTGATTAAATCGATGTGAATTTTTGTAAAAATGTCGATTCTTTATTTTTATTATTTTTTGCTGTTCACATACAAATTTCGCTATGGAGTATACATTTTAAACATTTAAGTGGTACCACAAGGTAAAAACTGTTTATTATTTTTAATTAATGTAAAAGTTCTTGAATGGGAATAAAGGAAAGAAAATATCTTGTTACATATTCGTCTGATTACAGTAACCGTTTGGAAAAATGATAAAATGCATTTATAAATCGTACATATTTTAGGAATAAGTTTTAATAACATTAGAAATCTCGTAAAGTAGAAAAAAAATCGAAAATAAGTTATGAAATTGTCGAACAAAAATTAAATAATACTGATGAACGGTCCACACTAAAATTTTTTTAGAAAATACCAAAGCTAACTACATTACTAGATGACTTTTCAGATAAGGTTGTTAGTTCCGAAACTGTTAGAAGAGTACTAGGTGTACTTATAAGTAATGTCGTTTTTTTCAAATTTGAAAAACATTGCCATCTACTGACAATAATAAAACTTAATATAACATAACGTATATTCTAATTAAATATATTGATATTTAGTATGCTTATTGTTAAATTTCGAAAAAATTATATGAACCCTATAATAAAGTGTGGATAAGTTCCATATTAGACATTTGAAGCTTTATGAGTTTCGAAAGCATAACAATGCCACTAATGACACAAATGTCATTAATGCTCTTTATCCTGGTACCTTGAATAGCAGAACATGTTAGCATTAGTTTAAAAAAATTAAGAACGGTGATTTCAATCTTTTCGACGGTATAAAATCTGGAAGACCTGTTGAGTTTGATAAGGATCTGTTGTTGGCTGAAATTGGAGCTGATCTCAAACAAACTATCCAGGAATTATCCACAAAACTTAAAACTTCATGGTTAACAATACAACGGTGTTTAAAATAACTGAATAAAGGGAAAAAAGAGGAATGTGAGTGCCATATCAACTTTCAGTTGAAAACAAAATTCAACGTGTAACCATCTGCAGTGCACTTTTGTTCAGGTTAGGTAGAGATCCTTTTCTTCAACAAATTGTTACTGGAGATAAAAAGTGGATTCTATACAGCAATCCATATAAGAAAAAACAATGGTTAACACCAGGACAACCACCTTTGTCCACTCCAAAACTAGGTCTTCACCCTAAAAAAGTGTTACTGTCAATATGGTGGAATTTTACAGGAATTATTCACTATGAGGTTCTGAATCTTAATGAAACCAAATTACTGAATATTATTGTGCTCAGCTTAATAGACTAAACATGGCTTTGATTTCAAAAAATGTCCAAGACTGATTAATCGAAAAGGTGTTATTCTGTAACATGACAATACAAGATCTCATAGTTCCAGAATCACCTAAGAAAAAATCAAAGCGTTAGATTGGAAGTACTTCCTCACCCACCGCATTCTCTTGATGCTGCACCGTCAGATTACCATCTTTTCATTTCTATGGAACATTTTCTTTGTGGAAAAAAAATTCCTACTGCGACATTTATCAAAACTGCACTCGAAGAATATTTTACTTTCAAATCACCCTCATTTTACAAAAAGGGAATAGAAAGTTTGTCAGAAAGATGGGCGAATTGTCAATAATCATGGAGATTATATTGTAGATTAAAATTGTATTAACTCTCAAATAAAATAAAATTTCCTAGAGTATCAAAAAACGAGATTACTTATACCTAATATACAAGGGTGGTCTTAGAAGTACCCGACCCAACAAAGAAAACACAAAAATTTTGGAAAGAAATATATTTATTTTTCAACATAATCTTCTTTCAGCTCTATTCACTTTTCCCAGCGATGTTCAATAAGTTCGATATCCTTTTTATAATAAGAACTGTCTTGCTCCTCAAAATACCCATTAACTACCGACATCACTTCTTCATCGTTGGGAAATCTTTGACCACTGAGCCATTTTTTCAAGTTTGGGAACAGAAAATAATCCGAGGGGGTTAAATCTGGCGAATAGGGTGCATGAGGTAGCAATTCAAACTTTAATTCATTAATTTTGGCCATTGCAATAACGGATTTGTGAGCTGGTGCATTGTCTTGATGAAACAACACTTTCTTCTTAGCCAAATGCGCCCGTTTTTACTTGATTTCTTCACTCAAACGTTGCAATAAGTTCGCATAATACTCACCGTTGATAGTTTTTCTTTTTTCAAGATAGTCAATGAAAATTATCCCACGCGCATCCCAAAAAACCGACGCCATGACCTTACCTGCAGATGAAACGGTCTTCGCCTTCTTTGGAGCCGGTTCTCCCTTTTCAGTCCATTGTTTTGATTGTTCTTTTGTCTCGGGTGTGAAGTGATGGACCCATGTTTCATCCATGGTTATGAAACGGCGCAAAAATTCTGCTTTGTTGCTGTGAAACTTCGCTAAACACTCAATTGAAACATCTTCACGACACTGTTTTTGCTCGAGTGTGAGCAAACGCGGCACCCATCTTGCATACAGCTTTCTCATGTCTAAATTTTCAGATAATATGCGATGTACCGCACTTTTTGAAATGCCTACTATGTCTGCTAGCTCGCGCACTTTCAGTCGACGATCATCCAGTACCGCTTTGTGGATTTTCTTCACCATTTCTGAAGTCGTCACCTCATTTGGTCGACCATTGCGATGCTCGTCTTGGCAGCTCGTTTAAACTCTGCTACCCAATATTTCACTGTTGTAAACGAAGGAGCAGACTCACCCAGAGTAGAATCCAGTTCAGCTTTTATATTGGTTGGGCTGAGGCCTTTCAAATAAAAGTATTGTATCACGTAACGATGACCAATTTTCTCCATTTCCACAAATTCACTGAAAACATTCACTATTGATGGCTGCCAAACAAATACTAAACAACGTGGCGTCTTCAAACTTGAAACATATGCTTTATAGATTGTGTACTTTCTAATACAATGATATTTTTCAAACAACTACCGCCATCTCTAGGTCAGGCCGGGTACTTATAGGACTACCCTCGTATATAATACACACACACATAGTTTTTAACTTTTACATATATCCATAAATCGAATAAAACATTTTATATAATTTTATAAAAATAAAATGGCATCAAATAAATCATTTCCAACACTTTTATATAAAGTGGTATATATTACATGTTTATATATTCTTGAATAATAGTTTTCTTATTTTACAAATGTAATATTGTTTTTTAATTACTTTTTATCTCATATTGTAATAATTATTTTTTTTATTTTGTTGTGTTTCATTTCGTTAGTAAGTTATAATTAATTATGATGATGTATAAATATCCGCTAACTGTTTTTGATGGTAATTAGTTTATATAGTATGATATATCATCATCTCGAGGCAATACTAGGTAAGCCGTATTCATTTTTAAAAGATAAACGTTGTCTAAAACATATCAGGTAAGATATATTACTTTGTACATCATACATATAAACAGAGAGTACTGATATCATCGTTGCCTAAATGTATTTATAAATGCAGTGTGTTATGTTCCATAACGCGCACTCCTATGTTATTTTCCTATTTAAAAGTATTATCTTACAGCATTTGGGTGATGTAGTGTATTATAATTATAGTGTCTAGTCATAGTATATTGTGGCAGAGATTGAATGCATGTGTTAAATGTAGAATTATATCACGCAGCGTGCAGGAAACATGTGGCCGTTTTAGATGATATGAACGTTGTGTAGGAATAGTTTGATTGCCTTTGTTTTGATTAAATTCATACACGTGACTCATGTAATTTTTTTGTTGTATGACGTGCATTGTGCATTCGTTTGAAAACCGTTCGTTTCTGTAATTGGTACTTTGATGTTTTGTTAGTTTTCAATTTTTGTGTTTCGAAATATTTAATGAAGTACATATTTAGTTGGTTGATGAAGCTACTGACAAATTTTTCAATGACCTTTTTTACGGTTTTAATTAATGTACTTTTGTAATAAATGAAACAGTATTTATAAAAAGGTATCATTTATATTCTTTTTAAAAAAATCATAATATTGAAACATTGTTTATGATTAGTAATTATGAAAATTTAAACACTAACAAAACTTATATACATAGTATCAATAATATGATTTATTTAAAAAAAAGTTATAAAAATTACAAATGTTTATCAATAATATGTTATTATTTATTTATTCACTTTTGTGTAAACAATAATTTAAAGTGTTCAATAAAGTTACAAAAATTTGTTAAAATGACTAACTTTTTTATATATTTATTGTTTGATAGAGAATATATATTTATGATATTTATTTAGTTGAAAACTTATATTTTATTTCCTATTAGTGATTTGTTAAATACTTTAAATAAAAAAAATGTTTTAAAGTGAATAAAAGAGAAAATTTTTCAAAGATGTTTAATAATGCGAATATTTACACTGATAAAAGTAAAGAGAAGTTATTTGAAATGTATTCGGAATTATTTATATTTTTTTAACAAAGAAATTACAGAATCCGTTTAATTTTTAATAGTAACCCTCTCTCTCTTTCTGAACATTATATACATATATATATATATATATATATATATATATATATATATATATATATAAAAGCTTACTGCTGAGTGGAAGCCTCAATGAATGCTAGCCTTTACTGATATTTGATCATATTCAATAAGCTGACCAGGCGAGTTGGTAAAGATTTTTTATTTAGGGTTTTACTCCCTTAGGCAAGTTACTTTCACTAAGACTAAAAAGCCTGCATCTGTCCTATATCTCCGACTGACAATAAATTGTGTTTTGCTACAATGTGTGGGCACATACACACACAGATACATACATGCATATAGAGGTGTTTTTTAGGTTAGATAGAACTTTTGATAGGGATTCAATTTAAAGTTCTATCACGCTTAAAAAACAACTCCTTCTCTCTCTCTCTCTCTCTCTCTATATATATATATATATATATATATATATATATATATATATATATATATTCAGCACTATTACGATCATAAAGTCATCATAACTCCCTCATCCCCATGTTTAATTGTTCCATATAAATTCTTTTCCTCTAATTCAATGTTAGGCTTGCGCTATATCTTAATTATATCGTTCGAGTATAAGATATTAAATTTGCTTTCATCAGAAAATAATACTTTGTCTCAAAACTTATTATCCTTATTAATGTATTCTTTTGCAAATAATTATTGTTTTTTTCTATTTTCCTTATAATGTACGGTTTTCATCTTATAGTTCTACAATTATAACCATAATTTCTAAGAACTCTCCGTATTGTTATTGGATGTATTTCTTTTTTATAATATTTCTTTTTTAAATATGCTACTATTTTGGAGGATGTAATTTTGGGGTTCTATTTTACGATACCGATGATTTTACGTCATTCTCTATTAGACATCCTCAGTGGATGAGTACTTCTTTCACTTTATAGATTTTCTTTCCCATGTTCGGTTAACAACACTTCTAATAGCTAAACGATTTTTATTACAATTTTTGCTATTTTCGAGTATTTTTTTTATTTAGTGCCAATGATAATAATAATAATTATATATATATATATATATATATATATATATATATATATATATACACATACATAAATATGTGTGTATGTAAATATACAAATATGTATACTAAACAATAAATGTAAATTTTTTTTCACTCGTGATAAAATACGATTAAACAAACTTCTTTCACATCATGTTATGTTAAATGATATAATTTTGTAATTTTTTAAGTGCAAATTGGATTAAATAGTTCTTTTACACTGATATTACAAGAGAAATACATTAAAAACAGTAAGTAGTAGTACATTTAACACACAAAATTTCCAGTAAGTAATTATATGCAAAATTTATTTAAATAAATGGATGTTAATGTAAATATTTGTTTTACATACATTTTTCATAATAAATATTTTTATGTAGATGAATAATGTAGGAATATTTTTAATGCCCTTACCAAAACAGTATAAATGGAATTTTTAAAATTCTTTTAATACTGATCGATTAATAATAACAAAAAAAAAAACGACAGTGGCAGTTAAAATTGTAATATATCTACTTTAAAAATTGTAGTATTTTACTTATATTATAATTTAGCAAAATAAATTCATGATTTTGAAATAAATTGTAATAGAAAACATTTAATAATAATAGGGCCTTTCAAATGTGACTCCTAGATTTGTGTTTTATTAAAAAGAAACATGTGTATAGTTTCTTTTGTGTGTTTTTAATAAAACACAAATGTAGGCGTCACATTAGATAACCCTATATATATATATATATATATATATATATATATATATATATATAATATTATACTATATTTAATTTTCATAAACGTTTTTGAATTTAACTGTTGTTTTCATTAAAACTAAAAAAATACTTTTTTAATTATTACATCTCTTATATATCCACATACAATTTCTTAAACTTATATATATATATATATATATATATATATATATATATATATATATATATATATATATATATATATAAAACGTGAAAATAAATATTTTTAATTTCTTGCATGTACAGTTATTTTGTCTTGAATATAAATTAAAAAAATTTATATTATATTTATATATATATATATATATATATATATATATATATATATATATATATATATATATATATATATATATATATATATATAACGTAGAACGTTGACAGGCGTTTATTGTTTTTCTTTGCGGAAATTAATTGTTCATTTTATTCGTCTTTTGAAATTTCCTGAATACATATATGGTATTGGCTATGGTTTTATCAGTGACAGATATTAAATACAGCATCTACTCGCTCGACTCAACTTTCCTCGATATGAATTATTTGAAAAGCTTCTCGCAGTGGTCGTTTCCGTCGACAATAAAATTCAAGACCGATTCACACACAAACATAAGCTCATACGTACAAAAAGAACACGCATCGAACAAACACGTCACACGATCGAAACATGGCAAAATACAATTATTTATATCACTAAACCGAATGTAAACACAAACCTATTATGATTATGTCAAAACAGTCAGTATATGTCTCCACGAAACAATAATATCAAGTTACATGTCGCTCATTCTTATTTATCTTGATTCAGTCGACAAGTTCCACTCAACCACACGAATATTGTTCATTTTAACTGTCACGTCATTCGGAAACTTCAACTGTGTTGGTCCACCTGTACAGGTAGTTGTACACGTACGTGCATTT
The DNA here is from genome assembly GCA_029203775.1 of Neoneuromus ignobilis. Classification (NCBI taxonomy): domain Eukaryota; kingdom Metazoa; phylum Arthropoda; class Insecta; order Megaloptera; family Corydalidae; genus Neoneuromus; species Neoneuromus ignobilis. The sequence continues at coordinate 20,661,245 of CP092089.1, read as the reverse complement.
CATGTGACACGCTATATTTTAATTCCATACTTCGTTTGAACATGATACCGCCCGAACTGTTTAGTAATTATGCGTGAATTTTAAATAGAAACAGGTAATATGTAATAATTATAAAGAGCCAGTGGCCTTAGGCAGGCAATACGTCTACATGTTGAAATTCGTAGGTACATACCTTAATTTACTAGCATTACCTGTTGTGTGTGTATGTGCATATATATATATATATATATATATATATATATATATATATATATATATGTATGTATGTATGTATGTGTGTGCATATACGAACAGGATTGAATTATATGGCACACTATTGTAATTTAAATATATATACATAAAAATCAAAATTGCAAATACTCTGGTTTACATTTTCAGTAATTTTTGTACACATTTCGAAAGTCTGTTTATATTTTATAAATTATTTATCAAGACATAATAATAAAAAAAATAATGAATTTTATTTTTATGTTATTTTATACATGTCATTTTGGTAAATAATTTTATTTATATTTCTTCAAAGGTATTTATACCTACATTACTTTTTGAAGTATACATTTGTATCTTTGTATAACAATTACAAATTAAAATTTTTAAAAACACTCTTTATAAAATATTTTTTTTAATATATAAGTATTTTACATTAAATTTAAAATATATTAAATAAAATTATCTGTCTCAATATTTTTCTTTAATTATTTGTAATTTAATTAATGTCCATTTAAAATAATTGTTTTTAAAAAAACATGTTTTAATTATGTCTTTATATTAATTAAAAAAAGTAATTATTTATTTTTAAATATAATAATGTATATAATTTCTTATATCAAGAAACTATTCTATGTATAAAATAATTCCAGGTGATTATCGTACTTCAATATATTTTTCACGGTTACTTATGGAATAATATTAAATATTATTTCCAAAATAATAGCAAACGTATTAAACCTTATTTAGACATTTCGAATTATGTTACATTAATAAAATGAGTAGTGAGTTTTTGACTTTGTTGATTTCTTCTTATTATTTTTTTATTTGAAATATTATATATATATATATATATATATATATATATATATATATACACACATACAAACATTCATACATACATACATACATACATACATACATACATACATAAATACATACATACACACATACACACATACACACATACACATATACACATACACACACACACATGCACACACATACACATATATATACATATACATGTGTGTGTATGTATATATATAAAGGTATGATGAACATTTTTTTATATTGGATAGAACTTTCGATAGGAATTCTATTTTAAGTTCTATCCCGCTTAAAAACAACCTTTCTCTTTCGATATATTTGTTTATATATATAGATAGATATATATATAGATATATATATATATATATATGTAACGGGCGAGAGAGAGGGAGGAAGAAAGGAAAAAAAGAGCAAGAAGAGACATAAAAATTCGTTGATATGAAATAATAGACAAAAGGCATTGAATCAGTTGAAATGAAAAGTTTTTGATCTCCCAAAAACTTTTCATTTACTGGATAAAAGTTTCTCAACTTTTATCCAGTAATTGATGGAAAGCAGCTGATGATAATGATTACATATATATAAATATATATATATATATATATATCATCACACATAAATCCCATATAAATCCACTATTGGACGAAAGCGTCAATGAATGCTACCAAGTGACCATGATCAAATACCATTCACTGGTATTTGATCATGATTCACTGGTATTAGGTCTTATTCACCACGCTGACCAGACGGATTGGTGAAGATTTTTTATTCGGGGTTTACTCCCTTAAATTTGACAGTAATTTTTTTAAAAGATGAAGTTGTCATATAAGATTAAGTTGTCATTAAAAGATAAGGTTGTAATTGAAGGCCTTCATACACAACCCTCGAAAATGAGAGGCTCCGACTGGGAATCGTACGCAATCTCCTGCATGACACGCAGTGATGCAAACCACAGTACTACCCAGTCAGTATATATATATATATATATATATATATATATATATATATATATATATATATATATATATATATTATGTGCAAATATGAATCGCAGCTATGATATATATATATATATATACGATATATATATATATATTTAGGTTAATTTTTCTTCCTTTTTTAATATATCTCCCTTCCGCCTTCTGGTCTTTTGAATTTCGCAGCTATGTGCAAAAAAAATAAAAAAAATAAAAAAAAAAGCGGAAGGGAGATACTTGCCAACCTAATATATACGAGGTTTGTTTGATAAGTATGGTAAATGTATTTATTGTTTAATTTAATTAATTAATTAATTGAATTAAATTTTTCAATTTAATTTTTCTTCCTTTTTTACCATACTTATCAAACGACCCTCGTTTATATATATATATATATATATATATATATATATATATATATATATATAATCATATGAGCTGATATTAGCCCATTAATAAGCAAAATCCTCATTAAATGACCAAGTACCAATGAATGTTACTATTAACTGGTACTTGGTCATATTCACCAGGTTGACTAGGATTTCTTATTCAGATTGTAGTTCTTAGACAATACATACATTCAAGAATGGGAAGAATTAGGAAATGGCTGTGTTGGTAGATTGCCATTACGTACTATATATATATATATATATATATATATTTCGGCTTATATTATATAGAATTAATAAAAGCTTGCACTGAGCTACAGGCCAGAAACATTTTACAGAACGATTGTAAATTTGTAACTAAAGTATAAAAGGACGAGAAAATCTTTTATTTTAATTATTTCATTGAGTACATACTTTAACAACATTATTTTGTAATAATATTTTACTTTTCTATGTCTAATTTTACTAGAAAAAAAATTATTCATTTTATGTGAATATTATGTAAAAAATGCAGGAATTTTTATATATGAACATCATTTTTTTAATTAGTGTTATATTTTAAGTTGTCTTTAACTATATATCGTATTATGTTAATATGAGAGAGAATAATTAAAAGTTCTTGCTTCTAATCATAAACAAACTGAAATGTATGTTTTACAATGAGACTAAGTTTGGAGTAGATATAGTTGACCAAATGGCCCGCAAATACAGTGTAAAAGCAGGGTCACGTAGATGGCCTTTACAGGTATTTTATAATATTTTGGACTTGGCAGCAATATGGATTTTATATATATATATATATATATATATATAACAAGAAAACAATTTTTGTTTCAATTATCCGAATATATAGTTGCTGCAGAAAAAATTTACTTATATCAGGAAACATTTTTATGCATACTTTTGATTATTTCTATACAATAAAAAATTGTATAAGCAAAAATATTAGGTTGGCAAGTATTTTTATTAAGATATTTTATTAGTTAATATCTCCCTTCCGCTTTTTTTTTTTTTTTTTTTTTTTTTTTTTTTTTTTTTTTTTTGTACATAGCTGCGAAATTCAAAAGACCAGAAGGCGGAAGGGAGATATTTGCCAACCTAATATTATTTATAAATGCAAATAGAAAGTGTTTTTGTTTGTTTTTTTTTAATTAATAAATTATTATTTAAGTGTTGTAGAAAATCAGAAATGTTTGTAAGCTGATTAATAATAATTTTTAATTATACATATTTAAGTGGATATGATTAAATTATTTTTAAAATTTCGTAATTAAATTAAATGTCAAATGTAAGAAAGTAAAGATATCTTTATTTCTTTTACTAGATCAATTTATTTAATATTACTGTATATAGTTTATTATTAAAAACTGTTTATTATTTTTTATAATTACTGTATATAATTAAATGAAATGATTATTTATTTAAAATTAGTTTGATTTTGATTAATAATAACAATATTTCTTAACACTAACAAATTTCTATAAATTACGTATTGTTAATTCAGAATACAACATATGTTTTTAACATCTAGTATTAAGAATTATAAATTCTGATTTATGTTTGTATCCTTTATTAAAAACTGTTCGTTATAATGAAATATATGAAATAATTTATTTTGAATAAGTTATGGTGTCCAATTGTGAAAGCAATGATATGTGACTAAGTTGACCGTTCAGATCGTTGTACATATAAAATATACTTTGTTGCTGTCATTGTGTAAAATTAAGGTTTTCTTATTATTTTCAGATCACGTACGAGAGTTCACGTGCGGTATGATGTACTACAGAACTTTCTACTTAGACAACAAACGGAATGCTCTCTATGTGGGCGCTATGTAAGTATTAATGTATAATTGTTACTTTTTCCATATTCAGTGTTAGTATTACGATTTCGTGTCATGTAACCTGTTCTTGCTCGAGTTTTAAAAAAAAGTGTTGAATAATGAATACGGTATTTTATTTATCGTTTCATTTAAGAAAACACGTAAATGATATTATAAATATTTGCTGGAATATTGTCATTGTATAAAATAAATATTGGAAATTAATTATTATAAGATTCCAAAAATAAGTGTTTAATAGACACATTTATCAAAATATACAAGAACGCGTCAATTAAACCAAAACCTAGGAAAATGTTCGTACACCGCACTAACAAACCACGCAGTAAAATTTTCTGTTAATTACGTTATTCTATTAAAATTTTAATTAATTTTCTGCTCTATATTTAGAGTAACTTTAACGGCTCACTTATTTCGTAAATCATACACAAGTGATATAAGGTTTATGTGGATGTTGCTGGGATATAATCAACAGTGAGAAGATAATCCATTTTATTACATACTGTGGGAGTTCACGTAACATAGGAGACATCTTAAATATATCATTAGTTTGTTCTAATCTAAGGGCTCGTTTGTACTGCCAATTACATGTTTAATTATTCGATGTTATGGATCGTATATCCCAAAATTATTTTGTCAGTTTACCTTTGAGATTCGACCTTCCTGAGGTAATATCTTTGTGTAAATATAATTGATTAATTACTATTTAAACTATGCGTTCCTACTATCCTTCAGATAATTTATATACATATATATATATATATATATATATATATATATATATATATATATATATATATATATATATATATATATATATATATATACACATATGTACATACATATCCACACATATATTTTCATCATATTGGCATATATCAACTCATTGCTGAGCTAGTCTCATTACCATGTTGCCATTCACTTCGGTATTTAGTCATACTCATCATATTGACCAGATAAATTGGTGATATATATATATATATATATATATATATATATAATGTGTGTGTGTGTGTGTGTATGTATGTTAACAAGAAATTTCCACATACATGAATAAACGTTAATCTAAACTTATCCCTCCCAGCTACAATAACAGACATTAATTTATACGTTAAATTCAAATAATGTACGTTTTTAATATTTGTATCAAAAATAATTTAAAACAAAATATAATACCGTGTCTTAATAATATTTATTTTTAAATTTCTACTTAAATTGGAACAGAAATTTAAATAAAGTCAAATCAAAATTATAGTTAACAGAAAATATATATTCAATTTATTTTATATTCTACATTTTAGTATTGTTAATAAAATTAAGATATTATTTAAATTAGTATATTAGGTTGTCACCTATGTCTGCATTTTTGTTAACGTCAGTTAAAATGCATAACTTTTTGTAAACTAGAGATATTTTCAATATTTTTTCGGTGTTCACCAGCATTGTTTGTGTCGGTGGTGCTCTTTCGAAACCAATTATATATATATTTTTTTAACATTTTCAATCCCAAATAAACAATGGCAGTGGAAATAAAAGAAATTTAGTTACGCTATATTATGCCTTATAAGTTCTTACTTGGACATAATGCAACAATGGCAGTTGAAAACATCTTTAAAGTGATGGGTATGGATGCAGTAAAAATTAGAAAGTGTCAAATATGGTTCAAAAATTTCGTTTTTGGAATTTAGACATTAAAGACTTACCAGGAAGATCAAAAGTAAGATCGGTAATACATATGACATATAGTAGTGTGTCCTTTGTTAGTTACTACTCATGCACAGTTATAGCATACATGTGTATTTTAATACATTTGTCTTAAACTGGCGCAGCCTGTGGCTTACTGTGCATGCTCCCTTGTGATCTAACACAGTCTGACGTCTTCAATAGTTTGCAGCATGTATGTTTGCAGCCAGGCGCGAAAAATAGACCGTCGGCCAATTTACTGGCCTGCCGTTTTTTTTGGTATGCCGATGACGTATTGCACATTTCAATAAACATGTTCTAAACTATCGAAGACGTCAGACTATGTTAATCACAAGGGAGCATGCACAGTAAGTTGCAGGCTGCGCTAGTTTAAGACAAATGTATTAAAATACACACGTATACTAAAACTGCACATGAGCAGTAACTAACAAATGGCACACCACTATATGTCATGTGTATTTCCGGTCTAATTGATAGTGAGGAGATTAAGGCTGTCATTGAAACAGATTCAAGGTTAACGGTGCGGGAGTTAGCATAAAGATTCGAAATGCATCCTGGAGTTGTTCATAAACACTTAAAAAAATGAGAAGGTGTCAACTTGCGGCAAATTGGTACTTCATAAATTATTTGAATAGAATCTCGCGCAGCGTGTATCAATATGCCAGCTATTATTGATTCGGGAACAATGCGAGTCATTTTTGAAACTTGGGGATGAGAAATGGATTCTATACATCAACACAACGCAAAAAGCAGTGGTTGAACGCAAATCAACCCCCAATTCCAACACCAATAGTCATATTATACCCCAAGAAGATCATGCTGTGCATTTGGTGGGATATGAGGGACGTAATTTATTTTCAATTATTGGATTATGGGTAGACAATCACGACAAACGTGTATCGTGTACAGTTAGATCATTTGAAAGAGGCTTTGTCCATAAAAAGATTGGCATTTTTAAATCGCAAAAGGGTAATTTTATACCAAATTAATGTTCGCTCTCGTGTTTAAGAGAAGATAAATGAAAAAATAAATGATTTTACTTGGGAATTTCTACCTCACCCACTATATTCTCCGGACATAGCACCGAGCGATTATCATTTATTTAGATGTCTACAATTTTTTTTAAATAAAAAAATTTACCGAAGGAAAGTAAACATAAAAAATGATATTGAAGAATTTAATGGTTCTAAAAGTCTAATGTTTTTTGAAATGGGTATTAAAAAATTAACAAATGGAGAAAAGTTGTAGAAAATGAAGGAGAATATATAATTGATTAAAAATGTTCCGTATTTTATTTTTTCCTTTTCTAAAACTATTTACAAAAAACGCAAAGACTTAGGTAACAGCCTAATATTTATAGACATATAGAATTTTATTATATGGAGTGGATCAAATGAGACTAAAGGATTTAGACATACATTTACTCGCTTACTATCATTTACTATTATTTCCTATTCTTCAGTCTCATTTAGACCATTCTATAAGTACATAGATAAATGCATACATATATATATATATATATATATATATATATATATATATATATATATACGAGGGTTGTTTGATAAGTATGGTAAAAAAGTAAGAAAAACTAAATTAAAAAAATTAACTGAATTAATGAATTAATTAAATTAAACAATAAATAAATTTACCATACTTATCAAACGACCCTCGTATTTATATACAAGTATGAATTTATGATTTTTTTATAATATTTAATATTCACCTTTAAATCATCTTAACAAGTTGTTAATTAAAATTTTGATTTGAGCACAACCTTGTATTTTTTGTATTTTTTTAAAATAACATCGTTTTCAATATTGATATTAAATAAGATAATCTTCTATTCAGAATAAAAAGTTATGTGTCTAAAAATGGATAAGTTTATGATAATGTAGTAATGCAGATAAAATAGTATTCTTTTTATTATACATTCACGAATGAAACATAAATAAAAATAAATAATTTAAAAAAAATAAAATTCACATACACACATTAGAATCCTGACCTGGTGAGTGTATTAGTTAGTGGACTAATCCACTGCACCATACAGGTTGTGGTGCAGTGGATTATATTCTTGTATAATTACTTGTTAGTAAGTTAACGCAAGCGATAAAAATGTATAGATTAAGGGAATTATATGTTGTTTCAATCTCTCCAACAAGAAAAGTAGTAATTAATAAAAAGGTAACGTTCATTCCTAATGTCTTAAAAAATGTAAAATCATATATTCAAGGATTTACATATTGCGTTTAAATTTACTTATTAAAGTATACATTTTTTATAAAGTTTGTATTTTAAAAAAAGTAATTGCCCAGTTTAAAAAATAATTTCGTGATGAAATTAATACCAGTGTATAAATATTGAACCAAAAGTGTACACATTTTTGTCTTTGTTCATATTTTTCAGAATATTTGTTAAATGTAAATAAATATTTTTACTAAAATTTAAATCAATTATAATATTGTTTATGTTGAACTTTTAGTAATTTTACTAGTTTCTCTAAATAAATTAATTATTGTATTAACTGCATATTTCCTCCAGTAATTAGTAATCCATCATTGTTTCTTTTATTTACACTTTCAAATAAAAATTATATAATGAAATTCAATATACAAAATTATTTTAATTGTTAAGTTTTAATATCTATCTATGATTTTTATGTTCGTTGAATATCTAAAAATTACTAAATTATGTTCACAGTTGTCTAATTGTTCTATTTTTTACTGTGCTTTTTCATATAAATCATAAAAGATTTTTTTGTGCGTAAAAAATATTTTCTAAACTCCAATAACAGATCGAAAATGCAATATTTTTCTTAATTTTTATAATTTATTATTTATTAAAAACGAATTAAAATAAATTAATTTGACACTTAATTGAAATTTTTTAATATAGTATTTTGATTATTGTGCTTAATTATGTATTTTACATCTATAAGATTATTATGACAATCAGATGTAATAATTCTGACGATGATGGCATTGTCATCGAAATGCGTATTAACTTATTGTTGTTATAAACAATAAGTGTATTATTGAATACTTTATAACATCTTGTTGTGTAGAGATTGATAATTCATTTGTGTGAAAGTCATTTTGGTGATTAACTAAGATTTTATTTTTGAAATTTTGACAATAAATGTTTTATAATAATTAATAAATGTTATCAAATAAAAGATTATTATATACATGTATTTTCTAATTATATTAAAAATAATAAGGAATACATACATACATACATACATATATATATATATATATATATATATATATATATATATATATATATATATATATATATATGTTTCGAATATAAAGTATATTACTTCATATTCCACATTTCTCACTATATTTTCTATTAGTATTAATATTTATGTTAAAAATAAAAATGAAGTTTTATATTTCATCACGTTTGCTATATCGTATTCTTTCCATTTGCACTGTCTTCCGTTATTAGAAATCTAATTTTCATCCTCTGTCATAATTAGAAACTACACCGTTTTACAAGTAGTTGTAGCTATATTGAATTTTAATTAATTATAAATAAAAAATATTTAAAAATAAACTTTATTTTATATTTCTAATAGTTTCATTTTAATCAGTAATATAGAAAGAAACTAATTTGTCACAAAATAATGGTCTGTGCATGTTGTTTAGAATTGAAAGCATTTTATATTTTATTTGTGTATAAATATTTAACATATTTGGTTCATTATTAATATACATATATATATATATACATATATATATATATATATATATATATACATTATTTTATGTTTAATCATTTTATATTATTATCCAATACTATTGATTCAAATGGCAGAAGAATACATTCAATTTTTATTTATAGCATCGAAAATATATATGATACATCCGTATCTAAATGCTACTTAAGCATGTTTCATCAATTTTACGATTGTCAAGAATTTATTTCACTAAATTCATGTTAGTCTTTGAAGAAATGCCGGTCTCTTATACAATCAGTTAGTAAATTATTTTTTTATATATTTTAGCAGAAGAATGTACCGTATAAAATGAACACGATTTTTAATCATCTATTCATTATACTTATTGTTGAATTGCAACGAATATAAATTCCAACAAAATATGATAAATTATGCTGTACATTTCAATTTATTTTCTTTTGTTGAAATAAATTCAATGAACCCTACTTTATTTTTTATTGTATTCATATTTTATTATTTTTGTATAAATATCACAGTAATTTTTTTATAAGAAATAATGTGTAATTTTAATAGTCATTAACATACTGTTTTAAAAAATAACAAATATTTAATTATGTGTCTAATTATATAAACAATGTAAATTTATTTACTATTTTAAAAAAATAAATTCAATCTCTTGTTCGTAAACAAATTATCATAAATATTTTTAAACATTTTCCTTGTGAAGGTGGTGATATATTAGAATATAAACAAGGATTGTTTGTTATATAAAAATATTATTTTATGCATTTAAAAAAAATATTATATCGAAGATTCGACGTTTATTTTGGTTTAATGTAAATACATTATATAAATACAATAAAATAATATTCTGAATGATATATGTATGAAAAATGAAACTAATTTATTTTAAAATCATAAATCATGATTGATTTATTTCTAATATAAAATTGTACGAAATTAAAATAACTATATATATATATATATATATATATATATATATATATATATATATATATATTGAAGTTTGTTGATCAATTCTGTTTTAAATTGTTTGATTTACGGTATTTTAGAATCCGTGCATCAATATGGAATAAAAATATTGGTTGGATACACGTGACTGAAACAAACTCGACATTTTTTTGAATTCTATTGTTCGAAAAGATTTGTTTTAAAAATGATGTTATATTTTCATTTGACAAATGTTCCATTTCGTGTTCGATGGATATCAATACTTTTTTTATTAATTTTTTGTAATTAATTATTAGTGACATCTTCATAGAAGCTATACGCTCTGTTAGTAATAGATATTTAAAATACCCGACATGAAAAATGACTGTAATATATATTTTTTAAAGTTTTTCTATGATTTTATTAATTTTCATGAGATTGATTTAATAACGAGTTAATTTTTATTAAATCTTATTTTCAAGTACTAATAATACCAAGTGATATTATTGAATTATTTAACATTTTATTTGTGAATATTTATTTGAACAGTTATTTCATATTTTTTATAATACTTGTCATAATATGAAAAATTCATTTTTTTTTATTTTGTTATCAAAAAACAAATAATCAATATTTTAATTAAAGTAGAGCTTTTTTAGGATTAATAAATAAATGTAATTTTTTTAGAGTATAACTTAACTTTTTTAAAATACACACATATAATACATAAATAAACATTATAAATAGTAATTGTACTACTCAGAGGTTAATGTTCATTTTTTATTTTATATATATATATATATATATATATATATATATATATATATATATATATATATATAAATTTCATGTGAAAGTATTTATTTCAGTGAATAAATATGTCAAGAAATAAAATCTTAAGTAGGAATATTAAGTGAAATATTGAAGTTATTTTGAAATAAATGCATCTTAATGTTTAATTCCGGGCTCCCTAAATTACTGAAGAGAACGTCTGTAGTTATGTGTGCAATGTATAACCATCATTACATGTATTAACTATTTTAGTGTTATCACGTATATTCTGTTGGCTTATCAACTCCGGCTGTTATTCAACGCATTTGCGTTACGTAACTGCCTTATTTCGCGAAATATACACGTACTTGCAAGTGACACGTTGTATATATATGTACATTAGCGTACACAAGAGGGGTTGCCTTTAAAAACTCCATGTTGAAGCATTAAACCGTGTAATGAAAAGTTGGTGCTCGCAAGGGGACTGAGACAATGACTGGTGCGACAACAAAAGGACATATGGGGCCCCGTTCCGTTTTTTCACACCTCTTCATAATAGGCAATCCTTTCATAGAAATCTTTACATTTTCCTGACGTGGTTTTGGTTCCGTAATAAAAAATTACATATGTGTAGATATTGTGAATGTAATTTATACTGAAGTATCTTTTCATTTAAAAATACTAAATGTTAAAAAATGCCTAACATAAAAAGAAACAGTATAACGTTTATTTTTATGTAAAATTTTTATTTGATATACTGTTGTTTGTCTTGTAAATTTAAATTGTTCTTTTTTTATAATGAGTACTTTTATTAATGATTACCTAAATTTAATGTACTGTTAATGTTGGTATTTGTAATTTAGAAATATGTTTATTATTATTACATTTATTATTTAGGACTTTGTTTTCTTTGTGTAACATTCTTTAATATTAATTATTATTTAATTATTTGAAGATAATGACTAGTTGAATACTAATTCAAATTACTTCGTCTTGAAATATTGATTTTTAAAATAATTATCAATACTAATTTGGATTATAATTTCGAGAATTTTATATTTTAAATTGTTAGTTTAATTAAATTTAAAATATTTAATGCTTAAACATATAATTTTAATAATAGTTACAATAAAACATTTTATATTTCTAATAAAGATACATAATTATAATTTTTAATAATTAGACATCATACTAAATATTAATATAAAAACGATAATTTGTAAACATATTACAAATTCGCAATATTGTAATCTATACTAATATAAAATATCTTATTCTATAAAATAGCTAGTCATTGTTATTAAAATTAGTTTTCTATTTATAACTCGATAACGTATTTTTATTATTAGTGTACGTATTAAGGCACAAAAATATTGAATTGTATTTTATGTATTATATTAGATCTACCGAAAAGTTCTGTCCATTTTTTAAGTAAAAAAATAATAATAACTTTGTATATTATTTATTAATATTTAATTAACAATGTAATTTCCATTAATATTAACAACTCATTTTCATCGTGATGGAATGTTTTAAATTCCTCTCCAATAAAATGATTCATTATTGAAAGCTAACAATTCATTCAGTGCTTTTTTCATATCTCCATCTTCATTATTTTTTCCCCATTTAAAATTTTTTGTAGAATAAAATGTAAATGATAGAAGATGCTATATCTGAAGAATATACTGGGTGACTCAAAATCTTACACCAAAGTTCCGTTATTTTTTTCTGGGTTACTAAATAAACATATGATCTTGTGCTGTCAATTTATAAGATAACTTACTTCCTATTTGAGAGTAAGGTGCTGTTTTTAAGTACATTGTTGAAATTGTCCAATAGTTGACAATATTTTTCAAAATTAATCGTTTCTTTTGGCTTTAGAAATTCATAATAAATTGATTCTCTCGAATCATACCATGAGGAATTATCTCCATTTACAAGGAATTCTTAAAATGGTTCATTTTTATTACGTGAAAATAGATATGAACAAACGGTTACACGATCCTGCTAGTTCCTAACAGTTAATTCATAGGCATGATTTTGTATACTTGTATACAAATCCAAGATGTCGGATGTGATCTGAAATTGTTTGTTGGACTATATCGAGCTTTTTTGTTACCTCTGATATGAATAAAAATGTATCTTCTTTTAACCTTTTGCGGTCTACCGCCGCATATATGCGTTCTGCGTAAACTGTCAATTTGGACGATGAACTCATGCGTTCGGCGAAAACAACTGATAGAGCCGAAAGACTCATAT
>CP092089.1:20615125-20642625 GCA_029203775.1 Neoneuromus ignobilis | reverse complement strand
CGCGAAGTTTTGATGAAAAAGTTTATCGCTACTTATAAGCTCTATTTATCTTTCTGTCTTGTCTTCCTGGAACACTCTTTCCCCTTTTTTCAATTTGTCTGTTTACTGTTTTCGCGGGATGTTCGCACCAGTCCCAGACGGATTCCATATGTTATTTTCTTGTCTTTACTTCAAAACGGTTATTTCTTTTATTCGAAGAAAATATGTCCCAAAACAATACCCCAGATTGCTTGTTCTACGCTGAATATGTTCATCGTAACACTGGCGCCACGAAAAACTTGTGTTTGTCGACATTTTTCTGATAGTATCGGATTTCTCACTAGAAATGATATGTCTCGCTTGTAGCATTGGCTTGTTTACTATTTCTAATTTTCTTTATCGCACATAAAAGTCTCAATAGTGAAACATGGTCGAGTGTAGTGAATTTAAGGAAATGTAGAAGGGGACATTTTATTTTTTTATGCATATGTAAACTAGTGTTATAGAATCGTAATATCACAGTAAAATATTACATTTTTATTTAAACATCTTTTTTTACAGATAAACTATGACTATACTCGTAAATGTGAAATTTATGTTTTTGTATTATTGTGCATTCTTTGTTTGCACGAAATTTTTCTTCATTTCTATTTGAATTTTTGAAGAAAATTCAATAAAAGTAAATAAGTGTATGAGTTAAATTTTTACAAATAAAAACATTATTTAACTATAATCTTAAAAGTAATTACAATTTTTCCATTAAATTTTCATTCAAATATTAACACGTTGACACTCACTTTGAAGTCAGTGATGGACGACAAAAACAATTTTTTTTATTAATTAGTTGATTCTTGGGGAGTTCGATTAAGATTTCATACTTACAGAATAAAATTATTATATTTTCTAACAAATTTTCCTAAAAAAGTGGTGGACGTCTATAGCCGTCATTTGTTTTTAATAGCTCGATTTCTTTGATACACAAAAGACAGCTCTAGAAATTTTGGTAGCTGTATAGACTATAACGATATTTTTTGAGAATAATTTAATAAAAAGGAAAAAAATATTTTTATAAACATATAATTAGATTTTTCTTTAATACAAAATTCAAAAATCCATTTAGAGATACAAAATTCAATTTAAAAAACATTTGTAACGAAAAAAAGCAGAATAGCAAATTTTATAAAAAAATTCCAGTAATAATTTCAAATAAAATTTTTGAAGTATCCAAAATCACACTTGAAAAGAGACTGAGAAAATGTATGAAATGTTTGCGGCTATGCACGTCGTTAAATTCTACGAGCACATTTGTCGCAACCAGTTTCCAATTCTGGGAATAATTGAAATAAAATGACTATCATTTAATGAGAAATATTTCATCATTCATACTTGGAGAAAGATTGAAGAATTTAGAAGAAAATGGATTTAACATTGATAAACATTTTAATCATTTATTTATAAAAAATATAGGACTATCATTGCCTACCTAACAATATAGGACGACCATTGCCGTCATTTGTACCTACTATCACTAGCATTGGACGGCTATATACGTCATTTACGTCAACGTGTTAATTTAAAAATTGACTGTTATTAAATATATTATTTCTTTAATACTTTCAAAAATTTAAATTAAAAAGTATAATTATTATTTGAAGTTTTTAATTTTAAATATAAAGTTATTATATTTATTATTTTATTGTTAAATGGATAAATATAATTATAGTATGTATGTATTTAATTTGAAAGTAACTTACTATGTGAAAATGGATTTTATATATAGAGATAAATATAAAATTATTTATATTGAAAAATATTTTATTTTATGTAACATTATTCTGCTATTTATAATGGTGATCGTGTAATTTTATTTTAGTAAAAAATAAAATGAAGAAAAATACTATACAAAAGGATTCACAAGTAAAGAAAACACAATCTATTAATGACGTGGCCATTGAAGCGAAAAGTGCGTGTCTTTATACAGTTTCTTGAACTGAAAACGTACCATTTAATTAAATATATATATATATATATATATATATATATATATATATATATATAATGTAATTAACAAGAGTTAGTCAATTAATTTTTATCCTAGATTTACAGAAAATTCGAAACGTTATAATGTACATTATTGTTAATTTTTAATTAAGATTTATGTATTTAATACTAATGTTTTCTTATTGCCAGTTTAAAAGCTTTCTACATTTTTTACGTATTAAAATAATTATAGACATTGATTTTTATGACCAAGAAATAGAAAAAATGAATTTTTCACAGTAATTTATTCTTTATTTAAAAAAATATAAATTAAGAATTTTATATTTATTAAAATAAATATTGAGAATATTAAAATTATTTTTAATTAACCTTTTGACACCCTATTTTCCGTACGTTGAGACTAAAGAGGAATATTTAATTTCATCACTCGCTAAATTAAATTTATTTCGAAGAATAACTATTTTCTTTATTAGTAGTCAACAATATTGTAACGTTGTTTGAAATATTTCAGAAAATATAATGTCATGTGACAAAGTCCCAACTGTCATGTAGTTTTATGTCGTTTATTTATTTTGAAACGAATCTTACATAATTTAATAAGATACTTTTTTGGCAGTAGGATAGATATGTCTTGTAAAATGTGCTCACTACTGCACTTCTATTTGCTAGAATTGTATTATATTGTATTCAAAGATAGTCTTCTTCAGTCAGGTCCATCTAAAATTCAATGAAATTGTTTTTTTTTTCATAATTCTGTTTGAATTATTATTTATATTTTTCAAATGCTATTCATTTTTTGTAGTATCATTTTCATCATCATTTATGTCTAACCATCTAACATGTTACAGATATAAAAAACTATCATGGTCATCATTAAGTATAAATTTATCATTGTTAGAATAATTATTTTTGATTTTAGATTGTTCACTAATATCATTTTCGTTATTACTTTTCAAATTCAAAAAATCTTTCAAAATAGTCTTCCTTTTATAACTCATTTCTAAAGATATATTAAAAGAATCATAAATTACTATAATAAAATACAATTAACTAAAAATATTCTATCTTTACATATTTTTTATTTTATTTCGCAAAAAATCTTGTCAAGTCTCACTTGTTAAGTCTTTTTTCTTCAGACACAAATACATACTTCCGACTCTGATTTATCTTTATTTTTAGACACAAGTATGTACCATGTGTCAAGCTCGTTAAATGGTCTCAAAGATTTAAATGATTTTAAAATTAAAACTTAATTTGTTTAGAAGAAAAATATTTTGCTATGAAATCTTTTTACTTACTCTTACATATTTATGAGTATAAATAAACAGTGACAGTACAAATAATCCATTTAATTGTCTTCGAAAAATATTTCTAAGGAATTCAGTCTATTTAAAACAAAAATGTATTTTTTGTTTGTACGTAGTTACTTACAATTTCCATTTTATAAAAACGAAATTTAAAAATTTATTTAAAAATTAGAAATATTTTTTTATAACCATTTATCAATTTTCTTCTTATTTGTATTTTATGCATGATTTTCCTGAAATGTGTCAATTTTATTAATAATAAGTCTATATTAAAGAAATAATTTGTTTTATTTTTTGTTAAAGATTGTGGATGACTGTTTTTATTATATTATCTTTTTGATACAACCGATTTTAGTATTTGTGCCTTTTATGAAATTTAAACCATTATCAATATCAGAAAATATTTATTGTAACGACGAAAATTATTTATATGTGCTTTTTGAATAAAAAGCATACTAAAAAGCATATTATATAGTGTCTCAAATAAAGTTATTAACACTTATTTAAATTATGGTTTTAGAATTTATAATAAAACAAATATGATAATTTGTATTTTACAATTTAGTTTAACATTGGAGTTAGTTAATTACTTTTCACGAAGAATCATTGTCCCACATCACAAGATTTTATTGGAATATTTAATAATTACTTATTGTTCACTCGTTGTTATTTATGACATTTCAATAACAATTATTAACTTCGGAATGTAGACATCATTATATATTAAACTGGAAATTGTGTTTTAATTAGTAAGAACAAAACATTTCAATAAAATCTTGTAAAGTTGATGTAATAATTTCAGTATAAAATTTGTGAACATTAAATATCGCTAAAATTTACTTCTAATTATTATTTATTGTATTGTATTATGAAATAATATTTGCGATAATAAACTTGTAAAAACTATATTTGATATTTTTAATATTCTTATCTTGTGAATATTATTCTCATTTAGTTAACTTTTTTAATAGTGTTAATTTTCTAAGTATTATAAATTATATTTATCCTTTTTTCAAAGCAAATTATATATATATATATATATATATATATATATATATATATTGTGTGTGTATGTTTAAGTAATAGAAATACAATTATTTACAACTATTTATCATTTAAAACCCACAAAACAATTACACGTCAAGTTTAAACGTGATTTGAAATCTGCACGTAAAAAAAACACATCGATTAACATGTATGTAGAATTCAGACAGTGGAGGTAAATTCTCCAATGTGTCAGATGTTCTGAGAGATAATTCATCATTTCCAACACGCTCCGTCATTGAGTACAACGATACCGCCTCCAATGGACTTGTCTGCTATCTGTCATGTTTAACTTGCCCAACGGTGAGCAAACATCAGACAAATTCATGCATTATACATACTTTTCGTGCTGTGCTCTTTTTCTTAAAAAATTATTATTCAACGTACATGTCCAGAACAGATGTATTCTTGGAAATTTTCATTTGTATGAACGAAATTTAATTATAACGTACATAATTTAATTTACCAGATAGATATATTTTATATTCTGTTTGGTAAAAGCACGCCTTTGTTTATTTTTTAACTATACAGTTTGATTTATGTAAACTTTTTATTTTACTTGTTCAAAAATCCAATAATCAATAAACGTTATTAGAATATAGTTGTAAAATAAAAAATACAGACATACTTAAAAATATTTGTAAGTGCATGTGTAATATATATTTGACAGACGAGTATGTATTGGAAAAAAAACATTAACATATTTGGACAGAACATAAATACTGAGATATTAGGGCGTTAATTGTACTTTTGTAGTGTTATTTACTTGTCCAAAACAATTAAACAGTATTTTCACTGACTGGTAGAAGCATTGATGTTACAAACAATCATATAGACACTCTAAATTTTAACATTTGAGAGTTAAAGCACGTTCTGTTTACAGAACTGATATATGTATGTATAGGGGTTTCCAATAAGCGCTTCAGAAGATTAAATGGAAATGAAACAAAAAGTATTTAATTAATTAGTTTTTTTTTATTTTTAAGCATATTCTATGGCATTAATGATGGAACACAATTTCACTCATATAACCATCACGACTTCGCTTGACATAATGCATTCGTTTAGTCCAATTTTTAGTCACTCTTTCACATAATTGTGGTCCAATTTCATGAATTACACGTTCAGTGTTTATCTTTAATGCTTCTGTTGTTTGTGGTTTATCAACTTAAATCAATAATTTCACATAACTCTACAAAAAACAATTGAATGGAGTTAGATCATATGATCTTAATGGTCCATTTCATGAAATAATGGATACATTAAACTTATGTTTCAATAAGTCTATTAAAGTTTTTACAATTTCTAAGTGTTGTTGAAGTGTTAAACATTCCATGATAATTTACCAAACGAAATGTAAAAATTGGCTGAAAAAAATCAAACATGGTTGCCACTAGCTGTCAAAGTTCTATCATTCTTATTAGAAAACTCTATAAATGTGTATAGTCCATGATTAATTTTTGTATGTCAAGGATAAAAAGAATTTTTAGATTTTAATTTAAGATTTCATTTATTATAAGATAAGAAAGATAAATTTTGTACAAATGAGATATCCATCAATGCTACAAAATTTTATAATGACTTGTTTTGGAGATGGTGGTATAACCATTGAAATAGCCATTAATAAAAAAATTAACAGTAAGTGAATACTAATACTTTTTATAAAAGAATGATTCAATAGCATAAAGGTGAATTAATTACATTTTCAAATTAATTGTGTTGAATAAAAAAATATTATTTTAGAGCACTGTTAAAAGTTAATATCATTTGTAGAAAAGTTAATAATATTGTAGAATTAATTGGAACTGAAAATAATCATTAAAAATCTATGTGTATATATAAATATATATATATATATATAAATATATATATATATATATATATAAATATATATATATATACGAGTATATATATATATATATATATATATAGGGTTGTTGCATATGAAATAACGGATTTCGTAATGAAACTTCAAACATCTATAACTTTTTTAAAAACAATTTTTATTAATCAAAATAAATACCTTTAGATGCAATTCGTACAAATGATTTATTCTAGTTCTGTAAAAATCAGAATTTTTATACTGAAGATATTCTTCAAAGATAGTTTGATTGCTACTTCATTGTTAATTTGTTTTTCATTAAAAATAATTCAAATATTTAAAAAAGTTGCTATTCATTAGCAAAAGATCTGTTGAATATAATAAATCAGTAAAAGTTTTATATTGCAACTTTGTTTTTGATTGAGTGTTGGTTTTGAAATATTTAGTCAAACATTTTCATGACAGTATAACTCCAATTGACATGCCTATGATCAATGCAAGTTGCATAAAACGTAATTCCTGATGAATTTCCATCTGAAAATAATATTTCTCGCATTAATAGTTTTATTAGATTTTAAGAACGATTGCTGAATAATACCAGCTGCAGACCACCAAACAGTCACCATTTTCTTTCTCGGAAAAAGACTCGGTTTTGACATAATGCATATTTCGGAGCTTCACTAGCATCCACATATTTTGCAGATCGATGACGATTGTCGTATAGAATCCATTTTTCATCTCATGTCATTACTCTACCCAAAAATTATCCTTTTCCATGTGAGAAACTGAAAACATTTAGTCACTGCAATTTTTCTTTCACTGATCTCATAAAGAACACCCCTAGTTTATTGACTTTTCCAAGTGCTTACAGGTGATGGGAAACTCTCAAGTACAAGTCTAGTTTCTCTGCAGTATCCCTTACAGATTAACGAGGATTGAATTACACTAGTGAACGCAGTTCGTCATTATTGATGACCAATCTTGATCGTCCACAGAGATTACTTTCAAGGTTCATATCACCTGATCGATTTTTTTTGAATCATTGTTGTTTGGTTAGGTGCTCACTGTGTTACGTCCAAATGCTCTGTGGATATTTCTAATTACTTTCGAAACGTTGTGTCCAAGTTTAAACTCGTAAGAAAAAAGTATAAGTTTTTGGCAAATTTCCATATTTGTTTAATCTTTTTTATTTTTCTAGTACACTGAAATCTGGAGTAGAAATGATCTCATAATTTTGTTTAGTAATAGCTATATTGTAATACTAATTACCCGCGCCTTCTGCCAGCGGTTTTTATTATAAAAATCGCAACAAACTTCATTATACCCCAAAATTTTCCATTTCATATGCAAGTATATATATATATATATATATATATATATATATATATATATATATATATATATATACAATTCATATTTATAACTTTAAAAACTATTAAAATAAGCATGCATTATTTTATACTTTACATAATCATTAACTAATTTAAGATCAAAAAATAGTGTCTGTAAGTAAACAACACATAAATCTTTAAAAAAGAAAAATATTTAATATATTTGTATAAAATATAAATTGTTGATTTCTAAATATATATTTTTTAATTTAAACAACTTTATAAAATATTTTAAAACTAAGAATTAACATTTTATCGACAAGTAATACGTTTAAGTTCCATAACAAATAACATAATTTTCAACTTGTCAAAAATATTATGAATTTTTATAAAACATTAATATTCAAAATAAATACTGTAATTTTTAATCATCTCATTAAATAAAACTATTAAATAGAAAAAAAATATTGAATATCCCTTATTTATATGCACCTATATACTGTTTTCGTTACATTATTAGTGATAAAATTCAAATTAGTATTTAAGATGCAATCAGAAATAAATCAATTATTTTTATTTTTAATGCTATATTTTTAATTGGCACTTTCAGTCTTATTAATAATTATAGGTTCGCGTGTGTATGATGATTATCTTAAATGCTAATTGTAGATATAAGTAATTATATTTCTATTAATACTTTTAAATATATTAAAGATTTCAATAGTTTTTTTCATAATCATAAATGTAATTTAGATTTTCATCCATTGACCTGTCAATTTATTTTGTAATATTACAGATTGTTTTGTTGATATAATTTAAATGTTTTTATAAAAAATAAATGTTTTTTTTTATTCTTCTGATATCATATTTCTAAAGAATAATGCGAATGCAAAATATCTTATAAATTATATATTAATTCATTTTCGAAATACAAGCTTCTTCATTTAAAGATTAAAAAATGTTTGAATGAAATCTAAATTTTACACAATAACTTTTTTTGTGATACATCAAAAATGAAATCGGCTCGATTCAATTTCTTATCGTCATCTTGCAATATATTAAAATAATTTATATCTTTGTTTTTGTAACCTTTCAATTTTAATTCCAATTTTCGAATGTGCATTCCATGAAGCGAAATAATATATTTTAGCGTCACAATGCATTATTAAATTTTTTTTGTCGGCACATAAAAGAAATATATTAAAAACTTGTAGTTTTTTTTAGAAGTAATATTGAATCAATAAGATATCATAATATTGTGTTCACTTCACTTATCATTTTCCATTGGAGAAGATTACATAAGAGGTTACTGAAGCATAATGTGGAAATACGTTAGTGAACAATAAACAGATTTCCAAATTAATATTGAACATTTCAAGATTACAGACTAACGTTTGATCATTCAATAGTACTTTCTGCTAGTATGAACAAAATTATTAGATTGGATGGCTTGCACCATTAGACAGTTTTGAGATAGGTTGACATGTATAGAGATATTGTGACAGGTAAATTTTAATATATCATTGACTCTACTGACTCTATCTAATTTAATAAATATATCTAAAAACAATAATAATGTTTATAACTTGTATGTATATTTTTTAAAATAAATATTTATTCTAAAATTAAAAACATATTTTGTTGTTAAAAGATAAATAAAAATTAATTAAAACGAGATAATTAAATATATTTATTAAATATAAAATATTTAAATTGTGCCAATTTTTCACAAATAATTAATATGTTATTAGATAATTTTTTTCAATAATTAATTAAATATAAAATTATTAAAAATATTTTATTAAACAAATTATTTTTAAGTATTTATTCCTTTCGTTCCTTTTAATAAAATTATATATTAACATAAAAAAGAGGTCTCATACGATTTGAATTTTTAAAGATAAAACCCGAAAAAACGCAATTTATTGAAACTAATAAATATAAATAATAGGAATGAAAACTATATTTTCACTATTCTGAAAATTAATTAATTTTGCGAATTCAATGACTTATAAAAAGATTTATTTACATAAAATATAAAAAAATAATTATTGCTTATTTTAAGAATAATGTTATAATAAACAGCATAATGTAAATTAATAAATATATTTTCTTAAAATGTTAAAAAAATATTTACTGTAGATACATGAGTAACTGTTTTTCTTATTTAACAATTATAATTTATATTTAGAAATACAAAGCATTCAAATAAATTTGTCATAAATATATAATGGTTAAGTACTTTCAGGTATAAAATAAAACCTAAAAAAATAAAATAATATAAACTATATTTTAATATTATTTAGTTATAATTTCTTTATATTTTATGGCTGAAAAATAATTTAAGATTAACATTGAAAAAATTATAATAAAATATATGGTAATAACCTATTATATATATATATATATATATATATATATATATATATATATATATATATACACATACACACGTACATACATAACTTAAATCTGAGTATTCTGTATATGCGTGCAAGCTTTTTTGATTAATCTTATGGTTTCATCAAATTTCCGCTCTAAAAACTGTTAAAATTTGTAATTTTTTCACATAATGAATATATAGTTACATTAATTGTATTTTAATAATATACTACTTTCACTTTTCTTTGTTTTTCACATTTGAAAATTAATTGTTTTAAATTCTTACTTTTTACTAACAGACATTTTTAGAATAATACTTTTAATCATACAGTGGCTCACAGTGAAAATTATGCAGTTCCCCAAAAAAATTTCGTTGATAAAAATTTAACCTGAACAAATTGCTAATACAAATACAATGCAATATTTTTTTCGTATGAACTTATCATTTATTATTATACAAAAATATATTCACTCAGTATAACAAAATTATTATAAAAAACATTGCTGTAGATCATAATTTCACGTCATAGTGATGAAAATGATGTACTTACAAAAAAATAATATTTTATTATACTTGTGTAACATAAAAAAAATATTATGATATATTGAGTTTTAATATTTATTGAGATTGCCTTTTGCTTTAATGAATAATTTGAATCTGTCTATTAAAGATTACATCAATTTTTGGGTATAATCAGGACTAACTTTATTTCACTCCGCTATTAATCTTTTTTAAAATTATTTTTCGAAGTGATATGATTATTTAGTATTTATGTTTCTAATTTTTGCCTCAAATTTTCAATTATGTTAATATCTGGTGACTCGGGTAGAGTTTTGATAACTTTAGAGCAATTTTATAGTAGTCATGACTTGACAGTGTATGTTGAATATTTTAGATCATTGTCGTGGTAAAATTGAAAGATATTTTTAATTCCCAGTTTTTCAGCTCTGAACTTTAGATTGTTTCTCAGTATATAAGTGTGTCCATGTTTACTTTCAATAAAATGAAGATTACCTATCTCAGCCGCTGAAACACAGTCTCAGAAGATTACATAACTGCATGTTTCATAGTTGGTCTCAAGTGATTAAATTCGTTTTTTTATTGTTCTTGTGCCATGTTGACACTTTCATTGAATTCAAATATATGAAATTTACTTTCATCTAAGAATAAAACTGTGTCTCAGAAGCTAAAATTTTTATTTTTATAATTATATGCAGATTGTAAGAGAACAAAATTATTTTCTAATTTTTTTTTCTAATGAATGGCGTTTTCCAAGCAGTCTTCTCTTTGCAAGATCCTTCGAACTGTTTCGATGTTTATTTCTTTTCTAAAAACTTCTTCAACCGTTAAAATAAGTTTTAGAACATTTAGCTTCGGATGTGTATGCGAAGTTCACACGATTCAGCAATCATCTTTAAAGGTAAAGATTTTTCTTGGACTTTTCCTTGCTTATTTTCCAGTCTATTTTTTCTATTGTATCTTTCAATTATATGTTGTATAGTTGGAGTTTTTTATTTATTATTTTGCTTATTTCATATTGATTTTTTTTATTTTTGTAATGAAAATTCACTTATTTATTCTATTATATATATATATATATATATATATATATATATATATATATATATATATATATATATATATATATTTCCAATATGAATGTCAGAATTTTGGCAGCAAGTGGAAGCGATGTTTGAATTTTTTTAAACTCATTTCAACTTAGTATAGTTTGGAAAATTACGAGGGTCGTTTGATAAGTATGGTAAATTTATTTATTGTTTAATTTAATTAATTCATTTAATTAAATTTTTCAATTTAGTTTTTCTTATTTTTTTACTATACTTATCAAACGACCCTCGTATAGTAAAATGTTTAACAGTTCAACAACTTTTAGAAATTGTGAAAATTTATTATGAAAATCAATGGTGGTCATATGAGTGAAATGGTGTTCCATCATTAATGCTATAGAAAATGCTTAAAAATAAAAAAAAGTAATTAATTAAATACTTTTGCTTTTTTTTCATTTAAACTTTTGAAGCGCTTATTGAAAACCCCTATATATACTCCGAAACTTGTTTTACAAAATAAACACTTTAAAATGATGTTACTATTAAAATACAAATTACCAAATAAAAGCTGACATACATTTTAGTAAATAGAAAATTCTCATTCTTCAAATCAGATCTTTATATTCTAATGAAACATTTCACTGTGATGTAAAATTATGATCTTCAGTAATGTTTTTTATCATAGTTTTTGTTATATCCAATAAATATATTGAATTTATGTATTAAAATAAATTATAAGCTTATACAAAAAAAATATTGTATTGTATTTGTATCAGCAATTTCTTCCACCCTAAATTTTTATTATCGAAAACATTTTGTGCGACTGTATTTTCACTGAGTCACTATATACTACATACATACATACATATATATATATATATATATATATATATATATATATATATATATATATCTTCTTCATTAAAGAAATATCACATAAAATATTAAATAACTTCTATTATTCACTTGATCTATTTTATATAGTCGACACGATGTCTCTAATATTGTTTTTTTACGTTATTAGTAGGGACCTTAGTTTCTATAGAAAAGAAACTATTATAATATTATAATCGATGTGCGAGTATTATAATAACTTTCATTAATTTTTCAGATATGTTTCTGTGTGTTTTGTATATATATATATATATGTATAAACACAAAATTTTTGTTATTTTTTTATTTATATTGCATAAATTGTTTATGTTATTCGTATACTTGACATTATGTAAATAATCAAAAATACACAACATTTCACAAATAAGTGGAATATAACGCATTTGGGAGCACGTTGAACAGTCTCCACAGTTCATATGATATTTAAGCTACCGTGTAATGCATTGCCATTGCCGAGACATTCGATAAGTTATTCGCCGCTACCACCACCGCAATACCACCACAAAACGCGCCCTACACATTGTACCCTCCTCCCGTGTCCCGTCACCCACACAAATG
Source organism: Neoneuromus ignobilis (assembly GCA_029203775.1). Taxonomy (NCBI): domain Eukaryota; kingdom Metazoa; phylum Arthropoda; class Insecta; order Megaloptera; family Corydalidae; genus Neoneuromus; species Neoneuromus ignobilis. The sequence goes on along the minus strand of CP092089.1, from coordinate 20,629,738 downwards.
CTAGCGCCCGCGTTCCACCCTCAAAAGAAACATTCGCGTGGAAATAATGTTTCACAAATAGCGACGACAGGCTGAACCGCACATACATACTAACACGTACGTATAGGACACGCCATAGATCTAATATGAATGAATACAATGCGTATATTACGAGAAAATTTATCGATACTGTCGCACTGCGTTCAAATCGGATGAATCTTAAGTAAATTACACGTCGTCGCCGCAAACGAAATTGTCAAAATATATGAATTTATTTTCGTTAATATTTGGCATTGATCAAATGCCAAATGCATGCATACATCAACGGTTTGAAAAAGATTTCACGTATATTGTAATGTAGTCAAATGAGTAGAGTTCAAATGGTCGAGGGTTTTAACCCTATTCATAAACTTTTGTTATATTCAGAAGATAATCCTTGAATGTTATACAAAGGGTAATGATAACATATCCTGAAGTAATTCATAATAAAAGATGCATTTAATTGGAATAGCATACTATATTTTTGTACTCCATGTTTTTAAAATTGTTCGTAACAGATAATTCATAATCTATAAAATTATAACTAATGCACTGTCAAAAATTACATACACACACACACACACACACATATATATATATATATATATATATTCATTTTTTTTACTTACATTTAAGTAGAAAGTGATCGTTGATGTTCCATCCACATTTTATATTAAATGTGCTGGTATTAAAACTTGGGGGCATTTACTTTTTCTCTTTTTCTACTTATATTTCTGTTAACTTAATAATAAATATCATATTTATAAATATACATTAATCAAATCAAGGAAAATATTACTATTGTATATAAATATACTTAATGAAAAATTAATATGTTGCAAATAATGATTTTGTATTACTATATTAATGTGCCCCATATTTTTTTGTCAATTATTTTCTAGTAATAAATAAATATATATATATATATAATATTTTTAAGTGTTGCAAATAAATAATATGTCACGTTTATGTTTATTCATTTTTTAGTACAAAAGTTTTCAAATACGTAATTAAGGAGGTTGATCTGTTAAAAAATATGATAAGATTAGTCTAAAATTTGAATATAATGATCATAATAATGATCAAATTCTTCAGGAATTTTTTTGAAATTTTTCTCCATCCCGTTTTAGAAAAATTAAAACATGAAAATTGTGTCTTATAACATGGGCTCTTATGGCGGTGTGGTATAAATTGAAACTTAAGTCATTGAAACTCCACTAAAAAATGCCAAGAATTTTTTAAAAGATGTTTTATTGTAAAGCTTATATTTTTAATAGTATTATCACTCGAGTAAAACAAATCTTCATAACGCCGTTTGCAAGTTTTTAGTTGAAAAAGAATTGCAAATGAATGATTTTAAAGTTACAGCCAGTACGAACTTTACAGCCAGAACGAATCACGGCGCAGCACTGTAGGCACGTGACACATACGATGCGCGTTTTAGTCATGTTCATATACCATGTATACTATACAGAATTATTTATTTGCAATTGGCAATCATTATTTTAGCCCATACAAAAGTGTAGATCACTACTCCTTACCCCGCGTCCCTGTAAGACTATGAGCAACCACCTTAAAATTAAATTATGCAAACGTATTAAATTTATATATATATATATATATATATATATATATATATATATATATATAAATATATGAGGGTAATTTGATAAGTATGGTAAAAAAGTAAGAAAAACTAAATTGAAAAATTAATTAAATTAAACAATTAATAAATTTACCATACTTATCAAACGACCCCCGTGTATATATATATATATATATCAGTAAAGATTCGTATTCTAAATATAATTGTCAATCAAAACATTTTTTAGATACACACTTTTTTTTATAAACAAGTGATTATATTATTAATAAAAAAATTATCAAAATATTACAATTCGGATGAGTTTTTTATTTTTGGAAAAATTTTCTGAAAAAAATCAAAAATATTGTTCCAACTTAATATTATTGATGGCAATTTTTAAAACTTTATCGTTTTATCATTTTTCTAACTAAAATTGGAAGACTGTTTTAAACTTCGACATGTTTCTTTCTAAAATTGAAAGAAAGTATTTTGAAGGGAAAGTAAATTATTTAGTATTATGATATTCTAATTGTAATCAATTTTTCATTATCGTAAAAAAAGTTAACATAAAATGTGTTTTAATTTTAAAAAGCATTTTATAAAACATTATTAACTTCAAATAAAAAAGTCAAATTTTAACAAAGATTTTTATTATTATTTAGCACGTAGTAATAACAAGAACAGAAAATTTGAATATTTTTATAATTTTCTCTATTTATTTTAGTTTGAATAAATAAAAAATATATAGTTTTTAACATGTAAAAGATATTTTTCTTAATATTATAATATAGGATTTTCCAATAAGCCCTTTACAAGTTGAAATGGAAATAAAACAAAAAGTATTTAATTAGTTTTCTATTTTTTTATTTTTAAACAAATTCTATGGAATTAATAATGGAATACAGTTTCACTCGTATGACCATCACGACTTTTCTTGACATAGTGCATGCGTTTAGTTCAATTTTTAATCACTCTTTTACATAATCGTGGTTCAGTTTCATGAATTACACGTTCAATGTTTATTTTTAATGCTTCTGTTGTTTGTGGTTTATCAGCATAAATCAATGATTTCACATAATCCCACAGAAAAAAATCCAATGGATTTAGACCAAACGATCTTAGTGGACAATTGATGGGTCCATTTCGTGAAACGTTGACTCATCAAACTTTTGATTCAATAATTCTCTTGATTTTTTTACAATTTTTAGGCGTTGTTGAATTATTAAACGTTTCATGATAATTTGCCAAACTATACTGAGTTGAAATGTCAAAATGAGCCTTAATAAAAAATTCAAACATGGCTCCCATCAGCTGTCAAAATTTCTAACATTCTTATCGGAAAATCCTGTATTTTTAATTTATCACAATTACAATTCTATATTGTAACTTAATTTTTGGAAATAAATCATTGTTATAGACATTATAAATATTTTTATTCACTCCTGAACTATTCATTTAAATATTCTCCATGTGCATATTGTTGCTCATGCATTACCTTTATACTTACTGTTTAAAGATTATGGTTAAAACATTTATATATGCATAAATGTTATTGTCATAATTAAGCAACTATTAAACATTTGTTTTAATAAATACTTTTTATTTAATGTATTGTAGAACTTCAAGAAAACATAAAAATGTCAACAAAAAGCGTAAAAATATAATAAATATGTATAGAATTTATACACACACACACACACACACACACACACACATATATATATATATATATATATATATATATATATAAATATGTGTGTGTATGTGTATGTATTTATGTATATTCGTTACAAAAAATAATAATTACTTTAGCAATCGAAAATGCAAAAACGGTATTAGTATCACTACAATAAATCATAATATTGATTGTGAAATGCATTTATAGATAATGAAACAACATACTGCACTTTATCAAATTACATCATTACGAATCTAATGTACTGAACGATAATAATTGCGCATAATAATCTTTCATTTAGTATAATAGAAATCAAATTATTATCAACAAATAACAAACCATTATATAATACCTTATAATAATCACGAATCTATTTGAAAGATATAAATTAGTTTAAAATTACTTTTTTTAAAAAAATAATGGACTACGTACATTTTCAAATTGTAAGCACAGTCTTTATTATGATGGTTTATAATTTTTATTAACATAAAAATTACTTCATTTAATTATATTAATGTATTTTTCATAAAATTTTAAAATTAAATAAAAGTAATATGCATAAATATTTAAAAACGGTATTTAGTACTCATATCACCCTATTTTATTATCATATTTATATGAAAAAGGGGATATGTCGTTCTGAAATTAGTTCCAAGGGAATTGTATCGAAGTTATAGTAAGAAGAATACTAATTATTATTTTTAAAAAATAAAATTAATATTTTTCATGCCAAAAATAATTTCTAAAATGTGCTTATTTTTAAAATTAACATTTTACAGTTTATTGTTAATAAAATTAGATTTTCTCATACTATTTTAAAAATATGTTATTAAAATGATACAGAGTTGTTTATTTTACATATATATATATTAGTGTATTTTTGCTTAAAATAATTATATTTAAAAAAAAATTTAAAAGCTTGTCTTTTTTAAATATATTATAAAAATATTTTGATATTTCCAATTGATACATTTTTCTACAAATGAATTACCTGACCTAAAAACAAAATGATATATTAAAAATAAAAATAGGTAATTTTGCTTTTTTAATTGTATTTTTTGTGAAAAATATTTTTTTAATAATTGTATTATTTTTTTGATGAAAAGTAAATTTAATTTTTTTTATACATATATATATATATATATATATATATATATATATATATATATATATATATATATATATATATATATACATATATATTTGTGTGCTATGTATGTATATGTATAAGTACGTACATAACCATTTTTATTTCAAATTAATAATTAAATATTTTTATGATTATTCAATATGAAATATAATTTTTACGCAATAATTTTTTTAAAAAAACAAATTTCGTTGTATATAGTGGATCAAATAAGACTTAAGGATAGTAAAGAGTAGTAGTAGTAAAAGATACTAAGCAAGTAAATATATATCTAAACCCTTTAGTCTCATTTGAGGCTTCTATATATATATTAAACATACTTATTATAGGGGAATTGAAATTCAGCAAAATCATAAGATTTTCGCAAATAACGAAAAAAATTAAATTATAATAATATCTTCATTAGGTTCTACTTTTAAAAAAAATACTTGATAAACGAATACATTTAAATATTTAAAATGATTTTAATATGATATAAAAAATTACAATCCACAATAGCTTGATTAAATGATTTTATAATGTATAATACACGAACATTGTGAAGTATATTTATTTAAACATAATTGTAAAAAATACATTATTTGATATAAAAGTAAATGATACATACTTTAAACCATATTAAGGTTAATAGTTGATATTAATTTTTTATGTGAACATTAAGAAGGAGCTCATTAACGTTATTTTCTGTATCCGTATGAAATAAATCTATGATTCATGTACACCTATATAAATATATACATACACATACACACCTATACATTGATTCGTATATATATATATATATATATATATATATATATATATATATATATACACACTGGTATATACGTGTGCATGAATGTGTACATACAAGCATACCACTCTGTACTGAACACATCGTCAGCTTTCTACTAACATTTTTACCGTCAAAGAACGTTTACACCAAAACCGTCGTGCTAAAGCTCCACCCTATTTTTCAATGTTTTGTGTATTTTCGTTCACATTTTTATAATCATATTTTTGTTCTTTGAAAACCATATCAGGCGACAAGACACAAAAATATCAAATATTTGGCTTCGTTATCGGAATACTAAAAATGCATAACACTTTTTTTCAATTTTTATTATACTTCATTTATGGACATAGAAATACTTATATATATATATATATATATATATATATATATATATATATATATATATATATATATGTATTTATATGTAAGTGTATGTGGACTTGAATGTGAGTACATTTATATGTATGAGCAGGTACTGAAGTTTTACTAAAGCGGAAACTCACTCAAGCGTCAAATGTTTCTGTTTTATTCATACTCGTACTATAAATAGATTATATGATATTAAATTTATTTAATAATCATATAAAACTATTTATAGAATCTGATTCAATTCAGTTTTATCACATTTTTGTATAAATTTGTGAAAATAATTTAAATATTTCAAGCGTATTATTTTTACTTATTACTCAAATACCAGTCAAATCGAATAAAAATCTTCTAGATATGCTGTAACATAATTAAGGTATATGAAATGAAAATGTTTATATCTTTATTAATAAAATTTTAATAAAATATTCTAAATCGTGATTTTCGGTAATTTGACAAATATTTTTCTTTCTATTATTTATTAAAGTTTAAAAAAAATCCAAAATCTTAATTTCATTATTTCATTAACAATCTTTAAGGTCTCTAAAAATATTTGTCAATATGTTTTTACTATTTATTCTGAAACTGTGGCAAATTCACTTTCACTTAAATAAGTGACCACCTTTAACACGCAAAATATTATAAAGCGTTCAATAATCACTTATTCATTTTGTTTACAACAATAGGCTAATGCGCATTTCGGTAACGATGCTATCATCATCAGAGAATTGTGTTATAAAATCTAGACAATTGTTTTATAAAGACTAGATTTTAAAACACAATGCCCTGACGATAATAGCATCGTTATTGAAATGTATATTAGTGTATTGTTGTTGTAGACAACAAAGTGAACAATAAATGATTATTGAACATTTTATAATGTCCTTAGTTTTGGGAGTTATCATTTATTTGTGTGAAATTTGTTATGTCCATTTTTTTAAACTTCTGTATTTTTTCATCATTGATCAACGTTAAATATATTAACACTATACCGTCCGTAGACATAAAAAATATATTTTGTCGACTGCTCATGAAATGTTGGAAACATATAAATAGAGTTTTGTGTACTGTGTATTAAATACTTGCGACACATAAATATGTGTTGCAATATATATGTTAAAAATAATATTTCTTATCGACTATACTAATACTGCGTGCTGTGATAATATTCAGAACAAAAGAAAAAAGTAAATTCCAATCTTCAACCCTACAATTTCCAAATATTTTTTTAAATCGTTTTAAAATATTTTATCGCTTTAAAATATGCCGGCTACACGCATCAACTTTCGCGCAAACAGCCCGGATCGTAATGTGTTAATAGTATTTTTAATTATATATATATATATATATATATATATATATATATATATATATATATATATATATATATATATATATATATATATATATATATGTTGATGGAATGGATACATTTTAAATATTTAATTTTAAATTATAATACAATGAAATTTCATTCTATAAAAAACTCATCAAAATTGTCAATAGTCTGGATAATTCTGTCAAGTAATCCTTGAATCATTTACATGTTTATATGTTAATAATTTAAAACCATATGAAAGATTTTCGCAGTCATTTACATTTAAATTATCGCTATGTTATAGGCTTAACTATGATAATATATTATGTAAATTATTTATTGTGTGCAAAAGTGAACATTGTTTATATTTGACATATTTTGTATATAATTATGTACACAAATTATAATATTTTGTAATACTTTTTATTTTATTTATATTTATTTATTTATAGATAATGACATCATTAAAACATTATTATAAATATATTTAAATTAAAAAAGATAGTAAAAATAATATAATTCACATATTAAATTTTATTAATTGTTATATTAATAAAATAAAATAAATTTAATTATGTTGCAAATAATTTAAAATTCGAAATTGTAAAATGATTTTTTTAAATTGTAACATATATATATATATATATATATATATATATATATATATATATATATATATATATATATATAATTTAACATGAATTCATTTTTTAAACAAAGTACAAAATTATTTTTATTAAAATAATTTTTAAAAAACAATTTTGTTTAAGAAAATCCTGTTAATAAATTTATAGTTGCAGTAATACAAATTTTATTTTTATAAGTAACGTTTTCAATAAATGAGTTGATTGAATTAATTTATATTATAATATTGTGTATTTAATGCTTATTAAGATTAAGTTTAAGAATATCATTAAGAATGATTTTAATCGATCTAAATTTATCACTACAAAATTTCTAATGTGCTATTACTAAAATCTGTAATTAATTCTTTAGTTCTGATTAATTTTTTGGTTCAATATTAATTAATATATTGAAACAAAGTATTTTTTCTATATGGATAGATTTTTAGACAAGATCGAAATGTTATGTTTTTTCTATAAATGAAATAAATTTAAATAAAGAAAATAAAAGGAGACTTTTAAAAAAAATATGTATAGATTGAGTAGTTGCCCAAATGAAAAGTATGTTTTTTATAAGATTATAATGTATTTAATAGTAATACATATTATTGTTTAAATTTACATATTTTTTTTAATATTTTTTAATGAAATAAGTTTTTTTTAATATATTGATAATGTAATAAAATATTGTGTATGTGTTGAAATAAATTTATATTGAATATTAAACATTATGTTCTCTTATTGTGAAAGAAATAAAATACCAGATTTCAATAAATGTTAACATTTTATAATAACATTAGTTATGTAATTTATGTATATTTTTTTAATCATCATTTATAATGATATTAATATTTATTTTTATAAGAAATGTGTTATTTTTGAAAATTTTATATTTCACATAACATCACTAATATATAGGTTATCCAAATGTGACGCCTAGATTAGTGTTTTATTAAAAAGAAACAAAAGAAACTATACACATGTTTCCCAGTACATCACCCTATACATATGTTTTTTTTTAATAAAACACAAATCTAAGCGTCTCATTTGGATGACCCTATATATATATATATATATATATATATATATATATATATATATATATATATATAAATATGTTTGTGTGTGTGTATGTGTATGTATGTATTTTTATATATGTATGTGTATATAATGTTATGAATGTAATTTTGTGTGTGAATGTAATGTAATTAAAAGTATTGGAATATTTATACACTGAAATATCATCGTGACGTTTTCGAATTTTTTCCCTTTTACAATCAGTTAAAAAAATTGATCAAATACACGATTCAAACGCTTTGTAATTGTATATCATCATCTTCATCAACCTGTTTTTGTCCACTGCCGGATGGAGGCCTCTCCCAGAACTTTCTACTTCGATCAATCCAATATCCTCTTCCACTTCATTCCAACCTTTTTCTGATGTCTTTGTTTCATCTATTTAATTGTATGCATATAGGTCTTTTCTTCGTCTTTTTGTATCTATAGATACCCAATTTATCTTCATGTTATATAACTGGTCCATTTTCATTTTAAATATTTTACTTTTGCTATAATGCCCATTAGTTTTTTTTAACTTCACGTGTTATTCCTAACGTACATATTTCCATCTTTATTTGTTTTTTCTAGAGTCATTCAATTATTCTGTCATTTAAGAACCATGTTTTTCTACCATGAGTGAAAATGCGTGAGATGCGTTTATCAAAAACTTTTCTGTAAACATAAATACATTTTTGACTGCATAATAAGAAAATTTTCTCTCGAATTGATACCATCTCATCTTTATTTTCCTGTTTATTTCATCTATAAATGTTTCTTTAGTATTGATAAATTATTCTATATATATACACACACACATACTTACATACAAACGTTCTGTTAAAAAAATACCTGGAATTATTAAATGAAACGAAAAATATATATTTATTCAGGTAAATTTATTTTGTCCCCTTCAAAATATTCCCCATCAGAAATAATACACTTATAGTAATCAATACACAAAGTTTAATCAATTTCTAGAAACAGTCTTCATAAGTCGATTTTAGGAATGGCCTTCAGTTCCTTTACCAACTTCTCTTTTCTGATCTCTATCGTATTAAAACTCTTTCTTTATAATGGTAATTTTAGTCTCAGAAAGAGAAAAAAGTCACACGGTGTCATATCTGGCGAATACTGTGCTTAGGCGATGACATGTTGAGTGTTTGGCCAAAAAGTCACGTATAAGAGTCGATGTGTGCGACGGTGCATTATCGTGATGCAAAATCCATGTGTTTTCTTTTTACTAAAATGGTATGAACGGAGCCGAAAAATATATTAAGATATCCAACAGTCTCTCTTTCAGACATACGACGATTTTCAATTACTAATTCCTTCACTTTTTTATTTTTTTAGTGGTTGATGTTGATGGACATCCAGAACGCTGCAAGTCTTCAACGACTTCACAGCTCTTTGTGAATGTATTATACCACTCATACTCCCTTTTTTGACATACAAGTATCACCATAGGATTTTATCATTTTTAGCGTTTCGGCACAAGTAATTTTATTCGAAAAAAAATTTAAGGCAAACTCTTTACTCAACAGTTTTATCAATTGTAAACATCGATTTTGATACATGTAATCGACTGATATAAACAGCTGTCATAAATAAATTAAAAAATAGATCGCGCTCAACTTGACATAAAATTCAATTGCAATGTTTCCAACTTACCCACAAAAAAAAATAAAATTTCCTTAATCCGCGTCTTTAAAATAAACAATTACTGGTATTTTTTTACAGAATATATATATATATATGTTTGTATGTGTGTGTGTTTTATAAATGAAATTACTAATTATTTATCCTATTTTCTAGATGATTTATTTTAAAAAAGAAACAATTTTGTTATTAATAATAATATGAATAGTCTTAAATTAAATAACGTGATGATTTAAAAATAAAATATCTTCTCTTATTTTTAAATCAATCATTAACTTGCTTTTTTATTATATCGTAATAAAAATTTTAAAATAATTATTAAAAGTATATTTATAAACATTATCTTGAGTTTATAATTTTGTTACCTTCTGTAGTATTTAAATATATTTTTCTTTATATGGTTAAGATATTTAAATTCAAATATATTAATACTGTAGTATAAAGATTAATGGAATGAAAAAGTCATTCGTATAGATACATAAAAAATACGATTAAAATATAAAAAAATGTAATAATATATTTTTATAACAAGAATAAATATTCAGATGTGCTTGTGTTATGTATGGAACATATGTAAATATGTGGTTATATTGTTAACAAACTAATTCTTTTCAAGAAGATATGTTCATTCTAATGTTATTTTTTTATATTCAAGTCAAGTAGATGGAAAATAATATATTGTCGAGTTCATTTTTTTTCTATACTGCCTGCCTTATTTAGTGCTAGGATTATTCAAAATAGTATTGAGATGTTTTATGGTTGTATTATTTGTTAGAATTAAAAAGTATTGTGTTATTTTTGGACCTGTCTCTTAAATATTTAATTTATATTGTAAACTTAATAAATATTTACTAGTTTTTATATCCATATGTTTATATATTGTATATATAATTCAGTAATAATATATCTCATTAAATTTTATTTGAATATTGCTTTTTTTATATATTGTACTCAATTATTTGTTTTCTAATAATAAGTTATTCGAAAATATAAATTATTAATAAACAGAGATTGAATTATAATTTTTGCTTGTTATTTTAAAATATTTCATATGTATATTTTGTTTAAAGTATTTTTTTGTAAATGTGTATTAAAAATAATGTAATATTTTTTTATTAATCCATAGTTAAAAACTAAAAACTGGGAAAATATATTTAGATATATAAGATGTAAAATAATTTTAACAAATATTTTTATTAAACTTTTCTGCTACGATAAAAAATCAATTTATGGGTATTTATTTGAACAAAATTTTATTTGATGTATTTATTATTTAAAAAATGATAAACTAGTCATTATTAAAAATAAATTTAAGCTTCTTATCCATAGTGATACATTTACAATTATATAATTTGTTAATATTTGAAATATTTTACGTTGTATAAAAATTTTTACATATGAAATATTGTATTTTTTATTTTTATAAAAATTACTATAAACAATTTATTGCATCATTCTTCTTGTTTGTTTTTATTAATAGTAAAGATTCAAGTATAGAAAAATAAAACTTCAAGATTTAATTTTTAAAGTAAATTTAACATTGTTAAGTTGTATGTTCATATTACATTAAAAAATAACAAATTATCTGTTTTAAATAAAAGTATATAAATATTTTTTAATTTTATATCATTTATGTAATTTATTTATAGGTTTTTTAAAAGAAGTTTATTATGAGATCAACTATTTATATGCACGAAAAAAAATTGATACTTTTGAAAATTATATATTTCTTTAATATTTACTTGTGTGCGTGTGTGTGTGTTTGTGTTTATGTGTATATGTGTTTGTGTGTGTGTTTGTTTGTGTGTATCACCAGTAGTAACAACAGCTCCTTTTAATCCACACTGCTGGATAAAAGCTTTTCCAAATTTTTCCACTTCGACTTATTCAATACTTTCCCTGTTTAGTCCATTTCGACGAATTTCTCTTAGACTCTTACCATTGATCAAGTCAAGTATTATCAAATAAAATTACATAAAATTTTTATACTATGTTATTATTATTTTACTCTTTAACTTATTGAATCATCATGGTTTTACGGTATAACCACTTCTTCAAAAACGATTTTCAGTTTACTACATAGATCTCTCACCATGAAATCATCCTTTCTACATAACATTGCTTCTCTCTCTCTCTCTCAAAATTTCCAGCGACATAGTGGTTCAAACGTAGAACAACTTCTATAATTTATTATTAATAAACAAAAAAAAATCAATAACATTCTTATCAGTTCAAACATAATTAAAAGAAACTTAGATTTTTCGAAAAAATTTTAGTAGTGTGCTTTAAAAGATTAACATTTTTAAAACGTAGCAAATAAATTTAAATATTTTTAATAACACTCTCGTATGATGAAAATATGTTCATCAAAATTTGTACTGACAATAAATGTTTTTGAGTCAAAAAAATACTTTATAGTTTAAATCTTTTTACGCAACAAAAATTATACTTTTTTTAAAAATATGACTTGATATATGACTAACGATACTTTTTTAAAAAATATACTTTTAACTGTTCAGTTGACTAATTAAATTTTATATTGTTCCAAAGAATATTTTTTGTTATATTTCTAATAACTTGTAAAAAATTCTGTATTGTATATATTCACTTAGCCACAGCTACTTTATTTAAAAAGCACGTCAGTTTGTAGACCACATTGTCACGTGGAACGACGACGTCAAATATGACCGCGTTTAACGACTACCTCATACATGTTTGACTCTGTCTAAACTGTTCGGTCTGGAAACTTGTACGACATATCGTTACATGTATGTGACCTTTTCATTAATTAATAAATATAAAAAACAATTACACTGTACAAATTAATTTAACATTGTTTAGTTTCTTTTACTCTTGTTCAGTTGATTACCAGTGAAGTATATTAGCTTTTACAAGAAAACTTCACAATTAATTTTATTATTTTCGTAAATAAAATTAATTGTTGAAGTTACTTTAATTTATTATTAAGTATAATTACTTTTATGACAACTAAATTATAAGTCATATTGTATAAATAATTTACGACAAATATTTATCAATCAAAAATAAAAATAATCAAGGATGAATTTATTTACTTTTAAAAATATTTTTTTCGTTAAATTATAATTCAGACACACATACACACACACGCACACACATACACACACGTGATGTGCAGGATCATCGAAAATCAAGATCCGCGGATGCAGATGAGGATACGGATTTTTTGTATCAAGATCCGCGGATACAGAAAAGGATACGGAAAAAGCAACGGATATGCTTAGAAACGGTGCTTTAAGCATATTGCGCTTAGCGTAAACAAAAGCATGTTGCTACTTGCACAGCTTACATATTTTTGTTTTTATTTTAGTGTAGCAAAGAATAGCTTGGGAAACGGTAGTATTTTTGGTAATAAGATAAATTGATAATAATGTCGACGACAAAGTTTAGTAGTGCAATATAGAACTATTTTTGCGGTAGTCAATGACGAATGTGCCAAATGTAAAGTTTGTAAGCAAAATTATTCTCGGAAAAAGGAAAGGTACAACTTTCTTGAAAAATCATCTTGAAAGAAAACATCAACAGGAATATGAATTATTTCGTAATGAAGATAGTGAAAGAAGACTGATCGAAAATATTCAGCCGGGAACTAGTTTACAAACACGAAAAAGGGAGTACAAACCAACAAATTTTAATGATTATATAGAAAGAGCTAAGATGTGGGACAATCAAATCCAAAGTTCATAAAAATTGACTACTTAATTGCAAAAATACTAGCTTTATGTGATCTGTCTTTCCAATATGTTGAAGAATTAGGTTTTCGTTGATTGATGGATCACGTTGCTCCAAATTATGTTTTTAAAAGCATAAAATATTTTACTGACCTATCTTATAACGAACTGTACGATAAAGTTTCAACAAAAATAAAGGATATTTTAAAGAATTTTGAGAAAGGTTCCTTCACTGCAGATATTTAGTCAGATTCTACATCAGGAATTTCTTTACTATCTTTAACCTGACTTCTTCTGAAATACAATTTACCACTACTGAGTTTTGATTACAATATTTAACTTGATTATTGATAAAAAATCTGATTGTTGTTTCAAGTCATACATATTAAAGTATTTGAATAATTGTCCTTTTGTATTCATTGTGTTAGAGGTTTGTTACTTGAGTCATAAATGCTATATAGTATAAGTATATGTTTTTATTTTTTGTGATTGTTACAATGTTGATTTAAAGATAAAAGATAATTTATTGATAACAAGTTTCATTTCCTTTTCTTTATTACAGTTGTTTTTTGACCTAATAATGAATTTCTAAAATCCATTTTAGATCCGCTGAAAAGAAACGGATTTCGGGTACGGATACGGATTTTTTTTACGTGGAGCTTCACGAATACGGATACG
>CP092089.1:20557625-20610125 GCA_029203775.1 Neoneuromus ignobilis | reverse complement strand
AATAATCCACATTTATTTTAAATAGCGATGAATTTATTGAAATATTTTTTTAATTGAATGGAAAATAGATAAATTATTTGCAATTATATATCTATTTGAAGATTCAAAATATTTGGTAGCCAAGAAAGTTCTGCATTTTTTACGTAGTTCATAATTTGAAGAATTGTTTATGCATGTTAAGACTCATTACGCCTGGTACATTAACACGTTCACTACCATCGTCACATATATGTGACGACCCGTTATTATTACCTGAGTCAGGCGTCACAAATATGTGACGGGTGTTCATTATCAGTTTATGATAACTTTTTGTAACAAATCGTGTCGCTAACAGATGGGTTACGTTAAGAAACAATAAAATAGATACAAGATGATTGGTCTGCCGATAATTACATTTTTAATCATTTAGAACATTATAAATATATCACAAAAAATTAATGACAATTTGGTATCATATTTAAATAATGAAATGTTTGGGCTGTGGCGGTGGATTTTCTCCTGAAGCCCTAGTAGCGAACAGGTTAACTGAGTAACAAAGTACAATCTTTGTTTCATTCATTCACATTAATTAAAAATATAATTCAAACCTTTCAAAATATCTCTGTTAAATAATATATAATACGTGCATATCTACTTTACGAATTTAAACTTGGTTCTGATGCTACTGAAATTGTAAAAAAAAAATTGAACAGCATTTGAAGAAGAAGCAGTTACATTGAAAATGACTCAGAAGTGGTTTAAAACAATCGCTTTAGGTGATGAATCGTTAGAAGACGAAGCCAAATCAAATAGACCATTACAACATTTATTAATATTTGTGTGTCTTTTATTTCATGGCTAAAATTGCAACACTTTTTGAATCAAATTTTGACTTGTGATAAAAAATATGTTCCTTATTACAGCTATAAATATAACTACCACTAGCTATCAAAGATCCTTTACCACAAACATTTGAAGCCAAATTGACCCAAAAAAAAAATTCTCTATTTGATGGATTTCAAGAGAAATTATTAATTGTATCTACAAGTTAGTCAATACTTCACAAAGAATATTTATAGTGAACAGCTACAAAAAGGATATAATACATTATAACAAAACAACCTTTTAACTAAAAAAGCCAAGTGAATCCAAATTATTTTAAGTAAAAAATACAAGCGTTCTTATTTTAATCTTAAAAACCATAGATCTTTCGTGATTTCCTAATTGAATTGCAACAAGGAATCAGAAATATAAAACGATTTTTTTGGATAGTAAAATACAATTAATAATATTTTCTCGAAAAAAATTATTTTTACTATTTTTGAAAGTTAAATAATAAAAATTGAAAATGTATTACATATTATTCGATATATTTTATTCTTTCATGTTATTTATTAAAAAATAGTTCATTTTCTAATTTTGGCGTTATAACACTGAAGCCAATATTGATTAATAAATGGTTCTAATTATAAATAAAATAAAGAAAAATTTTTAAAATAAAAAAATGCTGTTACAAACATATGAATAAATACTTTCAAAATACAGTGTGAATTAAATTCGTAAACTTTATCTTATTCATAATGACTTTCACGAGATTTTTATAAAAAAAGAAGAAAGGTATGCATTTAAGTATTTTTGTTCGAGTTAATTTAAAGCCTATTTGTAATATTTATGAAAATGTCGAATCACAATATTTGATTCGACATAATATTTAACATATTTTTATCAAACTATAAAAAATTATGAAAAATAATAGTATATAATTTTCATGTAATTTAAATAAATGAAAATTCATTGTATCTGTTGAAATAATGTATATAAAATAATCTGAGTAAAAAATTATAGTTATATTTTTAAATAGAAATATCATAAATATGTATTAAAATTTATGAAGTATTATCTTAACCTAAGATATATTAATGTATGTATTAAAGTCATATGTTTATTTAAATTTTCTATTGTCTAAGAATTTAAACCAATTTTGTATACAGTAAGAAAATGTACTTTTATACGAAAATCGGATTGAATTGCAAATAAACAGTCGATAAAATCAGAAATGTTATTTATTTATATAGAGTTTGAGAACTGTTGCTTTAGGTGGGAAATGTCAGTCACGCATCAAGATTTTTTTCTACATTTTTCCGTTTGTTTGTATTCTGTATTTTTTATATTGTACACACGAACATCTTCAATCTTTAAACAGATTTCGAATTATTTATATCTCTTGTTTTGTCGTCTTATTTGTTTTTCACTTTTTTTCCAAACATTGTATTTTTTTGGAGATATTACATTCTTACTGTACGTGATAACCTGTCGAAATACTTCAGCTCAGTCAAAAAATACTTTTATTTCAACGTGTTCCTTGACAGGTTGACAGTTTTTCATACTTTAAAATTGTTTAATGTAGAAAGTTTTCCGGTGGTAAGTTGGATTACGTCATTTCCAATTTTAGTTATATTTTAGTATTTTTAGATTTTTAAAGTTATAGAAAACACTCGTGTAGTATTATTTGTATGAATATCTGCACATATAAATCGGTACACATACTCACGCATATATATATATATATATATATATATATATATATATATATATATATATATATATATATATTGTTTTAATAAACATTAGTATCTTTTTATTTACTTTTGGACGAATGTCTCTTCTAAAACTTTCTACTTCGAACCATTACCTTTCTCTTCTATTTCAATATTGAAAATAAATTTTAAATATGGATTATTTCACATACAACAAATTTAAATGAAATTGTTTCTGTTTCAATGAATATTTGTTATAATCATTCATGTAAATTAAAAATATTGTTACAAAATTTAACGAATATACAAATAATTCAAGTAAAAACGATCAGTTGTAGTCTATAGCCAAAATATTCATATATAAATATTAACAATGTTATTAATATTATTTACATTTATAATATATTTTTTATATTTAACTTTTAAATTTAGTTATGATATTAAAATATATTTAGTTATGTTATCATTAACTTAGTAACTTTTGAGGTAAAACGAGAATTTATATTCGTAATGTAGCTGTAAAATATTTTTTTCTTATTTAATTACATGCAAATTAATTTTTAAAATGTAAAATAAATATAATTATAAGCTACACGTATGATTTTTAAATAATATTTCATAATTAAAATACATTTATAATTAAATAAATCAAGATAATATTGTATATAGGATGTCACAAATGAGACTTAAGTTTACTATCATTTACTATTTTTTTACTATCCTTCAGTTTCATTTATGCTACTCTCTCTCTTTCTCTCTCTCTCTCTCTCTCTCTCTCTATATATATATATATATATAGAGAGAGAGAGAGAGAGAGAGACGATTATCCTATAAATAACTTGTATTTTTTAGAGAAAGTTTTAAAACGAAACAAAAAAAAAGATATTTTATTTTAATCCAAAATATGTTTTCCATTATTGTTTATAAATTTTTCCCATTTTAATGTTAAATTTTCAATACCCTAGCGATAAAACTCTTGATTTTGCGCTGAGTAATAAATCGAGTTTCCTTCGAATATCAATCTTTATATTTACCTGTTTTCCATTAATGTAGTTTTAAAGACTTTGGAATAGATGATAATCTGATAATACCAGATCAAGAGAATATGGCGAATATGTTATAATTTTTCATTCAAACTGTCTCAGTTTTTGAAGCATTTCTCATGGCATGTGATACTAGACGTTGTCGTGATAAAAAGTTACGCCTTTTTTGTTGGCTTTTTTGTCAATAGATTGCTTTAGCCAGTTTATTTATGCACAATACAACGGTTTTGTAATGAATTAAAATTGTCTGATAGCAGCTTATAATTGATAATTCCATCCATATTCCACCAAAGCGACAACATAGCATTCTTTGAGTAGCATCCTCTCTTCGGTTGTGGAGATTGGTGTCTCATTACGATTAACTATTTTTGCCTTCGACGTTTTATATTGTTATAAACAATGCAGTTTTCGTCATCAGTATTAAATCGATTCAGA
The DNA here is from genome assembly GCA_029203775.1 of Neoneuromus ignobilis. NCBI lineage: Eukaryota > Metazoa > Arthropoda > Insecta > Megaloptera > Corydalidae > Neoneuromus > Neoneuromus ignobilis. The sequence goes on along the minus strand of CP092089.1, from coordinate 20,606,131 downwards.
AATAGTTCCTCTTCTAATATCCAGAGATGAGAGGTGCAAATATCCATTCATTGCTTTAGATTAATACCTGATAATTCGTAAGAAACTCACTTATTCAGCTTAGAAACTATACTAATCCTCTTCAAATTCTATTGGGCCATTGAATATGTTTATTGGAGCTACTCGAGTAATTATTCCTGCGTTGAATTAAAATTTACAAACATTTTGATTAAACAAAAATACCGCATTATTATGTATATATGTATGTGTGTGTGTATATGTGTGTATGTATATATGTATGTATGTATGTGATGTGTGCACGTATGTGTGTATGTAATTGTATTATAGCATAGCATGTATTTTTATTTGCATAATTAATGAATTATAGCATAGCTCTCTATTTGATCTATAATGAATTGTATCTATCTCTCTCTCTCTCTCTATATATATATATATATATATATATATATATATATATATATATATGTATATATGTATATATATATATATATAGTTGCATCGCAAAATTAATGTCCTTAATCTACTCCGATTGTAAACAATCACCTCTGAACTTCAACTATTGCAAATAAACATTTACGGGGAAAGCAGTTGTACCCAGTAGCAGTTGTTTGTGGAAAGTAGTTGTCACCCAATCTGATTTTTTCTCTTTTTGAAATTTCAGACATACATTTTATTAAACATTATATATATATATATATATATATATATATATATATATATATAAGAGAGAGAGAGAAAGAGAAAGAGGGACGATTATATAATTTTTGAAAATATGTCTAGTTTTTTTCCTTCAAAATAGATACAATTGCATCAATCGATATTTTTTAAATGTATAAAGTGCTGTTAAATAGTTTTCCTTTTAACTCTTGTGAAATTTTTGAAATAAATATTTACAAGATGTCAACGCAGTCGAATTAGATGTATGATTAAGCACTACAACACTTTTTATGGCTAAAAACTTGCGTGCAATATTGAAACTGTATAGAATAAAATGCGCAGTTTTTTTTTTGTTGAAAGTCTTTGATGAAAATAAAATAAATTTGTTATTTACTAACAACCACCAATGATATTTTTATTTAATCTTGCAGCCATACAATGAAATCCATGCATTTATTTTTCTTTTTGATGAATTGAAGAACATCCGCTGCGATCATCATTTTCAAACATCTTTTTTTAAACTCTGTGTAAACGTTTGTATGTAATAACATTTATTTTCTATAAACTTCGTTCAACATTTGAATCGTTTTTGTAAATGTTTTCTTTTTCAAATTTTGCTTTTTTTTATACTAATTTTTTGACAGTAACGAATATCAAAAAAATCCTATCACATTTAATATCGTAACTAAATACACATTCATTGAATTTCAATCAAATTAAATAGATTCATTAATGAATATAGTCATAATAAAAAAAAATCCAATTTATTTCAAAATACATCATTCCTAATACCGTCTCAATAACCAAAGTTTTGAAAGAGATTATATTAGGTTGGCAAATATCTCCCTTCCGCCTTCTGGTCTTTTGAATTTCGCAGCTATGTACAAAAAAAAAAAAAAAAGCGGAAGGGAGATACTTGCCAACCTAATAATATATATATATATATATATATATATATATATATATATATATATATATATATATACGAGGGTCGTTTGATAAGTATGGTAAAAAAGTAAGAAAAACAATTAAAAAATTCAATTTAATTAATTAAACTAATAAATGAATTTACCATACTTATCAAACGACCCTCGTATATATAAATTATTATAAATTAATGTCACTATGTAATATTTAAATAAATATGATTTTTAATATATCAATACAAAGCAAATTCACTTCAGAAATGTTGCAAATAAATAAAGCACATTTATTTATTTACTAGAAATATATCTGATCTAAATTTATTTTACATTTTTTACTAGAACGGGTTTTTTTTATTATAAGATGAAACAGAAGATCAGCGTTTTTCAATCTGCGTTTTATGGACACCGGTGTTTGAAAATGTTTTTGTTCGTGAAAAGAAAATGCTAGTGCAATAGGTATTACATGCTCGTGATTTATTGATAGTTTTTCCTTACTCGACTACATAAAAAACATAGTGATATATATATATATATATATATATATATATATATATATATATATGTGTGTGTGTGTGTGTGTGTATGTATGTATGTATGTAAGTGTGTATGTGTGAACACATATATGTATAACTGAATCTTGTAAATCATATGTCATAAAAAGTATAATCAATTAATTATATAGAACATTCGATTGGATTTATTCCAACAAAAAATAATTTTCATATAGACTTGATCAATCAATCAAATTTGTGAATAATGTTATACAAGAAAAATATATTTTCATATTATGTTTTTGTTTGTATAAATGAATTATTCAGTATTTTATATACGTCAGATATAATTCTAGAATACTCGAGACAACAGTATATTATACATTTAATGGATTTTGTAGATTATAGTTATTTAAATTCCAATTCTATATCTTAAATAAATTATAGATTTATTTAACATTAGTTAACATTAATTTTTCAACCTTTATTTCGACTTAATAATTAAATGCACATTTGCTAATAATTTTTGCTTTTAGATCAAATATATATAGTATTATAATTTATAATATTGAAATATATATAGAAGTTTAATAAAAAATAATTTTATGGATTCACAAAAAACACTATATTTTCAACAAGTTATAAAAGATTGAAAAATTAATATTATATATATACTGTAATGAATTAAAATCCTTCTCCAAAAATTAATGGCAATATAATAAAGTAACATAATATATTTTCCTTTAATACAACATAATGAATCAAAGTTAACTTCTTGATAGTGAACTTATTTCGTATATTATCGTAAAATCAATATACAGCATAGCGTTTAACTTTCAAAAAAGATGATAAATGATTCTGTCACATACGTACTTAAATGCCATGCAAAAAAATAGAGTCAAAAGCTAGGAAATATCTATATTTTATGGCCATTCATCGTAGTCCTATCGGGCTCAGAAGTGAGGACACGTTAGCACGACAAAGTTTTCGAATTGAATAGTTCGTGTTAGAACATTTGTCATTTACACTTGATTACAGCCAGACGATTTGTGTGAATGGGCGCTAAAGTTACACTGGTGCCGCATTTAGTTGCTAGTTAATCTGACCAACATTTTACTTGTACATCATGACAGTCACGACATTTTTATACAAGTTGTGAAACAGTGACAATTGTATTTATAGCTACTACAAACGCAACATAATTTTCATTGCTTCATATATACTTTTTCATCCATCCATCAATATATACATACATATATTATATATATATATATATATATATATATATATATAATTATGAATTCAATTGAACTGCAATATATTATTATAACATGGCTATTTGTCATAATTCCAAAAAGTATATTTAAAGTAATTTTATAATTTTTCAAATTCGTAGTTGAAATCATTGAGAATTTATTTAAAATTGTATTTATAATTCTAAATGGACAACTGTATTAAATACATAATAATCTGATACTATAAAAAAATAATGCTATTTATTTTAAAACTCGCGAATTTTATTTTACACAAATAAATTATTAACTTCACAAAATATTAGAAAATGTTCACTAATTACTTATTCATCACTTAGTTTTTTTATAACTACAATTAACTAATGTGCATTTCAATGGCAATTCCGTTATCATCTGAGCTCCATGTTATAAAATCTAATGATAATAGTATTTTGTATTGAAATATGTATTATCTTATCGTTATAAATAAACAAAGTGAACAATAAGTAATTACTGAGCACTTTCTGGTATCTTGTACTATATTAGTGATAATTCATTTGTTTGAAAATAAAAATGATTTTTATGTAAGTTGAAATAAATATTCTAATAATGAATAACAATCAAATACTAACAGAATAAATTTCCAACTTTTTATATTTCACAAAATATTTTACTTGTAAATGTATATAACTTACATAACTGGAGTTAATATTCGTACAAGTATACGTTCGAGAATAAAAATAGAAAACTTCAGACAACAAAAAAATGAAATCACATAGTAAGTACTTCAAAAGATCATTTGATACTAGTGATAGAACTTTTACACTTTCCTATCGTGCTAACACCATTAGAAGTCAAAGTATATGATGATAAATCGTTGTTTGTCGACTTACTTTTTTAAATAGAGTTTATAAGAAAGTCATTAGCATATTATTTATTTTATATATGTATTTATGAATTATCAATACGAATGTACTTTACCAAGAATTTTGTACATTTTCGGACAGTGCTACGTGATTTAAAGTTTCCGCAATAATAGAACAAATCGTCCATGAAAAATATATTTGAATAATTTCGATTATTATTCTGAAACAGTTTTTAGTTTGTTCTTTTATCGATCATTCTTTTTATTTGTTAAATGTCTTTAGTTTCGTCAATTCATTATTTAGATGTCGGGAAAAAACTATAAAATCGTATATTCTAACATTGATTCTTTTTCTGTTTTTAAAATAATAACTAAATAGTTACAATAAATAATATTTCTCAATAGGTTGAAAATATTGTTTTTCATTTATATATTTATAAAAATATCATATCAACATTATAACAAAAAAAAATTTATAATGATATTAATGTTTAAATTAAATAAATAACTTGAAAAAATTATGAGTTTTATTTATAACAATGTTTTATGAATAAAATGTAAATATTTCATTCACTTATCAAATATATATATATATATATATATATATATATATATATATATATATATATATATATAGATTATATATATAAAATCTTCACTAAAATTATTTCAAGATGACTACGAAGTAAACTGGATTTTCCACATTCACAAGAACAAGGAGGATTTCGAAGGGATTTAGTACAATAGATCATATTCAAGTAGTAAGAGAAGTTATTAGTCGATACAGCGAGTATCAAAATACCACTCTGTCTGGGATTTATAGATTATGAGAAAGCCTCTACTTGGTCAATACGTCAGTGATATGAAATGCATTAAAGAATCAAGAAATTTAAGAAGCATATATTGATCTCTTAGAAAATATTTATATAAATCGTTCATCCTCCCTAACAAGTATACGAAAAAAACAGAGATATTTAAAATTTAGAAAGGAAAGAGACATAAAGATACAATATTACCAAAATTATTTATATCTGCGTTAGAAAAAATATTTGAGAGGCTAAACTGTGAATCTGAAGGAAAAAAATAGAGAGATGGTTAGTCAGTTAAGATTTTCTGGTAATATAATTATTTTTTCAACGAGCTCGGATGAATTGGAAAAATAATGGAAGAAGTAGATAAAAAATAGATCTTAATATAAACCTCAATAAAACAAAAGTAATCTTCATTGTATTTTCAGATCAAAGAAAAATAGAAATAGAAATTGAAAACTATGTATATCTGGGACAACTCATTATACAGATAAATTAACATTATATAGATAAATTAAAAAGGAAATTAAAAATGGGATGGAGTCAGTTCGGAAGAAATTCGTATATTATGAAGTCAGATATTCCTCTCTGTTTAAAAAGAGAAGTTTTTGATCAATGCAACCTACCTGTTTTCATCTAAGACAGTGAAACTAGAATAATTCAGAATACCAGAGTAATTTATCCGCTTCAGATGACACAAAAAGTATGGAAACATGTATATTAGGAATAATACGAAAAGATATCAGAAATGAATGAATCAGAAAGAAATCATAAATTACAGATTTTGTGGCAAAAGTTATTTTTTTTAATAAAAATGGGTTGATTATACAGCAAGAAGAAGAGACCATTGAATGATAAGGGAAATTATGAATTAGAAATCTAGATATATAAAAAGGCACAGAACGAGATCTATGGATAGATGAGAAAGATGCAAGAAAATTCGTTTTATTGCTATATAAAATTCATCTTTATCTATGTAAAAATTATATATATATATATATATATATATATATTTATAATTACCTTTCATGAAATTAAAATATTTTTTAACATGCTCTCTCATAATAAATAATTCAAATGTAATTATTAATTATTTATATAAACTAGAAAATGAGTACAAATTTAACTTGAAAAATATGCATTTTTTTAAAAAAAATTATACATAAAAATGTTATAAAATTGCATTTAGTAAAAATATACATGAAATAAATTATAAAATTATACTTAACTCGTTCGCTACCAGTGCTTCAGGAGAAAAACCGCCACCACAGCCAAGACGTTTCACAATCCGTCACAGATCCGATACACATTTGTGACGCTGGGCTGAGGTAAGAAAATCGAGTCGTCACACATGTGTGACGCTAGTAGCGAACGAGTTAAGTAAAACTACATATATATATATATATATATATATATATATATATATATATGTGTGTGTGTGTGTGTGTGTGTGTGTGTTTGTGAGTATGTGTGTCAAATATGAAATAATGGAAAGAAATTAATTACAAAAATCATAGAAAATAAACTGGTAAAATTTTATAGAAACCAGTAATACAAATTATCTTCTTATAAGTCATACCGACGATGGCTTTGTTTTTTAGAGAATAATACATAACTTGTGTAGAACAATTCATGTCGAATTGAATGGAAATTGTAATAAATATGTTCATAATTTCATATGAGTCAATGGCATGCTTATAGGAATATAATTTACTTTATATAAACATCAATATAGTACAATAGAAAGACAATTATTATAGCGTGTAGCAACATTTGTTCAAACATTAATCGTGATAGTAACCGAAATATCTATTTGCTTTGATCAAACAATCCTATCGTCATGAAAACGTTTTCGTGCAATTCTAGACTTTAAGTTTCCACAAATATTTGCACAGTGCGTTCTGTCTCGTGACTGCCAGAGGCAGAAGCCTCTTTATAATTCTGTATACATTCATATATGATATTCATATTATATATATATATATATATATATATATATATATATATATATATATATATATATATATATATATACACACACACACTCACACAAAGTCACTAATAAAAATTAATAGAACGTGCTTAGTTAGAGATAAAATGCTTAATGCTTTTCCACTTATAGATTATTTATATGTTTTTGTTTTCATATTATTATCTTTTAAAAATTTACAGAAAATTACGAAAAATATTTATAGATAATTGTGAGAAATGTGACAATGTTTAATATAGAATAATATGCATATTTTTGAAATTATATACTTTTTTCTTTTTTAAAAATATGTTGCTTCAAAGTCAAATACTTGATTAATCAAACTATCAGTTTATTTTGCAAGCTAATTTTAATGTTTAGTGTGATTTTTATTCAATCCCAAGATTTTGTTTAATCTTTTTGGCATTGATTTTACTTAGTGATTACCAGTAAGAATGATGATTCATTCAACTGCTAAAATCTTTCTCATTACATCTTTTGAAGTAATTGTATGTTTTCTTTTTTTTCAAAAAAAGTCCTAAAGGTGTTTCAATTGGATTAAAGTTGCGAGACTGAGGTCAAATAATAACTAAAGACGCGCTATACGTAATTACGTTTTGAGTTTTAGTCCTGGTAATATTTAAAAATATTTTTCACACACAATTTCTCTGCATTTAGCCTTAAATAATTTTTAGAATATTTAAATATTAGTGCTGATTCATTATCTCATCAGTAAAAAATCCAGCACCAGTTACCAATATTTACCAGCCACCATTACACCCTCGTTATCATGCATTACAGTTACACAGTTATGCGACTATCATTTCCAAGAATGTTGAATATGCTTTCATCTGCAAATATGATGTATTTCCAATATTATAAATCTATTGTCTTTTTAATTTTTGCGAATCTAAACGCTTTTTTTGATTTGTTTCGCACACGAAAAAATTTTTCCTTGCAGTTCTTCCATGAAAACCGATATTTCTAATAACTCTATTTACTCTTTCCAGGTTTACATCTTTTCTTGTTACTATTTCCAAATTTGTAATTTTTACATATCATTGAATGTTATAAACCGAGTTTATATAAAAGACATTGTATTCAATTAAACCAAAGGATAAAAAAATTCGTTGCTTATAAAGCCTGATTTTTAAAATGTGTCACTAAATTACATAGGCCAAATTTAAACAAAAAATTTTTTTTGTTGTTGATTTAACGTTTCCAGATCAAGACAATACAATAAAATAAGAAAACTATAAAAATATTATTTAGTAAATATGAAATTTTATTCTAAATATTTTATTAAATTTTTTTCCCTAAAAATTTTAGTGACAAACCAAAAGTAACAAAACATTTACTCTCGGATTTTTGGTATAAATTACTATAAATAATATTACTAACAATTATTAACATATCATAGCAATAGTTGTATATTTATAACAATATGATAGATTCATTCTTAGAGAAATAATGATTTAATTTTTAATTAATGAAATTCTTTTTGTAATCGAATTTAACATTATTATAAATTATTAAAAAGTATTTAAATATATCGTTTTTATGTTTTTTAATATATGAACTATCATTTACACTTTTAATTTTTAATTCTTTTCCTCATTTAATAAGTAATATGAATTAGTAGTCAGGTAGCAAGGAATCTGTACCTCAAATTATTTCCCGTTTCCTAAAGCAGCTTTCACACAGAGATAATCAGCAACAACCAACATCATGTGATATATTGTCGGTTTATGTTAAATAATGCGCTGTTTAATAAATTTATGCCGTACTAAAATACTATTTTATTATAGCTAATTTAACTATACATACATCTAAACATATATATATATATATATATATATATATATATATATCTATTTGTGTGTGTATTTACGTTTGTATGAATATGTGTAAAATATTCAAAATATAAATTTAACATGTGGAAGACAAAGTAAAATTCGATAAAATTATGAACCAAAACATTCCAGATTATAACTTTATTAATTTGCAACTAACTAGATATATTATAATTTGATTTTTTTATATTTTCTATTCTTTAGTATAATTATTTTCATTTAATCGTTACATAAACTGTTATAAATGTTTTATATTAAAAATAAATTCGTATAAAATGTTTTATCACTAGTTGTCTAAACAATTTAAATTAAATTGTTAATTTATTTTTATTTTTAACACAAATACAATTGTGTATTGAAATATATTAGGAGTAAAAAATTAATTAATCAATTATATTTATAATTTATAATATAAGAATTATTAAATCATTTACAGATATTATAAACATATATATATATATATATATATATATATATATATATATATATATATATATATATATATATATATATATAAATTCAGTAATATATGTCTTTCTATATTTTCATTAAAAATATTTTTTCATTCTTGTACATTGTAAAATATTATAATTTTTTTAAAATAAAATATTTTATTAGATAATATATATATATAGTTTTTAATATTCGAAATATATTTTTTCTAAATTATTCTCAACGTAAAATTTCTTAAAATCATATATATATATATATATATATATATATATATATATATATATATATATAATATCTCATTTTTATAAACTATTAAAGAAAATGAAAATTTCGTTTTATTACATTGTTTTAAATGAAAAATGCAAAGAAATAATATGATTTTAATTATAAAATGAAATAAAATATAAAGTATAGGTATAATAAATGTTTAATACATAATAACAGTCTGTTTGAATGCAACGTATAATTTTTAGTATGTCGGATTAACTAATATGTCGTGAATTTGAATTCGACCTTGCATCATGTGTCACTTTTCTTTAAAAAGCTATCATGTCTCTAAATCTCCAAAGGACGTTAAGGTTATACATAGGGATAACAAATTTATTAAGGGAAAAGCAATTATGATAGTAATTATAAATTCGTTTATATTTTGCAATCAATTAAATCATTCACAAATAACATGATATTTAAAATAATAATAAATGAAATATGTTAAAAAATTTCAATTCAATTTTAAATTGTAATTTTTTAGAAGAATTTATGATTTGATAATTGATCTTCATTAGAAATTTAGTACTTTAGTTTTTTATAATGTACCAAGAATGAAAATTCCGTAATTGTTTTTATCTTATTTTGTCTATTTTTTATCATTATTATTCTTTGTCGGTTTTGTTATTATAATTTCTTTTAAGTGATATTGTTAATTCAGGAAATTTTTCAAAAAATCTAGGTGACTTGTAAATGTTGCTAACTCTACTCTTTCTTCGTCTTGTAACATCTTTAAATTTACGTGGAGAACACACACACTCATACACCCTTACTCACACACATTTATATATATATATATATATATATATATATATATATATATATATATATATTATGAATAATTGGTATATGAGAATGAAATAATATTACTTGTTATAAAAGTTTCTTCACTAAAAATATTAATTTTTAAAAACTAACATTTTACAAAAAAAAAATAATTTTTATAATCGTTTTCTTAATTTTTAATTTATTGAAAACCTAAACGTGGTTTGTCATTTACATACGTGATAATATATTTAAATTTTCAAATGATCATATTGGGACACTTTAATCTTTTTTATGACTCTTTCATTTTTAAGGAATTAAATTTTATTTTAAAATTAAATTTAGATATAGGCAACAATTTATTAAAAAGAATTATGAAATAATAATGAATCCTTGATAATACAGATACTGATATATAGAATATTACTTGTTTAATCTGTGTTTAGAAAAATATTTTTATTTATTTTATTTTGTACTTACAATAATAAAAAATACTAATATTATTCAGAATTTTTATAATGAATAAAATAAAATTAATTTCTATTTTGTTATATAATATATAATTGTACATATTTTTTCTTTATTTGTAAATTTATGAAATAAATAGTTGAGATATTTTTAAATATTATATGTATTGTATATGGTCATCCAAATGTGACGCTTAGATTTGTGCTTTATTAAAAAGAAAAAAGTGTATAGAGTGGTGTTTAGGAAAACATGTGTTTACTTTCTTTTCAATAAAACACAAATCTAGGCACCGAATTTGGTTAACACTATATATAAAATAGAAACAATATTTTCCTCTTTTAAATGTTAAATATTTTCAAATGGTTTAATAAAAATAAAAGTAAATAATTTTCTTTCAAATATGTTGAAAATGTTTTATAAATATATATTGTTAACATTTTACACACACATGTGTATATATATATATATATATATATATATAATCGAATAAATGATTTATCATTTACAAACGAAAATACTGAAAAATGTATTGTTTTTGTAAACTATAGTTACGAATGTAAATTATTATATCAATTGAAATATATAAACAAATATATATAATTTTATCCAGTCCATTAAATTTGTTTGTTTTATTTTTCAGAAAGATTCGTTGAATTTGGAACCAAGTAATGTGGCTAGCTGTGTCTCAAAAGGAAAATCAGAGGTAGGTTTATTAATGGAAATAATTACTTTTTCATGGAAATAAAGTTTGCTCGAGTGTTATTTATAAGGTAAATTGAAATTGAAGTGATAAGTGAAATTGATATATTTAATCAACTTCCATGATTATACCAACTAACTTACCGCGAAACATTTTCCTCTTTTAAATAAAATAATATTAACTGTACCATAAATAACAGGAAATTAGAGAAGTGTGAAATAGAAAATTGAAAAAATATTTATCTAAATAAAATTCATTTTTTTTGATATTCAGGAAATTGATTTAAACTTCGTACTCACAGCAGCATTACGGGTTTCTATGTACCGTATCCATATCTTGATGCACTGTATATGCATTATGTTTCGTTCTGTTTAAAACGCAACGATGCTATCGACTATTCAAATATATGTTTTTGATATTTGTATATTATCATTACGCTGTCAGTTATTAATAGTATTTTGTTTCAGATTTCAATTTTCTGATAAAACGTCGACAACATTTAAATATATCAAACGATATTTATTTTTTAGATTTTTTATCAGCCTTTTAAAATTAATATTCACGAATATAAAGTACTTCTTAAAATAATATATATTTTAAAATAAACATTATCATTTATTTAATAAACTATTTTGTAATTTGAAAATATATATATAAATTAATAATAATATTAAATATTTTTAGAAAAAAATGAATGTAGAATAAAAATACATCAAAATTGTATAATATATAATCAGTTATACTATTGATTTCAACGATAAATATAAAATAAAAAATAATACCAATTTCTAAATAAATAAATTATCACCCTAATACTATTGTATATTAATAAGTGTACATTAATTACTTATTTTTCATTTTGTTTGTGTCAACGATAGACTGATGCACATTTCAATAGCAATGCAGTTATCATCAGAGTGCTGCGTTATAAAATTATTTTAAAGATTTAAGTTTTAATGATTCAAATTATAAATTAATTTAATTGTATATAAATAAATAAAGTGAATTATAAGTAATTAATGAATACTTACTAATATATTGTGGTGTTGGAGTGATAATCAATTTTGTGAAAATGAAGTTCAGTTTCAAAACAAATAATAATGTAAAAATCATATATACATATATATATATATATATATATATATAATATATGTATGTATTTAATATCTAATAGATCTTTATTTTTCATTATTTTTTTAATTTAATCTTATCGTTGAATTAAATAAATTTCAAAAATAAATATATAATAAAATATTTAATTAATTTATATGCAAAAACAAAACCTAGCCATTTTAGTAAATGTGTTTTTAATTAGATTTTAATTAAATATTAGTGCTTTGTACTTAAATAATGATAAAACAGTCAACCATAAATCTGTAATTTAGTAAAAAGCTCTAAGTTTCATTCTTTATAGGATTATAATTATCGCTGAAATTATATTTAGTAACATAATTCTCTTTGTTTGTACATATATACATATATATATATATATATATATATATATATATATATATATATATATATATATATATATATAATATCCTAGAATATAAAATTCTTTTATATTTTTTTATTATTAATGCAGACAATGAAATTATGCTTATATTTTCATAAATGTCTGAATATATTTGAACAACTGTTCAATTATTTACTTGTATATTTTATTTTATAAAAATATAGACATAATACGCAGTGTATTTTGTACATTACATTAAATAAATTAGTTAAACGATGATATTTTATTTTGATTAAAAGACATGAATATATTATTATTTGTTTATACATTAATTAATATTGAAACTCCATTTTCTTATTTATAAATATTTTTTTTTGTATTTGATATTTTTTTAATTATTTAGAAATGATAGAACATGTATTTACTTCTTTGATGTTTAATAATTAATTATAAATATAACACTTTGGGGCTATTAATAATTTCAACAATTATTTTATTAATAAAAATGTTTATATTATTTATTTTATAAAAATATTATATTTCGTATCGTAGTTGAACATTGAATTACAAATTTAAAAAAAGATGTTAGTGTTATATATTTAATGTCAAATATTATATTTTTCACTTATATATATATATATATATATATATATATATATATATATACCATTTTCCACTTAGACCGATCAAATGCCTTTTACTTCCATTCCAATCTAATCAATTTTCTTATGGTGTACACCAATCTATTTAACACTAGAACTACCGATGTTAAATATATACCTAGTTTTACCACACTCATCAAATTGACGTATTTTTGATCATGGCTTTCATTTTAACTTTTCAGTTAGTTTATGTAAATAAAAGAATATAATTTAACAAAAACAACACTTAATATAATAATTCATTAATTATTAATACAAAAAAAAAAAACAAACAAAAACACTTTCTATTTGCATTTATATTATAGCACATTTGATATGTATGGAATAACTATGAATCACATATTTGACAAATACATGTTATCTGTGATGAACACTTTCAGTTCGTAAGCGAACATCTTGTTCGAAACGAATGAATCTCATAATTTTCGAAAATCTGTTTCTACTCATAGTTTTGGCAATTTTTTGGACCACAAATGATAACTTCATCGTAGGCTCCTCGAGCATACAAAATTATAAAAGCATTAATTCGTCATAGTAATTTTCCAGTCGTTCTGTAAAATGTTTCTGGCCTTAGCTCAGTGCATGCTTTTATGTATAAGCCGATATACACTACTAACATTACCAAGCATAATGTTTCGCTTCGCATAACCAGTTGGGCCCGAAGTATCCTTGAATATAGTATGTAATGGCAATCTACCAACACAACCATTTATTCTTCCCATTCAGTACCTCGACAGCAATGTCTTTTTCTGTCTTGGTTCGGTTTCTGTTTGGCTATCCGATTCAATCTGAACATATTCGCAATCGCTTTCGTTTGTGGTATTTTGGGGAATCTCATCTTCACTCCTTGAATCTTCATTCATATTGATCTTCTTCACTTTGTTCAATATCTCGTACTTCAATTTTTAAGAGTCTGAAAAATCAGTTTTATTTTAGATATGCCTAAATCATTATTACTTGAATTATATCCGAACTGTCTTCATATACCAGTGAGTTCTTTGAATTCTTCGAATAATTTTTTGCTTCTGTAAATCGTTTCATTGTTGCCTTTTTCAAGAAATAAATTTGAATTTTTAATAAAAATATGTTCATACTTTTTTATGACTTTTCACAGATTACACTTTGCACCAAGAACTTTATCACATTAGAAGTACAAGTGATAATGATTGCAACCTATTTTTCATATGAAAAATGTACTTAAATTTTTTCCAGGAAATGTCTGAAAGCGATATATGTGTATGCAAGGATGGACATCAATACGTATTTACATTCACTTAAATATAAATTATTATAAATTTTGAGATTGCTAATGTCGTCAATTTGACGTGTCTTGGTATAAATAGGTATAGGTCATACTAATTATGGAAGTTTAGCTTCTTATATTTCATTAAAAGTCGTCATAAAATTTTAGAACAATACATAAATCATATCGAAATTTTTAAGCATGAAATTTGAAAATCGTCAAAATGACGCTCTTGGTAGTTCTAGTGTTAAAGGGCTCTTACTGGACCTTTTTATATATCTAAATTTTCAATTAATAACGTGTCTTGTTTATTTGTCGATGTTTTTTTCATCTTGCTATATGATCGACCCATTTTTAATTCAGTTTTCACATTTTTTCTTTGATGTCCGAAATTTTTGTTTTCTTTCCAATCCATTTAGTTCTTTTTATATCTTTGCTTGTTATTCATAATATGCATCTTTTTATGCTTTTTGTATGGTCTAAATCTGCTTAATTATTCTAACATTTAAGATTTCTGTTTCATTACCATAAGTGAAAAAACTTTCTTATTTAATGTAGAGAAATACTCAGCTTTATAATATGCGAATTTATTCCAAATTGACGCCATTCATTTTTATTCTCATGTTCATTTCATCTATAATTGTTCTTTAAATGTTAAATTTCTTATATTTTCTTATGTTTTAACTTCTTATATTTTTATTTCTTTTAGTGCGATTCTTCCTTGATTTAAAAATTCCTTGAGCATTATTTTTGTCTTGCTTCGGTTCATCGTAAGACTAATTTTTTAACTTTATTCAATTGATTATTAATTCACATAAATACCAGTGTGTTTTGAATACAATTAAATATATATTTACGTGCATGCATATATATATATATATATATATATATATATATATAACAGTTATCTTTAAAAGGTATTAGATTTTGTATACCTGCACATGGAATGATTATTTTTCTTCAAAGTATATATTCCTACAAAAGTCAGACAGTACATAAGACTGCAATATTTGTATGCATGCATGCAGGCATCAGATTTATTTTGTTAGGAGAAAAACATGAAAAACCTTTTCACCCAAAGATCGTGACTGACGTGCATCTATTATTATAGTTACTTCATGTAAGTGTACCTACTCTGCACAGTTATTTGGATTTGTATTACTTTTATCGTTTTGACGTAATTCTAAAGCTCGAGTGAAGCATTTTTCAAACGAATTCTTATAAATATAACATGTTTTTATAGAATTATAATTATTTGCTTTTTCAAATTCTATTCTTTATTTAAGATACAATTCAGTTATAATGTAACTGATTAATTATTTTTATTTAATAATAACGGATGCTATTGTATTTTTTTTAAAAAAAACCTATATTTCAATATTACATATAAATATTGTATATTAGATATTAAGTAGTTAATAAGTAGGAAATACTAAAAAGTAAAATAATTACGGAAATAACATTTTTGTTAACTTCTCTCTCTCTCACACACACACACATCTCTCTCTCTCTATAAATATATATGTGTGTGTGTATGTGTATTAATTATCATCATAATAAGACTCTTCCAAAATACACTGCTGAATGAAGACTTTCAAAATCTTCCACCTCAACCAATCAATTGTATTTTTTCAGTTGTTATATATATATATATATATATATATATATATATATATATATATATATATATATATAGAGAGAGAGAGAGAGAGAGAGAGAGAGAAAGAGTGAAAGAGAAAGAGTGAGGGGGGATATTACACATGCACAATTACTGTTTAACATTAAAAGTACGTAATATTCAAATTATTGCAAAATTAAATATTGGTAACAAATTTTAAATCAATATTAATAAAACCAATTACGATGTGTTATTTAAACTAAATATTTGTCATTTTCATTTTTAAATGTTTCTCATTTATTTTTACATATGGATAATGTAATACTTGTTTTATCTATTTAATGTATTTATTTAGTAAACTTAATTTTTTATACTTTTTATACTTACTAAATAATTTAAATTTTGTTAATTTATTATTTAATACAAAAGATAGTTATTTTTAACTTTTTTAATAAGTAGAAATTTGTATATATATTTATATATATATATATATATATATATATATATATATATATATATATATCGCAGCTATGTACAAAAAAAAAAAAGCGGAAGGGAGATACTTGCCAACCTAATATAATACGAGGGTCGTTTGATAAGTATGGTGAATTTATTTATTTTTTAATTTAATTAATTAATTAATTTAATCAAATTTTTCAATTTAGTTTTTCTGATTTTTTACCACACTTATTAAATGACCCTAGTATATATAAATTTTGTAGAAGATAATTTTTATATACACATACTATAATATTTTTTAATAAATGATTTTTTATAATAGCAGAAGACAAAATAGTTTCTCTTCTAACAAAATAGTTTTATTTTTTTTATAAAATAGTACCATTTCCTAAAAAAGACTAATATCTAGTTATATATTGTAATACATTTCATTTATTTTTTCGTTGAAAACTCGACATTACACACATAAATGTCTCATGGAGCATAGTTTTAATAAATGTAGCTGGACAGTAGCCAATGTTGCTCGATGATTTAAAGACCTTACAACTTCCTTGCATTTTATTTTTCATTCATAAATAATGGAAAATTCTATTTTATATAGTGTTTACTTTGTTAATATTTTTAAGTATTATCTCAAGATGCATATTTTTAATAATATATATATTAATGATATTTTGGTAAATAAATTAATAAAATAATTTTTTTTCAGCATTTTGACTGTAGAAATCATATACGAGTAATACAACCAATGGGTGAAGGCGATCGTCTCTATATGTGTGGTACTAATGCACACAATCCAAAAGATTGGGTTATTTATGTAAGTAATCTGTTCTCTACTTTTTTTATTCATTTTCATTTTTATACTTTCATAATTATTTTTGTCTTTCTAGTCAAATTTAACACATTTACCACGTCATGAGTATGTACCAGGAGTAGGAATGGGCATTGCTAAATGTCCCTACGATCCTGCAGATAATTCAACAGCAGTCTGGGTCGAGCAGGGAAATCCAGGAAACCTCCCAGGATTATATTCAGGAACAAACGCGGAATTTACCAAAGCCGATACTGTCATCTTTCGTACAGATTTACATAATCTTACTACAGGAAGACCAGAGTACAGTTTTAAACGAACACTCAAGTACGACTCTAAGTGGCTTGACAGTAAGTAGATTCAATTTAATGTTCTAAAAATGTTTAATTTAACTCATAAATATTTTTATTCTATTAAAACTCATAATATTTGATATAAAAATAATTTAAGCATATATAAAACATTGGACATTTGATAATGTAGTCAATTGAAATATTTTATCTCACAAAAAGGAAAATGTATAATAAGGTAGAGTAAAACAAATAAGACCTTGTTTATAAATGCTGTTCTGCTTTAAGTAAAGATTTCAAAGTATGTTCATAATACATTTGAAATGTGAGTGTATAATTCCGGTAAATTGAAATAATATCGTACGGTATTGTTGTTACTGCAGAATCACGACCGTAATAAAACTACCAAAATTTACATACATCTACGTGTATTTTAGTTAAGAATTTAATTTCATTTGAATTTATCATTTTATTGTCGCAATACTAAAATTAAATGTTCACCTGTTTTGTTAACAGCTGTTAAAACGATATGTTTCTAGCCAAAGTTATTCTGTACTTTAAATATCTACTATAACAGAACTCTTGAGAATAATTGTTTCATATATTGATTAATTATTTTAATATAAGATGTAGTATACAAATATGTCCTTTATATTTGTTTACATATATATATATATATATATATATATATATATATATATATATATATATATATATATATATATGTGTGTGTGTGTGTGTGTGTGTGTGTGTATTGATAGATGGAGAGAAAAAATATACATGGAATCAAATTTCTATAAAATTAAATTTATTTATTTTTTTGAAAAAAGAGTTATACTTTTAAATTAAAATGTCATTTTTTTATAAAGAGAATTTTTATTCTTGACGTATTGCAAATGTAAACTAAAAAAACTATAATAGACAGAAATAAAAATGTGTATATTTCAATCAGTTATACACTATGTTGAAATAATCGATTTTATAATTGGAAAACCGTTACATATTTTATTTCTATTTAATATTGTAATGTTGATTTTCAAAAATGGTTCTGATCATTAATCAAAATTATTATTTAGTTTCATTATTAAAACTTATTTTCAATTTCACTTTTCTTCCTTTTTTCACACTACTGTTTTATGAAAAGTTTAATACGTTAATTTATCTTTTCTTTCTTGAATCAAATTTATATGGTTTAATATTAATATTCGTTCAAATATTATTATTAATTATTTTAAATAAAATACAAAGATAAGGCTAATACTAAGATTATTACTTTTTTCGCAGTATTTAAATTACTAACTAAATCATATTTTTTTGTGGAACAAAGCAGTATTTTTTAGGACAGAAATAAAAAAAATATGTAGTAAAAATACACTAAATTATATATGTATATATTATATCAAATTTTAAACGGTGTTGAGTGTTTAAATTCTATTTGAGAATTTTTATTTCATTTAATATAACTCATATTTCATAACAAAAAATTTGCCCTCGTAATAATACAATTTTTGAGATAATAATAAAAAAGATTAAATGTGTAATAATTAAATTTTATGAAATTGCGTTTTTTCCTAACGATGTGATCATTAAAATACTTTTTAAAGATTTTTGGTAAAATGTTTTCTTAATTAAATATCAGGGATACTTTTTCGTGTTATTATTTTTTATGTATATAAATATTTAATATATGAATATAAAGAAAATATGAAAATTTATTTCAGAGTTAGAACAATTTTTATAATGTAAATTTAATTTTACCTAAACGTTTTATGAGTAAAAATTCAGACAGCTTATTTGTTTATACAGGAACATTTATTTAAATTTGTATTTATATTCGTACACACTTTTTGTATATTTTATATATTTATATAGTGTTGAAATATATGCTATTAAAATGATACAGTTCTTAGCATGAAATGTTGTATGTAAAATTTGTTTTCTCGTATACGACGTTTTAATTGAATAAATAATGTATTTATATGTGTTAGAGTATTATTAATGATGTTCTGAAGTTTTCTGTTAAATTGTCGTCTCCTTTACAAATTTGTTTCTGGCATATTTTCAAAAGAATACGTTTTAATAACAAAAAGGTCAGCAAGGTTATGTCATCATATAATCTTCCTTTGTAATAAAAGTATAATAATATATTACAGAAAGACTGTTTAACATAATAAACATTAACGTGTCTCTCATACCTATACAAACATTAAATTTAAAACACACAAGAGGAAATAAATACAGGACCGTACATCTTCTCGCTGCTTAGAAATTGTCGTCAACGCTTCGTTGATCCATTCCCTTGTCTGTTCACATTCCAGCATTATAAAATTACACTGGGGACCTCGCATTTTGTGCACCTTAATTATATGTTTCATGGAGCACGTGTTACGCATAGCTATTACAATATGTAAACTACCCTAAATTAGTGTGTAACAGATGATAACGGTACAACGTGGCTGTCTAGTATTCCAGGTAAACTGCCTCCACTACGAACGAACATCACCGGAAAACTTTTTAAAAATTACGTAAAGTGTTGTAATCTTCAACCTGCATTTACATAGATATTGCTCTTCTCTGGTATTCTTATAGCGTTTGAGGTTTTCATTAGCTTTTAGAAGTGAAGCACGAGTTATTTCATTTACGAACGACATAAAAGACGACGCGAACGAGTTGACTTTATAATTCATATCTTATTAATTATTTTATACGTTTTACGATATATAACTATACAATGTTCGAGCATATTTATTTAACGTTATGATTATATCTTCTTCAATTAAATATTATAGTCACTTTGATTATCTTCCGTAATAATAATTTATTCTCCATGTAAATTTCATAAAAAATCATTTCTTTTAATCACAATAAAACAGTTGTTTTTATATTTTTCGATTTATTATATTTGTTATTTGAAAATGCCATACTACTAAATAAATAATTATATACATATATATATATATATATATATATATATATATATATATATATATATATATATATATTACTTGCACACACATATTATAATTTTTATATTCTCTTCTGAATAATGACCTCTCCTAGAACATTACAATTTGTTTTCCATTCCATTTCGATATATTGTCTTATATTTTGTCTATTTTATTTATCTACGAATCTTTTTCTGGCTCTTTTTGTATTTTTAGGCTCTCGATTAATAGTTTCTATTTTACATCAGCATCTGGTCTTCTTTAACCAGTTGATATATATCTTATCTTTAACCTTTTATTTTTTTATAATATCCTTGATTTTTGTTTATTTTTGAATCTACTCATTTTATTTCTTTTTACTTCATGTTATTCCTAAAATGTATCCATGCATCCTCCCATGTTACCTGCAATCATTTAAGTAGGAGGATATGTTCAAGCAGAAAGTCGAACAATTTTATTTTTAGATTTTAACATTTTCTATAAGTATAATATTTGGAGAATATTCCTTGAAAGTTTCAAATTACTCTAACTAAAATTGATGAAAATATAGGCATACTAGTTTTTTTCACAAATGCTTCTGTAAACTAGTTTTGAAACTTTGAACACGTTTTTTTGGAAAATCACATTTTCAAAATCGGTGACAAAAATATCTCGAAAACGACTGCATCGATTTATTTCAAATTTTACAGGCGTATTATAGATATAAAAAACTAGTCCTTGAACGTAGGATTTTTTCTATTAAATAGTTTCTTTTTTATTAACTAAAAACGAACAATTTTTTATCGAAAATTAAAATAATATTTAGATGTATGTCATTTTGTTCCAAATCAATACTTCGAAAAACTGATCGTTTGAGAACTACATAATTTAATGTTTTAAATAAATCTTCATTTTTTGATTTCATACGACCCAAATCTGAGCAGTAGTAGTCACCGCAAATGTTCTTTCTTCAGAGGACCTAAGGGAGAATAACCTTATCTTATTTTTAAATATTTTTATTGAAGAAATTGTATAAATTTCTTTTAAATATACGTTTTCAGATATCAAAATATTTGTTGAAAAACGTGTTATAGTTCTTGAAAAAATTCACAAAAGTCGTTTTTTTCGACCTTCCAACTAAGCATGGCCAGTTAATTATTTTAGTATTTAAAACTTATGTTTCACTATTTTTTATAGAAATACCTAAGTTAAATCAATCAAATACACACACATATGTATATATATATATATATATATATATATATATATGTGTGTGTGTGTGTGTGTGTTTATATATATATATATATATATATATATATATATATATATATATATATATATATATATATAAAGTCAATAATTTTAGGGTCACAAATACAAAGTAACAAAAGTTCCAATTTTAAAATAATTCTAATGACATTTTACTCCTTTACGTGATTATTAAATACTTTAATTAAAAAAGACAATGTTTTGACAATATTGTAATGAATAAATATTTCAAACCTGAATATCTTTATGACAGTTTGAACTTTCGCAAATATTTTTTGTAACTTCCCAATTTAATTTTTAGTAATGATCATTTTACCATTAAAAGAAGACAAAGCTATTTTATTAATCCCTTCCTTATACATACACACACACTATATATATATATATATACATACATACATATATGTGTGTGTGTGTGAGTGTGTGTATAAAAGAGATTATTCAAATAGCTTCGCCTTCGTTTGTGTGTGTATGATAATTACTTATATCACGTGTATATGTATATTTATTTCAAAAAATATATGTAGAGAACTGTTTAATTGGTGTTAAGAGAATATGCGTATATTTTTTATTTCAAGTAGTAGAATATATTTTAGTACTGGACAGAGAATAAATCTATGAAATTTTATATCTTAAAATAATTACTTTATACCGATTTTTGAAAAATATATGTTTGTGATTTTGTACAGATATTGTATTTTGTTCTCTTTCTGTAAGATATATATATATATATATATATATATATATATATATATATATATATATTAAATAGAATAAAAACATTTACTTTATTAGTTAAATTTTTTTGAACTTTACTAAGAATTCAAAATTAATATTAATTAATAATTTACATTAATGAAATTAATTTTTATATTTGTACAAGAAGAAAATTCCATTCATTTTTTCACATGAATTATTTTTTAAACATTATTAAGTATTATGCAATATGTAATTATATTTATTACAAAGAGTTATGTTAACATAGACATCAATTTCGTATGTGTGTGTATTGTTGATTGTATATGTAAAATAATTCAATGTAAAGTAAATTAATTAAAAGATTTAAACATCAAACGATATTGGAAAATGTGCAACAATATAAATTAGTGAAACGTTCAACTGTGTAGATGCACTTTTCACTTTGTACATAATCAGGGAATTCCTTAGTTTGGTTTGATTCGGCCGTCGGCTTCAAAGTTTGTCGAATGTATATAAGTGAACAGTAGTAACTTGACGTGATTTGCATGTCAGCACAGCCACAACAGACAGCGTAGCGACCCATACCCCGACAGTCTGTCTTGCGCACCAACACCCAACAACGTGACATGGTTTCCCCTCACCAAGCTCGCCGACACGCCGGCGAAGCTCTGACGCAGCCAGCACACCGCCGCGCGCCGTTGATAACACGAATCGTCGGTTCGCACGAATGCCCGTCAATAGAATTTCTCGCCAACATCATACGACTCATACACGTTGGCTTTTAAATAAACACCGTACACTACTCTACTATTCGCTTGATTGCTAGTGCCACGTGCGCGTACTTGCAAAGCATGCACGCGTGCATCTATGATAATAGAAAACTTTTAAGTTTCAATAAACGTTATGTATTATATAATTTTTTATCGTTAAGGGTCGCGTCACAATTGTGGAAGAACGTTTTTTTATCCTTTTCATATATTAACATAAGAATAGAAGAAAAGTCGAAAAATAGAGATTATTTACAGTTTCTGCACACGGTTTATTATTTTATGATAGTATTTTCCAAAGAGCTTTAAAAGGGGAAATTCAGAGAAAAATGTTTTTTTCACTTTAATCTGTTCAACATTTGTATGGAAATCTGTTCAGATAATATTTAATAGAATCAAAACAGAAGGATAAATATTTCCTTATTAATAAATAAATATGATAATCACTTAGATAATCGGTTATGATAAACGTTTTTTGAAGATCACTAAATAATATTAATATTTAAAATTAGATAATAAATTGATCTTGACTGTATTCATCATCAATCATTATCAATTTGTTTTTAATTCATTTTTTTACATATAACTATAATTATTGTTGTTTTTTCCAAATTTTCTACATATTCTATTCCTAAAATCTATACATGCGTGTAAAGTTTGATATATGTATATGTAAATTATGTAAGATAGATTCTGTTGGAATGTATTATTAATATTATGAAAATAATAGATTAATAGATTAGATATCAGATAAATGTATATAAATTTCAGAAATGTAAACATGAATAAAATAACATTTTAATTAATTATAATATTATCGTTAACATCTTTTTTGATAATAAATATCAATCTAAATCTATTTCTTTTATTTTCGTTATATACATTAAAATATTTAATATCAAATATATTTATTTCAAAAATAGCATATTTATATATATATATATATATATATATATATATAGAGAGAGAGAGAGAGAGAGAGAGAGAGAAAGAGAGAAGGGTGGGGGTCCAGTAAGAATGTCAGAACTTTGACAACTGGTTACAGTCAGATTTGATTTTTTTCAAGCTCATTTTGACATTTCAACAAAATACAGAAGACTGAAGAACATAAGAAGATACATAAAGATAAGAAGACACATAACGAGCTACGGGAGCATGCTATACGTCCCTAGGTACGTTAAACATACGAAGAATCAACATTACAAGAAGACAAAATACACTAAAACTGGAAAAAAGACATTTCAATTCAGTATAGTTTGGCAAGTTATCATGAAACGTTTAACCCTTTGCGGACCAAAATTTTTCTGCAAAAGTTTCCACCAGGTCCAGAGCGAATCCGCGTTTTTGTTTGTTTTCTTCACAAACAGCTAAAAATGAAAAGAAAAAATAAATTAAATGAAACAAGTAGTGTTTAATATCTAGAATTTTTATTAATATATTATATTTTTAAACAGAATTAACGCTTAAAATCAAGCAAAGTGTGATATTTTTTGAAACAATTTTCTGGGTGAAGTCCAGATTTATATTTGCATGATTCACAATAAAACGCGATTACTCGTCTTCTTTTAGGAATTTTCCGATCGAAACACACTGCACAGTCCTTAAATTTATTTTGCATGTGTTTATAAATAAAATGAGAAAACCCATCCAAAGCGTTGCTCTTCATTTACTAACCGAATCCTTCTTATGTGGATTTTTTTGCTACCCAAAAATCACCAATAAGTTCCATCAATAATTCTTGCCAAAATTTGTATTTTGTGTTTTTTGAAACCTGCAATTTTTTGCAATTGAATGGGTGGCTCATTGTAAAATGAGTAATTCATATTTTCTAGAATATGTATTCGACGATTCAAATGAAAGAAAGTCAATCAGAACTAACTTAAATGGCTCATGAAAAAATGTCATGACGTACATGACACTGGGATCTGCAGAAAACCATGTACGTCATAATACTGTACCGGAAAGGGTTAACACTTTAACAATGCTTAGAAATTGTAAAAACTTGAAGTGACTTATTGAAACAAGAGTTTAATGAGTCTATTGTTTTACGAAATTGACTTATCAGGCCACCAAAGTTATGTGATCTAACTCAATTGAATTATTTTCTGTGAGGTTATGTGAAATCATTGGTTTATGTTGATAAAACACAAAAAACAAAAGCATTAAAAATAAAAATTTAACGTGTAATTTATGAAATTAGACTATAATTATGTCAAAGAGTGACTAAAAATTGGACTAAACGAATGTACTATGTCAAGTGAAGTCGTGGTGGTCATATGAGGGAAATTGTATTTGATAAATAATGCCGTAGAATATGCTTAAAAATAAAAATAAATAAATAAATAATTAATTAAATACTTTTTGTTTTATGTTCATTTAAATTTCCGAGACGCTTATTGGAAGACCCTATATATATATATATATATATATATATATATATATATATATATATATATATATATATGTGTGTGTGTGTGTGTGTGTGTGTGTGTAATAAATGGTTAATTGATAGATAGTTTCTTTACTATGGAAAAACGTATATTATCAATTATTGTCTATTTGTATTTAATGTAAAAAAAATTCAAGAAATTTGTTGAACAGTGTTATTTTCACTATTCAAAATAAATTTCAGTATTAAATAACATAATTTATTTATATTGGGTCATCCAAATGTGAAACTCAGATTTGTGTTTTATTAAAAAAAAACTATATACATAGTTTTCCTATACATATGTTTCTTTTTAAGAAAATAAAAATCTAGGTGTCACATTTGGATGACCATATATTTGTCTTATAAACATAAAACTATTGTGTTTTCTTATTTTAATTTAGCCATTTTTAACTACTATTTTGCGAGTTTTTGTTAAAATGCATCGAACAATATGTTCCATTAATATACGCAGTATAAAAACTTTCGTTTAAAATGATGCTCCTTCGTATAACAACAACAACAGCAGAAAAAAAATCAATGATAGAGAGTATTCTTTGTCATTCCCGATCAGAAATTTACAGCAGCAATAAAGTGTGAGCCTGTCACGCGTAAACCGGCGTATTCATTGATTCGATGAATGCTATTTGTTCTCATCACCCACCGCCGCCAGGACCACGTTTCCGTTGCTAGCGCATGCGTTCATTCGAGCCAATTACTGATGTAAATTACGCTCAAATTTCGAGTCTTGGTCCGAAGCAAAAGTTAATTATCAACAATCGTCGCTTTACATTACCCTCTCCCCATTTCTAGTGAGCCATGATCTTTGTCGACCAAAAATTCTGGCCATTGAGTATACTACACTATGCTGTCTACGCAACTGGTAACAACAGATACATTTTGTTTTGTTGGAAAGACTAAATTACAATTGTACAAATAATTATAGACCTTCGCTACTCCCGGCTATGCGTCGCTCGACTCTGCAACAAAGCATTTACTTTGAATCGTTTTCTTCTTTGTGAATCGGTAATGTCAACACAACCGAAATGTTTCTCATTTTCCCTTTCATCTAAAAGTAACGAAATCTTTTGTTCATTTACCGAATATCTCAAATATTAAATCCATCTTGTATTTAACCACTCGACAAGTGAGTTATATACTTGAATCAATTGTGTTTCGTTCTGTTTCTTCGTAATAGGAACACAAAACACTTATAGATGTTTGATTAAAATTACTTTTAGATTATAAAGAAGTGTTGACTAGTTACATAGTAATCATATTTATACACATACGAGTTCACATACAAACACACACACATTCATTTATATATATATATATATATATATATATATATATATATATATATATAAAATGTGAAAATCCTTATATACTTTATTTTATTACCAATGTAAAAATGTGTAATAAATAAAAATGTTAATCGTATGAAAACTAACTTATGTCTTTATTTTCAGAACCCAATTTCGTCGGCTCTTTTGACATTGGCGAATACGTTTTATTTTTCTTCCGTGAAACAGCAGTTGAATACATCAACTGTGGCAAAAGTGTTTATTCGCGTGTAGCTCGCGTCTGTAAAAAGGATACCGGTGGAAAGAACATCCTCAGTCAAAATTGGGCCACGTATCTCAAAGCGAGATTGAACTGCTCTATACCTGGAGAATTTCCTTTTTATTTCAACGAAATACGTAAGTTAACATTTACTTTTATATTGAAGGTAACATCATAAAACGATGACCAATCGAAAATATATCACAGTGAATGTATACACGCTATACAAAAACATTTCCCTATTTCGTACAATGTTGTTTGTTGTTGAAATATATCTTGCGAACGAACAGACGACAAATGCGTTCAGTAAATTTTATGCAACGGATTGTATTTGAAAAAAAATACAATTTGTATTCGTGTGATCGTAATATAATTTTATTTAAGATGTATTCTTTTTTATTTTCGAGATTTAATTCGTTTACGAAAAGCTGCTTATACTAATCGTAAAATATTTGTATAAATAAAACAAATTTTTACTTTGTATGTAAATTTATTCAAGTATACACAGATTAAAATTTGACGACTTATCGAAACGTTTGATTAAACGCAAAATCGTCTCATAAATTTTATTATACTAGGAAGTTTTTTTTTACGTTTTAAAACAAACAGGTCGAAATAAAAGAAATGTTTTTATAGACGAGTAACACAATTTAATATTGCTTCACTGATTTACAACTTTTTTTAAAAATTCCAATAATTATATATTAAGCTTTTTCGCCTTAGAAATGAATATATAGTGTAGTAAAATTATTTTTATAAATAATATGTTTTTAATAACTAAACTTTATATCACTTATATAATATTTTTTATTTAAATATTAATAATTATTTATCCCTTAAAAATGAGTAAACTTTTTTATGTTATTAAAATTATAATATTTTTTTGGAAGCAACAATAAATATTCTTTTAAGAAAAATAATTAAGTCTAACCTTACTATTGTAATATGATTATCAATTTTTTATTTTTATTTTGTCAAAAATATTTTATAATAAATGAATAGTTTTAAAATTTATTTCACAAAAATGAATTATCATCTCAACACCATAAGGTATTAAAAGTATTCAATAATTATTTTTTTATTTATTTTGTTTGTTTATAACAACAATAAATTAATACCATCATTATAAAATCTGATGATGATGATATTGGCATCGAAATGCGCATCAGCTTATCGTTGTTATAAACAAATAAAGTAAATAGTAAGTAATTATTGAACTCTTTCTAATATCTTGTGATGTTGGGGTGATAATTCATTTGCCTGAAAATGAATTCGCCTTAGTTTCAAAATAAATTTCGAATTAATTTTATTTTTTAATTAAAATAATTATGTTTAATAAAATTCCAAAAAAAAAAATATTTTTACTTTTAAAAAACTAATACGTACTTTTTTCATACAATGTTATTTAATTTTTTCATATACTTTAAAAATAAATTACATAGTCTATTTTTTTTGCTATTTATCATTTAAAAAAAGAATAAATACAATGAAATTTAATTTTAGATACAATTAAAATTATTATACTTTTTAAAACAACTATTACGTAAATTTTTCATTATATTTTTCTGCTAAAAATATACATTTATTACCAATTTTCATTAATTTAACATATATAAATAAAACTTATACTGATTTTGTTAATTCATTTATTACTATTTTTGATTTATTTTACAATTACTTCAATTTTCAAGATTAAAAATCTGAACTCATTTTCCTTTGTTGAAATTTATTTTCGTTTACACATTTTATTATCTAAACAATAAAATGTAATTATATTTTTATATAATTTGTGAATACTGAAATCTCAAATAATTTATAATTAATTCATCAAGTAAAATAGTATTTGTAAATTGACAAGTTTTAATCAAAATCATTTTGAATACAATGAAATAATATTTTATACAGTAATTGTTCCTTCAGTACTATTTCCATTAGTATATTAGTGATTAATCATTTTAATGAATAATATTGAATTACTTTTTAATTTTAATTTTTAATTTGAAATTTAAATAATTATATATCATAAAATATATTGTAAAATAATAGAATATATTTTTTTCAAAAAAATCATATTCCTGTACAATTCTTACAGAAAGTGTATATAAAATACCTGACGACAATACTAAATTTTACGGCACATTCACAACATCGACAAATGGACTTATGGGTTCTGCTATATGTTCATTTACTATCAATGACATACAAATGGCCTTTGCTGGCAAATACAAAGAACAAGCTTCATCTAGTGCTGCATGGCTGCCTGTTTTAAGTAACAAAGTACCGGAACCACGTCCTGGAACATGTGTAAATGATACGGAAACATTACCTGATACTGTACTGAATTTTATTCGTTCACATCCTCTTATGGATGCTGCAGTTACTCATGAAAATGAAAAGCCCGTATTTTATAAACGCGATGTATTTTTCACAAAGCTCGTTGTAGATAGACTAAAAATTGATATGCTCGGAAAAATATTGGACTACATTGTTTATTATACTGGCACAAGTGAGTTTTCATTCTTTAAGTTCAAATATATCGATGTTTCGAAAGTAACATTGAGTTCGAGATAAATTTATAGTCGTTATTTTAAATATTTGGATATTGGTATTTCTACAATAATAAATATTCATATTATATCATCTGTAAATATATTCTCGCAAGTAAAATTAACACAAATATATATTTTGAATACGATTCTCGTATTTTATATAAAACGAGATTATTTTTAATAAAAAAAATTATTTAAAATATCTCATCAAAAGAAAATTAATTATTTTTTTACAAAAGGCTAAAAGTTTCATTTAAAAATATAAATACGTTATAATATTTTTCTAGGTTACACACTTATATATATATATATATATATATATATATATATATATATATATATATAGAGAGAGAGAGAGAGAGAGAGAGAGAGAGAGAGAAATTTAATGTCTTCTTTCTGATATTTTCTAATACATATAGTTATTCAATTTCTTAATGTACAATATTTGGGATTATTTTAAAAAAAATTATTTTGTTATACAGATTTTTAAAATTTGATATTAAAACAAAATATGTTTATTACACAAATGCAATATGTCGATATATAATAATTATAACTTTAACACGAACGAATCACTCTTTTGTAAATAATTTTATAAAAAATGTCCCTTATTATTCCACTTTTTTTCTTAATAAATAGTTTACTGTTCTTGATATTATTATTAAAGTTTGATATTAAGATAAGATGATTGTTAACTTGTATTATTTTTTCCCAATCAATAATGTGATAAAATATATTATTGATATTTTTATATAATTAAATGCAAATTAATTTCTTTATATATTTTAGTATTATATTATTTGTTTTTTTTTAAAAAAAATATACTACAATCTCGAACATGATTTTTTTTAAAATATTAACAATTATTTGCTAGTTACTGATTTTTTTCGTACAGATTTCGACATCGGTATCATTTTATTTGGAGTAGAAATACAATAAAGTTAATTGCTTAATCTTACAATACAATACGCATTTGTTATATTAAAAAATAAAATATGTGTATTAATACAAAATATTAGAATAAAGTGGAAAAAATGAAAAAAAATCAGTTTATTATATATTTTTGTTGAAAAAAGTCATGATGAATATATGATCATTGGGCATTTATAACAATTTTCAAGTAAATATTTAATTTTTAGAAAATGCTTCAAAGCATTTTTTTCTTTATGGAAACATAATGCTATGTTGCATTTTTCATAAACTACATATGTTTGGCTTTTTCAATTAGAATTTTTACATTTCGGTCGAATGGAATTCTAAATTGAAAAATGTTTTTTTATAACCTAACCTGACTTCTTTTAAAGGGAGTGATGTCTCATTATTTTTCCTTTTTAAATTATTTCATAATAAAACAGAGCGAAATCACTTCTAACGATCGTTTGACGAAATGTTAATACACACTTGACAAAAATAGCGTCATATTTTGTCAAATGAATAATTCATATACTAACCATCACGTATTTAACATCTTATAAATGTTTAATACGAAGTTACTAACGAAATATATCCATGATTCATATATAAATCTTTGCACACTATAGAATTAAAATTTTATTTTTATTCTTACATTCCCAAAAAATAGTATTGTCATCTAAACACATACAAACAAATGAAAATACACAATAAATAACTATTGAATATCTGATAAAGGAGATTATGATCAAAGAATTAATAATAAATTTGTCAATGTAAATTAGATCACAGAAGTTAATTCTAATTATTTATATTTAATAAAGATAATCTTACAGTTATAATTTTGAAATATTTGTTTTATATAAACAGAAAGCACATTTTAAAATAATGAATGTATGTAAATATTTAAAATTAATTGCCAAAATATATCTCGAACTAAATGGTATTTTATTAAATGAAATAATGTATTTTGTAATATATTCAATAACATATTATAATAATTTCAAGACGATGGAAAAGTATATAAAATAGTTCAGTGGTATGAAAGCGAAGAACCTCGTTCTATGTTACTTGACATATTTGATGTTATGCCTGGAGAAGCGATACAAGCGATGGAAATTTCACAGAAACACAAATCTTTGTACATAGCATCAGATCATCGCATAAAACAGGTGGATCTTGTCATGTGTAATCGTCGCTACGATAGTTGCCTTCGTTGCGTTCATGATCCTTACTGCGGCTGGGATAAAGATACAAATTCATGTAAATCGTACTCTCTAGGGTAAATATCAACATTGAATATATTGAAATCTCGATTATTCGTCAATGACATGTAACATTTGGTTGAAATTTTCATTTGATTTCTTTAAATATAATTTGGTCGATTATATATTTACTGTCTTTTAAATTAACTCGATGTGTATATATATATATATATATATATATATATATATATATATATATATATATATATATATATATATATATATATATATATATATTATATATATATAAAATCAGTTAAATTTATGGAATCTTTAAATATAATAAATTCCTTTAGCATTTATATTGTGATTATATATAATTATTTATTTAATTTTAAATTATTTAAAAATGAATTAAATAAATTTAAATTTTAGTATTTGAAAATATTTTTTTAAAAAATAGGCGTTCCATTTATGTAACATTTAATTATATATATATATATATATATATATATATATTTATTCATCATCATCATCAGCCCTTTTCAATCCACTGCTGGATAAAATCCTATCAAAAATTTTATACTCGACCGATCTAATGCCTACCTCTTCTAGTCCATTTTGACAAATTTCCTTATCTCTTTATTCTATCTATCTGTGGACTTTTTTCTGGGATATATATATATATATATATATATATATGTGTGTGTGTGTATGTGTGTGTGTGTGTGTGTGTGTGTGTGTGTATAAACAACTTTATTTAAAAAGTTGAATAAAAATTAAAAGTTGGATATGTTCTACTAATTACAGTATATGTGTTTTTTTTTTATTTAATAACCATTTATTGCTTGGGCTTACATAGGTATAATGATTTTATTGTCTCCAATAGAGAGATTTAAAA
Organism: Neoneuromus ignobilis; assembly: GCA_029203775.1. NCBI lineage: Eukaryota > Metazoa > Arthropoda > Insecta > Megaloptera > Corydalidae > Neoneuromus > Neoneuromus ignobilis. The sequence goes on along the minus strand of CP092089.1, from coordinate 20,572,917 downwards.
TCTTTTTTTACTTTTTTTTCGTTCTCAGTTCACTATTTTTATTACTTCTATACATTATTTTTTATTTATACAAAGTAGATGTAAATAAGTGAATTATCTATTCACTATTTTTTTAAAAAAATGTAAATATGTTGTCATTTTAATTCCAACTATTTTTTTCTTTTAAAAGGTGGCCAAATTAATAACAAATTTGATTAATGCCTTAATTAATTTTATAAAAAATATGTGTAAAAATCTTTTAAATAACAAATTCTAGTCTAACATTACAAAATTATTCAATTCTAATTAATCAAACATATATGATTAGGACTAATGTAAAAAGTTTTACTTTTGAAATTTATAGAAGTAAAAATATGTTTTCAATTAAAAATTTCTGTAATATACGTTTATGTAAATATTTTTGTTTGTGTGTGTGTGTGTGTAGGTAAATATATAAACAACTTTATTTTAAAAGTTGAATAAAAATTAAATATTGGATATACTCTACTGATTACAGTACATATATTTTTTTTTAAATTTATTATCAATTTTTATTGGCTTGGGTTTGCATTTCTGCAATATTTTTATTGTCACAAATAGAGAGATACGAAATCTTATTTACTTCTTTCTCATTCACAATTTACTGATCTTATCACTTATATACATTATTTTTTATTTATACAAAATAGATGTAAATAAGTAAAGTATCTTTCATTATTTTTTCTTTAAAAAAAATATAAATATGCTGTCATTTTACTTCCAACTGTTTTTTAGTTTTGAAATGCAACCAAATTAATATCAAGTTCGATTATTGCACAAATTAATTTTATAGAAAATTATTGTAAAAAATCTTTTAATTAACAAATTCTACTCTAAAATGAATTTACTCAATTTTAATTATTCAAATATATATGGTTCGGACTAATATAAAAAGTTTCATTTCTAAAATTTATAACAGTGTTTTTTTTTACATTAAAAGTGTCTATATATATATATATATATATATATATATATATATATATATATATATATATATATATATATATATATAACGGTCGTTTTAAATTATGGTAAATTTATTTATTGTTAAATTTATTTAATTAAATTTTTCAATTTAGTTTTTCTTACTTTTTACCATACTTATCAAACTACCCTCGTATATATATTTATATACACATATATATATACACACACACACTTATATATACACCCCTTATAAATTATTATTTACACAAAACCATGCATTTTAAATCACTAAGAGAAATGTTAGATTATTGAAATTACGATTCTATTTTAAACATTTTTTCGTTTTTCTCGTTATGTTGAAAATGATAATGTATAAAAGATATATGAGCTACCTATTTTATCAGAGCCAATACTGTAGTAAAAAAATAGGGACTGAAAAGCCCGACACATAAAATAGAAAAATACAAATTTTATTTCGATTCGAAAACGCAGAGAGCGTAAATCAGACAAGAACAAAAAATTGGCACGTAAATATAGTACTGACTACGTCACAAAACCAATATAATTTTTTATAACTTTTCTTACAGTCATATATTTGTTATTTTACATCTCTTCCGTTTGCCTATTCATATAAGAAAAAGCATATAAATGTTTCGTGCTTTTAAAGAAATTTGATGTGTTTTTTTTATTAATTTAAATATATTAATAAGGAGTTAGAATAGTTTATCATTACGGATAATCGAGATTGAATGTTATTATAAACTGGTATTAGTGAATATGTTTTATGTTTTTTTTTTAAAAAAAATATTTCTTAGGTTATTACAGGATGTATCAAATTCATCGGCGGATATATGTGACAGTAGTGTCATGAAAAAGAAAATGGTAGTTACGTGGGGTCAAAGTTTACATCTAGGTTGTTTCATAAAAATTCCAACTATCTTATCTTCCCAAACAGTCACGTGGTATCATTACTCAAAAGAAAAAGGAAGATATAAAATCGTATTCAGGTATAACAAAAAATGTGATTGAAGTATTAGATCATTTTGTCAAAATAAAATATTTTATAGACCCGACAAATATATTGAAACTTCGGAGCACGGTTTGGTGATCATTTCTGTCACAGAAGCTGATGCTGGAAGATACGATTGCTGGATGGGAGGTTCGTTGCTTTGTTCATTTAACGTCACTGTAGATGCGCACAGGTGCACTGCACCGTCGAAAAGTAATGATTATCAGAAAATTTACTCTGACTGGTGTCATGAATTTGAAAAATATAAGTCTGCTATGAAGACATGGGAAAGAAAACAAGAAGTAAGTACGATATAAAAATTTTATTCTATTTGGGGGAGGGGGGAAATAAGTGTATTGTTTACGTTAATCATGTTTTTTCTGTTGCTTTATTTTATATGAATAAATTTATGTTAAATACATTATTTTTTTAAATAATCTGATGTAATAATGTTCTTGTTAATAAAATCAGTTGTAATCTATATTGAAGTATTGATCTATTTTATTAATTAAAAATATTCTACCGAAAATAATTCGTTTTAATTTTACGTATTACTATTTTTAAAATTGATTTATAAAAGTTTTTGTCAAAATATACAGTAACATTTAAATTCAATGGAAATATTCAAAACTGATTTTATAAACGTGTATATTTTGGCTATTTTTCAGCAATGCAACTCTCGACAAAATGGTAGCAATCAAAATAGCCACCCGAATGAAATATATCAACCTTTATTAAGGTAGCTGTTTAATACTTACAATTCAACATCTTTCCGATTGGCCTTGTAAATGAAAAGCTTGTGTTATTGATTGTACATATTTTAATAAATATTTCGGGACATTAGTGTTCTTTTTTAAATTTTATGTGCAGTGACAGTGTAAATACAACAAGCACTTACGAAATTATCGGAAAGCGAAGACAATTTATTTAATAATTTATAATGTAATTATGAAGGACTGACTAATTAGATTTAAATAATTAAATAACACGTAATAATAATAATAATAATACTAATATTCCTGAGCTTAGTTAAGTTAAACAGTAGCATGTGATTACAATAAAAAGTAAATAAATATGGAGTAATATTAGTTGAGTATTACATGGTTTTAGCTTATCAGTTTAAGCCGGCTCAAGATATTTACTTTAAACGTTAAAGTTATCTTACTACCATTCAATATTTCTGAAATATATGCAAAACTTCAATTATAAAATTTTACCGTCAATATCATGAATCGGCTTAAGAATACTTTCGTACCATCTTAAAGATACAAACATTGTTCAAGTACTTAAATGGAGCACTCGATGTTTCCTTATAAATAATATTTATTTCAACCTTTCAAACATTCATTGTTTTCTCATATTTTTTACTACTTAATAAATGTAACACCTGTATATTGCCTCTATATTGCCTTTTATTCTTGATATTAATTTTAAAACGTTAACATTTCTGTATAATCAGAAAATGTTAAATAGATGCCGGTTCGACGACAGTGGGGCAAAAAAAAAATAAATTTTTACACATTAGATCTGTGATATATGTGTTGTATATGCAGTAAATATCTATTTCATGTATATGTTTTATTTCAATAAAACATTTATTATTATATATTTTACATTTATGAACTATAATATTGAACTGAAATAGTAATTTTGTAGTTCACGTCATGCTATTGTATTATTATAATAAATACCTGTTAAAATTTTACAAAAGTGTTTTATTTTTACATATAAGTTCATATATATATATATTTGAAAATAATAAAATATTAAATTTGCCCTCTACAGTGAGTAAATACAATGTAAAGAGAAATAAAAGTTAATTAGATTAATTTTAACATTAATAAGGATTTGTTGTAAAATTTTGTAAAGAAAATTAAATTTAGTATTGATTAATAATGGAAAAAAACTTTCATATAATTTTAATATTAATATTTTTCTAATCATAATATATACTTATTTATTCAATATGTCATTTTGAAAATTAAATTCATTAAAAAAAATGTTGTAGTCATTATTATTCACAATTATTATTTTGTTACGATAATTAAATTAAATACTTTTGAAATAAAATACTTATTTTATTTGCTGATATTTGTTTAATTAGAAATATGATACATCAATCAACATTTCTGCTGAACGGTAAGTATGTATGTATGTATGTATATATATATATATATATATATATATATATATATATATATATATATATATAAATGCATGCATGTATTTAATCTAATTTTAAAATCAATATTTTTCATTATTTCGTCGAATGAAACGTTATGAAAAGAAATGAATCAAATATAACATTACAACTTCCTACAATCATGTTCCGTATTTATTTACATCTTTTATTTTTTCCAGTGACTATTTACATTACAAAAAAAGAATAACTGGAAAATATATTCCCCACATTCATAATAAACATTAAAAAAATACATACGTACCCTCGCTAAAATGATATTTCAACTCGTCAGATGGATCAGAATTTCAATTCGTATTTACATATTTTCAAAGCAATTTCATATAGCCCTACAGCAAAGTTTAAATCAATCTATGACATGTCCCGTAACTTTGGTTACAGTACCTACGTACAACATTTCGAACAATTTACATATTTTTATATATGCCCCTTTATGATTTCGATTCTCTTTCTATTTATAAGACAAGACATCAATATAATACATGATGTAGGTAATGTTGAATGTATAGGTAGACATCAATGACAGAAAAAATAGTTTGGGTCAATTTTCTCCAAACGAAATACGTTTATATCAAAAGGTATCTTTGATGTTAAATAACGTTGAATAAACGGTGTTGTCATATGTATTATAATACGATTTTTCTTTTACGTTTTTTTTTTTTAGAAAAAAATCTGATCTGTATTTATATTTTTTAGACATATTTAACATTTGTATATATGACTAAATATATATATATATGTGAATTTAAATTCATTTTATATTCGTATATGTATATACATATATATGGTTTTCCAATGAAAATGTCAGAATTTTGACAGCTAGTAGCAGCCATGTTTAACTTTCTTTTTCAAGCTTATTTTGACATTTCAACTCAGTAGAGTTTAGCAAATTATCATAAAACGTTTAACATTTCAACAACGCTTAGAAATTGTAAAAACTACAATATACTTATTGGCACAAGAGTTTAATAAGTCCATTATTTCACTAAATGGACCCATTAATTGGCCATCAAGATTATGTGATTTAACTCCTTTGGATTAATTTTTGTGGGGTTATGTAAAATCATTGGGTTAATCTGGCGAATTATAAATAGCTGAATCATTAAAAATAAACATCGAACGTGTAATTCATGAAATTGGACCACAATTATGTGGAAAAGTGACTAAAATTGCACTAAACGAATGTACTATGTTAAGGAAGACGTAGTGGTCTTATGAGTGAAATTATGTTCCATCATTAATGCCATAGAAATCACTTAAAAATAAAATAAATAAATATATATTTAATTAAATACTTCTTGTTTTATTTCCATTTAAACTTCTAAAGCGCTTATTGGAAAACCTTTATATATATATATATATATATATATATATATATTTATATATATATATATATATACAAACATGACGATCGTTTGATAAGTATAGTAAATTTATTGTTTAATTTAATTAAATGTTTCAATTCAGTTTTTCTTACTTTTTTATCATACTTATCGAACGACCCTCGTATATATATATATATATATATATATATATATATATATATATATATATATATATATATATATATATATAGTATACAAAACAATTAAATTTTTATATTTTATTAAAAGTATATGAAAAACATAGTGAATGTTTTAAAGTATTTTTATATATTTTCAATAAATTATGATGCACATAGGCAAAAAAAATAGTAATACAAGAAATATTCCATTGATTTATAGTGTATTTGATTTAATAAAATATTAAAGATCAATTATAGAACAAGTTGTTCAATACAATCTTTTTTTTTAATGGCAACAGTAATAATAAAAATAAAATTTAGTTTATTCAAATATATTTAAATATTTAGTATATATATATATATATATATATATATATATATATATATATATATATAATATTGATTATATTGTAGTAAAATAAAAAAAAAGTTAATCTTAAACAGAAATGTGATTTATACATATTTTTTATATTTTCTTAAAATACGATATTATTGAAGTGCATAAATAAATAATCTATTTAGAAAATTTTATTAATTTTTAGGGTCACGTAAATTAGGCACATACAAATAATTTTTATAAAATATGTTATTAAAAAAATTACTTATACGTAAAAGATGTGTAAAGTATTAACATATTCGTTACACATCCATGAATTGTTTGATAAAAGGTTCAAAATAATACACGAAACGTATGTAATATGGAAGCTAGCGCATATCTTTGCATTCATGCATATTATAACAAAATTTTCATTTACAGTCATACAAAGAAGCGTTTATTTAATATATATTCAGTATAATTGATTGAATAATGGAAAACAATGAGAACACTTTAAATGAATTTTCAAATTATTCAACGTAAATGAATATTGCATAATGTTTCAAAACCTAAAATAATCCTATATCTGCATATGCAAATTAAATAGCATGTCTAAATTTTATTTTATTCGACTCGATATTTTCATTGAGTCGAGAACAAAAGATGCTCTTTCCATGTTAAATGTACGTTGAAATTAAATGTAACGAAGAGACTCCTGTTTTGCGATTGTAGTGTAGATGTGTGGTAACAGAAACGTACACCACGACGATGTGTAACACAGGAAATGTTTTAGGTGAATTATTTCTAGTTTTTAGATGTAGATTATGTGTATAATAGTTTTACAACACAAAATATACGTACGTAAAACAGCAAAATAATTCTGTAAATAAAATGGAATCAAACTTGAGTACGTAATTTATTTTGTTACATTTACACGGTTGTGATAAAATTATTGAGGATTATGTTCTGAATTAAAAATATACAATAGTATTTGAAATCAATGTATTTATTTTCAGTTGTGATACTTATACCATAATTCGTATTAATATACATGTAATAAACGACATTCTATTTTCAAAATAATTCAAATAAATAATATTGAACTAAAGTACTACTTGAAATGTATGTACATCAACAACAAAAAGTAAGTAAAAACTTTTTCAATATTTTGTATTGTTTTATTATACATTAAATTAATATATTCATTTATGATTAGTGTACATATATATATACACACACACATATATATATATATATATATTCTTATACACACACACACATATTTTTCTAACATATCATATATATATTTTCATATATATATATATATATATATATATATTCTTATACAGGATGTAGCATTTCTATAAATATTTTTTTAAATTTTAATATCAGGTTTAATTCATTGATTTTCAGTGCATTCAATGTCACTGATATATTGACTCGAATTTTTTTTTATATTCTTGAAAATAACGCTAGTACAAAATGTAGTAATAATTTTATATAAATAAAATTATATCTTTTTATAATAAAATAAATAAATATGTGTAAAATATATATATATATATATATATATATATATATATATATATATATATATGAGGATCGTTTGATAAGTATTGTGAAAAAGTAAGAATAACTAAATTGAAAAATTTAATTAAATTAAACAATAAATAAATTTACTACACTTATCAAATGACTCTCTTATATAGAGAGGAGAGTGATAAACGATTCAAATTTGAAATAATATGATAAAGAGAAATTGTGCTATGAATAATTATTGTGGAATCCTTTTCAACATTTAATTTTAATAATCTAAATTTTTTAATTATTAAATATTTTGGTTTGAAAACTATACACTAATATGACTGAAAATTTTATCTTAAAAATGTTTTCTTATTAAGTAATATGCAATATGTTTTTAAACTATATTTTTGTGCTAGTGTACATTTTTTATAGTAACATTCTTTTTCACTTATCTACTTTCACTTAGTAAATGTTTGTAAAATTATCTGTTCTTCATTAATTACATAAAATAGTAAATTTACCAAATTCGTATAAATTATGTACTCTTGCATAATGTTTACATATTAATTAAAATAAAAATATGTTTATTTTAAAATATATTGAAATTATATAGATATAGGGGGTCATCCAAATATGACGTCTAGATTTGTGTTTTATTAAAAAGAAACTATACACATGTTTATTTTTATTAAAACACAGATCTAAGCGTCACATTTGGATGACTATATATATATATATATATATATATATATATATAGATATATATATATATATATATATAAAATCTCAAGAGACACTATTTATCATACAAAAAAATTCAATAGTGGAAAATTTTGATAGTCACACACGGTATCTCCAGAGAATTACACTTGAGAAACACAAATGTCCAGACTGTCCAGTAGTTTGTCAACAGTACAACTGGATACGTAGATTGAATGACAATAGAATACCTTTGGGTTATTCCTAGTTTGATTCCCTAGACTATTGGTTTTAGTAGGATTACAGCCATCTGATCGCATAGCATTTACAGAATTCTCAATGTACTTTACAAATTGTAAAATCTATCAATTTGTTTATACTGATGTGTGTTATTTTGTTATTTGTTTTTAGTTCTTTAATCATTTTAATATTTCATAAAACGAGTTAAGTATATGTATGTAACTATAATATATTTTGTTAAGATGAATGAAAGATTTTATTTACACACAGAATATGTAATCATTTACTGTATTTATTTATTATATTATTTTGATTATATGAATTTCTTCATTTTTTTAATATATTTAAATTTTGATATTATTTTATATTTTTAGTATTTCCAAAAGATGAATTATTTTTTATTTTTATAACTAATATAATTCATGAAACTTCCTAGTAATACATCAAATTATATTTTTCCAAATATAACTAATGCTATAAATCATAAATAAATAAATTCCATTATGAAGAATTAAAAAATATATAATAAAACTAAAGATGGAAAAATACAAAAACGTAACATAATGACGAATAGAAAAAAATAGAACTATTAATTTCAGTAACTTGTTCTTACAAAACAGTTCAGTTTTTAAATAGTTTTCTTTGTAACAAAATTACTAAATCAATATTTTTATTTAAAAAATAATTCTGCAAACTTATACTGAATCAAATATTTTTCTATTAGTTATTTGAAAAAAATGGTAATTGAAAATTTTTACTTTGGATATAATTTTATATGTAATAAATTATTTTCCCCGGGTTTTAAACATTTAATAATATTTTCCCAGTTACTACATTATATATATATATATATATATATATATATGTATGTATGTATGTATGTATGTATGTATGTATATATGTATGTATGTACATTTGCGTGTGTGTGTATTTACACACATGCATTAAAGATGTTTTTTTAGGTTAGATAGAACATTTGTTAATATAGTAATACGTATTCTAATATTATTCTCTGTATGAAAAAAATGGTGCACTTATTAAACCTTCACTTCAAGTAATAAATGATTTTATATAATTACATAATTTTTATATATAATGATATACAACGTGCTGTTCATTTTAAATATGAAAAATATATTCAATTTTAATTTAGTCGTTGGGAAAGACACGTTGAATATCAAGACCACAAAATAATTGTTTCTTTGAAATTTACATATAAATGTTCTAAAAATTTCTTTGGAGATTCTTTTTTCTATTAGTTACGTAAAGTATTGAATAAACGTATTTACTTCACGGTAGCTTAGAGTTCTAATGTAAAGTAGTAGTCAATACAATATACTATTAAATTACAAATGTCACAAAGTCCGATCGATCGTGGATATATTAGTGGTGAGTTTTTTTAAATATTTTTTCTTTTGTAATTACATATATGTTCGTTTGTATACATGTGTATCCGTATATTCATATGTATTATATATATATATATATAAAATATTCATTTATTATGCAGCTGAGAACTTCTTGAATAAAGTTATTGTATTCAAAAATATTAATATTTCATAAGCATTTATTATTGTTAAACTAATAAAAAAAAAATTAAGTATTCTCTAAACATAAATATATTTTTTCGCTATTATTCATTTATTATTTAAAATTAAAAACTATTTGTAATTATGTTATATATGGTCATTCAAATGTGGCGCCTAGATTTGTGTTTTATTAAAAACAAACTAGTGTTTAGTATCTTCTGTCCCTTTTTAATAAAACACAAATCTAGGCGTCACATTTGGATAACCATATACAATAAATTCATAAAACTTCCTAATAATACATGAAATTGTATTTTTGTAAGTATAACTATGTTATAAATCATAAAAAATAAATTTCAATATCTAAATAAATAAATAAATATATATATATATATATATATATATATATATATATATATATATAATGTTTACAATCCACAAAAAAACAGACAGAAAAATTCAAAAACGTTACTCAAAGACGAATAAAAAAATAAAACTATTAATTTCAGTAAATTGTTCTTACAAAACTTTTGGAATTTCAAACAGTTGTCTTCATAACAAAATTACTAAATATTAGTTTTTATTAAAAAAATAAGTCTGCAAACTCATACTGAATCCAACCGCTTTGTTATTATTATAGTTTTTTAAAAAAGAATGTTAATTTATAATTTTGATTTTGGATAAATTTTATATAAGTTTATATTTTAAAATTTACTTGCTTTTGATTTTAAACATTTAATAATATTTTTCCACTTACTAAATTATATATATATATATATATATATATATATATATATATATATATATATATATAGAGAGAGAGAGAGAGAGAGAGAGAAATAGGGGCTCCGCAAGAGCGCAGATTCGTCATCGCTCACTCAAAAAAAGTTTTATTTAAAAATTTAATTATGCGCTCATGATGGGATACCCTATTTATGTTTTTGTCTGTCTATCTATCTATCTATCTTTGAGACGAGTTAAAAACAGTGTAATTATCATGTTTATTAAAGTTTATTTATGTTTATACTGGTTTAATACTTTTAGAAATATTTATTATACGAGAAATTTATATATTTATTTTGTAATTTTTTTTTAATTTTGTGATATATTTTCTACAATAAAAATTGTGATATCCAATGTTGTAGAAGGGTTTCCTCAATTCAATACAAAGGTTTTTGCAATTTTTTCATCGTGTTAGAGCGAAACCGTATTGTAGGAGGGTTACCTGTATTTATATGTAACATATTTAATAAATACGTATTAAATATTACTTATTATTCAATAACGAATGTAAACGAAACACGTTTGTATTGTTATATTAAAATACTAATTTTATATATATATATATATATACACGTAAATTTACATAAAGATACAAGTATTTATATAAGATATTTTTTCCTTTAACAAAAGTCTAATAGACATATATATGAATCTAAATTATGTAAATAAATATACATAACATACATAATACGTATTGTAATATTACTCTTTGTATGAACAACGTAGTGTAGTTATTAAACATTCAATTCTAGTAATAAAAGTTTTTATATAATTACATAATTTTTATATAATGGTATACAAACATTCTGTTCATTTCAAATAAGGAAAATATATTTAGTTTTATTTTAGTCGTTCGGAAAGACACATTGAATATGAAACCTGCAAAATAATTATTTTTTGGAAATTTACTTTTTATTGTGCTAAATATTTATTTCAAATTCTTTTTTCTATTAGTTACGTATAGTATTGTGCTGAATATTGAATAAACGTATTTACTTCTCGGTAGTTTGCTTATAACTTTATTGGAAAGTAGTAGTCAATAACCAGTACCCTATTCAACGACAAATGTCACAAAGTTCGATCGATCGTGATTAGTGGTGAGTTCACTTTAAATATTATTTTTATCATTTGTAAATATATATATATATATATATATATATATATATATATATATATATAATACATACATACGTACGTACATACATACACGAGGTCGTTTGATAAGTATGGTACATTTATTTATTGTTTAATTTAATTAATTCATTTAATTAAATTTTTCAATTAATTTTTCTTACTTTTTTACCATGCTTATCAAACGACCCTCGTGTGTGTATATGTATATATATATATATATATATATTTAAATAAATATATTTGTATGTATATATTCTTATGCAATAATTAAATTTTCTGTGAAATTAAAATTCATCAATTTAAATAATGAACAAGTATACAGCAATGGATTTTTAATAAACAATATTCTTTATTTTTATATTTACACTTTTAAAAACCTTAATTAACTTTATGATTATTTAAATATAAGTTAAAATATAAAAATATTATATTTTTTTAAAAATTAATAATTCACCGATCTTACAAATATGTATATATTTTATTATTTATAATATATATATATATATATATATATATATATATATATATATATATATATATATATATATATATATATGTATATATAGTGTGTGTATGTGTATAGAGTAATAGATTTTTTATTCATGATTGTATTTAAAAAAAACATTTAAATTTCTTTTTCTGCTGATAAGGTTTTATATATATATATATATATATATATATATAAAATTTTGAACATGTACTTTTTTTAATTAATTTATCAGATCATTACATTTAGAAATCGGTTTCATATGTAACGCAGTATGTACGAGTATAATAAAACAGAATCATATTAATTTCATAAAACGAAAATTCAATTTTAACTGGAATTACAAAGTTTTTTGTACACACGTACATGAAAAATTAAAAATCGTATTCGAAACGACATCGATTCAAATAACTTTTTATCATTACAAATTGGTAGAGTTACGTAGTAATTAAATTCGATGTGTATATGCATCTCTCTTGTCTTGTTTATTGACTGAGAGACTCATTATACATTGGCAACTCATCCCATAGTTACCTCATCGTCTGCTCGTCGACAGCTGGCGACGGTATTGTAAGAGGTGCCATTACAATACTTACCTAGATTACTGCCGCTTGCAATGACTCTATAAATATAAACTTGTTTATTACTCGATAGTAATGCAACGTAATTTATATTTTGATTTTACAAGTTTATAAAATTGCGAATCGTGGATTACAGAATGTTTATCTTTCCTTATTCAAAAACATTCTGTAAAAGTTATTTTGTAATGTAATTAATGATACAATTAAGTTTAATTAATTGATTCAGGGACTGTAAATGTTGAAATTAAATAATTATCGATGAAATTGAAATGAAGTTAACATAATGAAAGATTGTTTTTTAATTTGTACAAAGTTTTTATTTTACGTATAAGTTGCTTTTATAATTTTGTTAGGCATAACGAATAAACTTTTTTTATTATGTGAACGATAATTGAAATTTTATTTCTTTATTTTTTATCTCATTTGACTGCAATTAAAACTTTATATTTAAAACATTCTTTTAGAAGTGAAATTTATTTAGAAGTTTCAACTTAGCATTAGTTTAAATTCTTTAAATAATTATTAAACAATTATAAAAATTACGGGGAATGTTTGTTTTAAAATTAAAGTCGTCTTAAAGAAAATGTCAATTTTCGAAGAATATTTGTTAGTATAGTTATTTTATTTATGTTTTCGATTTTATAACACTTTTTTGACAACGAACTTTATTATGCAATTTTAAAATGGTTTTTAAATAAGAATATATTTTAACTCTAAATAGAAAAAAAATGTTCAAAGATTCAAAATTGAATCATTTTCCGATTTCAAGAACACATTTGTTATATTGACAAATCTAAATAGTCAGTTTGTATGAAATCTGTACCCAGAAATGAAAAAAATCCAAAGAAAATAACTTTTGGTCAGATTCTCAACTTGTTTCCATGATTTGTTTAGTTTTCAATAGTGGTCGGTCGACACAATGTTTTGCTTTAGGGAAAACCAGTGAACATAGCGTAAAGGATGAGGGTCTCTCATTGATTCAACTAGGGATGTTTCTGTGTTCCTTGCGGCCAGCCTGACCACCCTTGCAACTGGTCTAATATGTATAAGGAATACACATCATATAAGTATGTGAGTGTCTGCAGCCTCGCCTTTTATAAATACGATATCTCTTTTTCTGTATGTTCGACTCGTTTTGATTTACAATGGTCACGTACAATATCAGTTTTATTTCTATTAGTCGACGGATATAGATTCTTCTTCTCTTAAACGTGTCTGCAACATGGGGTACGTGATGAATACGTCATAACCTTTCACATAACGATCACTTACGTAATATAATTTAAAAAGTTAGAAGCAATATCCATTTTTGTCCACTTATTCTCACTTTCTTTTCATATGTTAAAAGTATATTTTTTACAGCATGTTTTACAATTATTTTTAGACAATTCAGTAATTTTTAGTTTTGAACACAAAAGTAAATAAAAATTAAACTTAATAAATTTCAAACATAAATAAATAAATAAACTAATAGAAATAAATTTTTTTTCATAAATTCCATTTATTATAAACTTTATTTTTTTTATAAATATACCTATCACTATCATTAAATCACAATTATGTATCATCAATGAATGTTAAAAACGTTTTGTGATATTAGACTGGTGATTTTTTGATTAAAAATTAATTAGTTATATTTTCAATATTTATTACTTAAAATATTTTTGTTTTGAAATTTAATTAAATATATAGCTAGGATCTTTTGTTGTTAGTTCCTAGTTCTTGTATATTATGAATTTATAGTATCTCGTGAAAACTTTACATTGTTATCTATTGAAAATTGCACACACGCACACATTCACACACGTATATATACACGCTCTTACACACACACAAACATATATATATATATATATATATATATATATATATATGTTTTGCAATTGCGGAATAATGTATATTGAAATTTTCACATACCTCCGCAATTGCAATAGTAAATCTTCGGCGGTTATCGTTTACACTCAAGGTAGCGTGAACATTGATGATATTAATTTTGCGATGTAACTATTTTATATATAGAGACAAAAAAAAATGTCTCAGAACTTTTTTGAAGTTTTCCGAAAATTACCGAACTACAAATTTTATGACATTAAAATTAACAAAAAATTAAAAAAGACAGACTTAAGTATTCTTTTCGAACAATTTCGGACAAAAGAAATTTTAGTTGTATTGACATTAAATTTGAATGCCTATAAAATCATAAATATATTATAAATATCGTCTACACAGAAGTATTAACATAGTTTTTTAAACGTTTATTTTTTTATAACAAATTTACATTGTTAAACAGGAGCAAGTTCCGGGATTCAATGAGTTATGCAGATAAGGGACGGAGCCCCCA